>CM044305.1:106051303-106063206 GCA_024291935.2 Okapia johnstoni
ACTCGGTGCGATGCCAGCACTTCCCCACTTCTTCCTCTTTTATGTTAAGCGAAATGTTGAGTTAATAGCTCCTCAAAGTAAGCTCCTGAAGGTAAGCTCCTCAAGCTCCTTGGTGACTCAGATGGTAAAGAATCTGCCTGCAATGCAGGAGGCTCGGGTTTGATCCCTGGGTCAGGAAGATTCCCTGGAGGAGGGCATGGCAACCCACTCCAGTATTCTTGCCTGGGGAATTCCACGGACAGAGGAGCCTAGCAGGTTGTAGTCCATGGGGTCTCAAAGAGTCTGACATGACTGAGCGACTAACACACACACACAAGGTAAACAAACTCACTTTAGCAAGGATCGGGCAAGCGCTTCAACAAATTTCACCTTTTTTTTTTCCTGTTCTTTTGTAGGACTGGGACACAAATCCAAAGCTTCCAAAGATTTTTTTTTTTTAAGAAGAGGCGCATAAACAATAGTTTCCCTATCTCCTCCATTTGCTCAGCCTCTTGACCTCATTTTCACTGGCTTTCATAAGACAAAAGAAAGCTTTCAGTTAGGGAACTCTTTAAGGAATCTGGCAATCAAGGACCCAGTGGCCAGCCTCATCCCAACCTGGACTACAACCAGGACACCTCCCAAGTTCAGGCTAGATGCCCCATTTATCCTCTCTCAACCTTAAGATTCATGCTGAAGCTGAAGCTCCAATACTTTGGCCACCTGATGCGAAGAATCGACTCATTAGAAAAGACCCCAATGCTGGGAAAGATTGAGGGCAAGAGGAGAAGAGGACAACAGAGGACAAGATGGTTGGATGGCATCACTGACTCGATGGACATGAGTTCTGGGAGTTGGTGAAGGACAGGGAAGCCTGGCCTGCTGCAGTCCAGGGGGTCGCAAAGAGTCGGACACGACTGAGCAACTGAACAACAACCTTAAGGACAGCAAACAATAAGAAAAAGAAAAAAGAAAGATCAGCAAAAAAAAAAAAATTTCAAGTGATAGAGACCATTGAAAGGAGATTTTTAGTCAGGGCCTAGAGGAGTCTCTGGCCACCTGCTAGAAGAGTTAAAAGCGGTAAGATACGGGGACACGCACTGCAAATGATGGAGTGTGATCCTCATTAAAGGTGTTTTTATCATTGCAATCTCAGACTGAATTGCAATGCCAGGACGTTCGTGGCTGGCCCGAGAGGAATAAGGCGTCCCCAAGTTCAGAAACATCCCTTTTTCGGCAAAACCATTTCAAAAGCTCTTCCCAGCCTCTTGTGGGTCCTTTAAGGAATTTATATTCAACCCAGTTCTGAATGGGTTCCTAAGCCCTAATTAAGGGACCACCGCTTCCTTTTGTGCCTCACTTCCGTGGGGTGTGTTTTTGTTTTGTTTTGTTTTTGGCGTTTGCAATGAATGCGGAGTTTTGTACCTGAGGCCCTTAGGTAAGCTCTCACCTTCCGTCTCCACGCGCCACACCTTCCTTGCCACCTTCTTGGGCAAAGCCCGGGTAGGGAAGCCGCAGTCCCTTTGCCTTCCCCGCAGCCAAAGAGGCACAGACAAACTTAAGTCCCAGCTCATTGCAAAAGGAAGAGCAAAGAAATAAAAACCACAGAGTGCTAGGAGTTGGGACCACGAGAGCGGTGGGAATAACTGTGAAGTTGCCTTGCCAAGTCGGGGGTTAGGGTGAGGCGAGCAGGGTCAAGTCCCTCCCAAGTCAGGCTCAGATGATGTCTTTGTCGTATTTTCATACTTTGTTCTTCTTGAAATATTTTTGGCGTTAACTTTGCACTTTAAAGATACTGCATTAAAACTTTCATCTTCATTCCTAAGTATCTCGTTGTCCCCTGCCCCTTAAATTTTGGGCCTCAACTCAAATCCCCTCGCGATGGGTGTGATCGCGTAGCTAGAGGCAGCTCGGAGGATACTGGGAGCCGACGATACTCCGGCTCGCTCGCTCGGCTAATTTGGGGGTAGGCCCCCCCCCCCGCCCCCGAGGGCAACCTGTTTGGTTCAAGGAGAATACCGAAAGGACATTGGCTTACCTGGTTCCGGCTGCTCCAGACTCCGCGATCTCCTCTGCTAACAGCCGAGACCCGCTCTGCTCCCGGTGGGGAGGACTCCTCTTGAGTGTGCAGGGCGGCGGCTCGGCAGCAGCTCCCCTCCGCGCCACCGTGCTTATCCTGCGGCTCTCGGGAGAGAACAGTCCCCCAAGGGAGGCCCACTCCCTCGGCGCGTGGCGGGCTCATCCCCCGCACGGATGGGAAGACCGCGTGCTGTCACTTCCGACCCGATCGATGACTGTGGGTCAGAACACCACCTCGATCTCCCCACCCCAAGCCCCGCCTCAACTCGGTCCCAGCAGCGGCGGCCGAGAGGCAGTCTTGATTAACTCGGTCTCAAAGCCCAAGGGATTGAAGACTCCGCGAGGGTCTGTAACAGTCTCTTGGGCGGGTGGCAAATCTGAAAGCTGGACCGAGCATCAGATCTGGGTAGGATGTAGCATTCGGTGTCTTTCGTGAAAAGTCACCGAGCAAATGAAATCTGAGCCAACATGTAGTACCAGGGGTGCCTTCAAACAAATACGCCCTCAAAGCAAACCCCACCAATCGCTGCCTGGGCAGCCTTGAAATCGCCATCAAGAGGCACGAACAAGAGTTTAGAGAAGGGAACGGTTTCTGGTAGGATCTGGCCAAAAATAAGCCCAGCCCCTCAGAATACCAGCGGGGGGGTGGGGGTGGGGTGGAGTGGAATTTGTTGTTTCCACTCAACTCCTTAATAGGACCTCGAGTTTCTCTGATGCTCTCTACAAATGCCTGTCCGCTGATTACTCCAGGCTTCGTACAAAGCTTGTCTGAGACTGGCAGCTAAGAATGCTAAACAAATACTTCTGGAAAAATGAAAATGGATGTGAAACACGGCTGTTTAGGCCACATAGTTGTTCTCATGTGTTAAAGTGCACATTTCCCTCAAAGCTCCAAAGACATACTTTGCTTCAGGGGGCCTGTCTTCAGATTTTTGGTTATTTTTCAGGCCTTAGTCAATGCATCACAGACAACGTCCCTAAATACGAGAACCAATGCCAGATTTAGCAAATAAAAACATGGGTCACCCAGTTCAAGGTGAATCTCAGATAAACAGCAAATGTTTCTTCATGCAAGCATGTCCTTTACAGTATGTGGGACACACTTATACATTCAAAAGTATTCGTTGTTTAACTGAAATGTAAATATAACAGGGAGTCCTGTTTTTTTCCTGGCAACTTCTGAGAATAATGCAATAACTACTTTAATTCTTTTGTTTATAATCCAACAAACAAGACACAAGTCTACATGGAGAGGTAGGCAAAAAATATCACAAGGATTCTTAATAATTTATACACAAAAAAGAATAGTCACTTTGAAATATTTATTAGGAAAGCAGTAAAAAGCTTATTTATATTAATTGAAGAGCTTCTCCAATCAGGTAGTTAAGGGTATTCATACAGGGATCTGCAAACTGCCCCCTGGGGGCCCGGTCAGGCCTGCAACCACTTCTTGGGTGTTTTTGAGTTAAGAATGGTTTTCACACTTTTCAATGGTAGAAAAGAATCGAAAGAAGAGTAATATTTTGTGGCAAGTGAAAGTTATATGTGTTTGAAATTTCAGTATCCATAATTGAAGTTTTCTTGTAACTCAGCCACAGCAATGCATTTTTTTGTTACTGTCTTGGGCTGTTTTCAGGCTACAAAAGCAAACTTGAGTTATTGCCACAGAGATACTATCTGGGCCTTTACAAAAGTCTGTCAACCTCTGATATGGATGAAACCATTTCCTGTAAAGTGGTGAGACCAATAATCAGTAACTGAGCTATAACTCTGACTGGACTAAACATTTTCCTCATTTGCAGAAACTATTTGCTTGGCTGTCCTTTTTCTAGGAGTCTAGAAAAAGACCATATTTTCATAGATACAAAATTTTGGTAAGTTTAAATCAATGGCGTTTGAATGAGATTGGTTTTAACAATACCGGCCACCTCTGCTTTTCATAGTTGCTAATTCACCCTCTGCGCTGCTGCACCGCCTCACAAACCACAGCGTCTCTGTGGTTTTTATAGCCTCAATTTGCTCAGCATTTTATCAAGGCGGTTCGCCTGCCACCTAGTGGGGAAATATGGGAGTGTACTATTATCATTTATTAGGTAAACTGACTGGCTAGCCTTAAGCTGTAGGACCTTGGACAGGGATGATTACACTAGTAATTACATTTGAATGGTAGTTTGTCATTTACAAAGCACTTCCCTGTATAGTATTTTAATTAATCCTCTCTCCAGGCAGCACAGTGTTATAAGCAGATGTTCTTTGACCTATTTTTCTGTTGACAAACGGAGTCAGAACATTACCTTATTTATTCAGGGTCATACCAATAGGCAAGGGTTTTGTTCACATTTCTAGCTCTACTCTACCAAAAGCTTCTATTTGCCGCAAGTATATTTATTTTAGTAAATTTCCAAGGATAGTCTTTTTAAACAAACATGAGCCATCCAAAATATCCCTTGTCAAGAAAAAATTCTAAGGAATACAACACGATTTATTGTAGGTAAATGTTTAATTAATGTTTATCAAAACCAAGGTGTAAGTTAAGATCCATTTTCCGAGGGAGGGTGAATAAATTGCGCAGAAGACACTTAAGGCTTAATCCTTGGAGGGCTGTTTGATTACTGGCAGAATACCAGCCATCTTTAAATCCTTTTTGATTTAAAGGTTTTATTTATTTATCTGATTTAAAGGTTTTGATTTTAAGACATATAATAACCATTTTTCCAATGCAATATGATTCCCTTACTTTTAGACCTGCAAAATGATGTTTGAACAGAGCTTTCAGAGTGTAAGACACAGAGGTCTCAAAAAAGAGATCCATGCTCTGTGTCTCAGGAACTTCCAGAGGCTTGCTGTGAATCTGCAAAGGGATCTTTGAGCTCGCTATGCTAAAGCTCATTTGAAAAAGGAGATTTGTGGTCTCTTCCAGTGCTTATTAAGGTGCCCCTGTCTTGAACAGCAGCCTGTGTGCTTTAGTGATGACGAAGAACCAGATTAAGTGAGCCAAAGGTTAGGGCAACCCAAAAGAAAGACACAGGTATACAAGGACATTTCATTGGCTGAATCTACAGTTGGACACACAATGGGAATATACTCAATCATGGGCTACCTGTGAAATGCAGTCATACTTGTCGACTGCACCCAAAATCACACAAAGAGTCAAATGAGAAAGAACAGTTTCCACAGCTTTGCAGATCATTGTTCTTGGACTGTGCCTGTTTCTTGTGAACACAGCCTCTGTGGGAACACTTTAGTATTACAGTCATCCCTCAGTATCTCCTGAGGGAGGCAGGGGAGTTGGGGTGGGAGGGGGCTGATTCCAGGACCTCACTCCACCTCTCGCAGATAGCAAAATGCACAGAAGCTCAAGCCTCTTATATAAAATGGTGTAGTACGCTTGGCCCTCCTTATCTGTCAGTTTTGCATCTGCTGATTCAACTGCGGATTGAATTTTTCACATTCAGTTGGTTGAATCCAAGGATGTGCAACCAGAGGAGGTTCAACCTACGGATAGGAGGGCAGACTGTATTTGGAAATAGCTGCACTTTCACATTAAAATTACAGCTTGAGGTAAGGGTGTGAAACCTAAGGCACCTGGGACATGGGAATGAAATTCTTCTATTGCCTCACTTTCAGCACAATCTTAAGTTTAACCACAGGTGATGCCGTTACTGTTTGCAAGCTTTGCTGATGTGATTTGTATTTCTGAAACTCTAACTTGGACATAATCTTGGACTTGTTTTGTTGGTTGCCCCCATTGTCTTGACAGCTAACATTGTGGCTGAGCCATTTCTAGCTGCTGAGTCCTGGCTATGCATGTGGCTAGTACATGGCTCAACTCAGGTGTATCTTCACAGTTATGCAAAGAGGGTAGTATTGATCATTTTTAAATAGCCCCTGAGGTTCATTACTGGTTTTCTCAAGCAAGTCAGGTCATCCTAAGTTGTCCTTATAAATTCACAGCACCAAAGTTCCCTAAAATTGCTACTTATTTATATCACAGCTAGTATTTTTGCTGCTACTGCTAGTGCTACCAACAACAACTGGCACATATAGTGTTCCCTTTTGCTAGGCACTGTCCTAGGAGTTTCATGTATATGAACTAAATCAATCCTCAGAGGTTGTACCTGTGGGACACAGTTTATTGTTACCCCCATTTTACAGATGTTAATACCAAGACCCAGAGAGGCTAAGAGACTCGCTCAAGTTTACTGATGAATGTGAATATAAATGCAAGCAGTCCAACTGCAGAACCCTAGCTTTTAATTAATATTGCCTCAATCCCAAAGCACAATCAGAAGAAAAGACACACTGACTACTCAATGAAGTCCAGCGACCCAGCTTGGCATTGGTTACCCTCCATGATCTGGATGCACCTTATGTTTTCCTCACATTGTGCCACCATTCAGCTGAGTTTACTTCAGCCACTTCAGAGGACTTACTGATACCGAGCAGGACTCTGTGGAGCTCCTGGACACAAAAGCCTTTTGTGTCTCCCATTGCTTGACTATAGGAACTAGGCTTCATTCAGCTTCCAAGACCTTCCCTGAGTTCCAATGGGCAAGTTCAAACAGTTGCTTAATTAGGGAAGGGAGGGGATGCAGAGATAAGGGAGGAACAGTCAAAAAGCAGCCTTGGGACAAGGTCCTGGTTTGCCTGGATACACACAACAGTCTTGCACTGATCTGTTTTGCAGATACTGAAACCCCCTCCAGGTGGGAAAAAGTTAACGAGTGAAGATGGTATGCTGCTCACAAGTATACAGACCCCAGACCAGTTGAGACCTGAATGCTGATGATGCTGACTCCTATTATATCACCACCAGCCCATCAGAAGAATGTCCACGAGCTGACCACACCCTCTTTGAACCATTACTATAAAACTTCTCACTACCCTCTCAAAGTTGGGACACACAATTTTGAGGGCATTTAGCCTGCTGTGGACCCCTCTCTGCCTGGCAAAGCAGTAAAGCTATTCTTTTTTACTTCACTCAAAACTCTGTCTTCGAAAATTAATTTGGTGTTGGGGTACAGAGGCCAGGTTCAGCTTCATTGCCAGGAAGAGGTCACACCTTGATTCATGCCGTCTCTTCTGTACTATCCCCTCCATTACCCTTCCCTTGTTGAACTACTCATCCTGCAAGGCCCCAGCTCCAATGTGATCTCTTTGGTAAGTACCTGAGGCCCCAGCTGGAAAGTTAACATATTCACCCCTGAATCCTCCCTCATAACTCTTTGCTGAATTTCTCTCATGCACTTAGCACCTTTCACATGGTATTGGAGCTCTCTATGTGCATAGCAGTCACATTCACTAGGGGGATTAGCCATCCAGACTGAGATGAGCCTTGTGTGATGGAAGGGCTGTGAGTACTATGGGACCTGTCACTCACACAGATACAAACAAGTGGCCATCACTTATCATTGTGAGAACTGACATTAGAGGCAATTCATTATCCTTTGCTTTGCAACTGGAGAAATTAGAACAAACACCACCATCTTCCAAAACAGTAAGACCAAGTGATAAAAGCCTATAAAGAAAAAAATTAGTTTCAGGTTCATACAATAACTGTACATGTTCTAGAAAAAGATGTATGCATTCATTGGCCAGTGCAACTATATCCCTAACCTAGAATTTCTTTCACATTATTAAGGATTTATCTTAGCACCTAGTACTATAAAGAAAAGTACTTAAAAAGTGTATATGATAATGCACTTGTAGAAAGGTTTTAAAAATCATAAAAAAATCACGTGGGTCTGCAAGTTAATACTGGATCATTCTTATGACATTGATAAATTAAATCAGCAAAAATAAAATATTTTTCAGAATGAAGTAATCTTGAAAACTGAATTATTTATAGAGCAACACATGTATAATTTAAGGGAAGAAAGGAAAAGAACACTTGCTGAGAACCTACCACCTGTCAAATACAATCCTCAGTGATTTTACCCACATTGTCTAATTCATCCCTCTGAAACATCATGAGAGGTCACATGAAAAATCATAAGCATCTGAACTGGAACTTGGTCATAGGTCTCATGTGTCTTCCCCTTTATTCTTCCCCTCTTGTTAAGAATTCACTGCAAACATAGCTCATTGGAATTCCTCATCAGTACTGATTAACTTGAACTGTCCCCACCACCAACAGCATTTGAGATGCTATCTGGACCAGTTAATTGAATTTCAGAGATTCATTCAACACATCTAAGTCCCAGTACTCAATATATCTTCCATTAATCTACCCTATTGTCAATGCACATCAAATATCTTAATGCAGTTAGCTTAAATTAAACCTGTTAAGTTACACAGACTAGTGTTTCTAATTTTTTTTTCATCTCCCCCAAACACACTATTTTAGTAGCCTGAAGACAGAAAGTCAATTGTGGCAATCCAGATGAATCAATAATCCACTTGGCATCCGGCTGTCAAATACCCAACCAACCATCATCAGAAAATATGGAGCCAAATTCTCTAGTCTGCCACTAACTAATTGAGTGGGTCATTTTTCCTTAGCAGTAGTGACAGTCCCTTCCAAGCAATGGTAGGCATGAGAGTAGTATGGGACCAGCACACAGACAGGGGACTTACTTGAAGGTATTACAGACAGTTTCAGACTTCGGAAAAGTTTGTGAAAATGTATAACAACAAATTCAAGTAATAGAGTTTTGAAAACACTAAGCACTTGTCAAAACGGCAGAGTTAATTTCTTTTAGAATTAAATGAAGGAACAATAATTAGGCGTGTAATTATACATAAAAATATTTGTAAGATTTGTAATTATAGTTAATTGCTATAAAATGTGTTGATTTTAAAAGCTGTTGAGGAAATTGAAAATAAAGTAATGGCTTTGTAGATGCACATTTCCTTATGTTCTTCCAGACACATGGGCTAGGGTAAAGCCTCAAATGACGTTGCAACCCAGCTCACTGTAGTAGCTGCTGGGCTGCCTATATGTTAAGCTTCCCTTACTTTTGTTGCATCACTTTTTGTGCTTTCTCACTTTGTCTCTGCACATGTAACAGGTTCTATTATTCTCTTCTCCCTTTCCCCATTCCATAGAGCTCCTGTGAAGGAGATTCCAAGAGAAACTGATCCATGGATTAAGAAAAAATAAAATGAAGTCATGGAGGTGATCTGGCTTTAAAGTTGGAATACCACTGGACTGGGTTTCCCAGGTGGCTTAGACGGTAAAGAATCTGCCTGCAACTCGGGAGACCAGGTTTGATCCCTCTGTCAGGAACACACCCTGGAGAAGGAAATGGCTACCCACTCCAGTATTCTCGCCTGGAGAGTCCCATGGACAGAGGATTCTGGCAGGCTACAGTCTACGGGGTCACAGAGTTGGACACAACTGAGTGACTAACAGTTTCACCATTGGATTATTAATGCCAGCGTTAACTCTCTCTACACTTGACCTGACTGCAAAGCACATCACTTTTATTCTCTGCAGCCACAAGTATCTCTTAACACAAGAGGTTTCCAATTTCACCCTATCTGATGTTTTGTTCAAATGTGATTTGGGTTATAATTATAGTATAAAGATGGACTTTCAGGGGTAAAAAAAGCATGATGTTATCTTTTCAAACTTCACCTTACATTAAAAAATCTAGATTCATGGCTCTGCAATATCTCTTTGTTACGTTAAATCACCATCCTCTTATGGGCTGTCCTTAAAAAGAAAAAGTTGGGTACTTGTTACTTGTTTGTTCTATTTTTAGTGGGGAGAAATTTTATAAGCAGTTCAGGGAATTATTTTTTCTTCAAGCACTTAAAGGTTCATGTTTCAATAATATATAGTTACTAATCACCATTCTAACTATTGCTTGTCCATTTTAATAACTCTTTACTTAGTAGCATTTACTTACATTGGGCTATAAATTACCTGCATTTAACATTTTTCATATTTGAGACCAATTTGATCCCTTAAAATATCTCTGCAACATCAAACGTATACTCTGGACACTGCGAGACTCAAAGCCAACTGGCAAAAGATGCTATCTTTAGCTTTCCATCTAAGTCTAGTATCTCTTTTGTGAAAATACGTGGGGAGTGAAGATACCCTGAGTCTAAATATTTGATTAACTAATTTGCCTTTGGCAATTTGCTCCCAATAAAACCCTGGCACTTTCAGATTGATTTGAAAAAGTGAACAATTTCACTGCAATATTAATATTCATTAATTCATTCATCTATTCATCCCACAGACCTTTCCTCAGCTACTATTCTGGGCACATCATCACCATTTAAGGTGCTGGAGATATGCAGAGTAATTCATCACACGTCCTGACAAAGGTATGAGTTAGGTCCTACTGTGATTCCTGTTTCACAAATGGAGCTTTAAGAAGTCACTTGCCCAATGTCACATAGCTAGTAAGCAACAGAGCCACTCCATAATAACTCAGACAACATGACATCTTTGACTGAATCTTTCACTCAGGGAAGTAGTATTTAATCAAAAATCCTAGACAGAGGATTGGAAGAGCCTCAGGACACTGTGGATGCAGAGGACTATTTACTGGAAAAAAATGTTAGTCACTCATTCGTGTCCAACTCTTTGTGACCCCATGGACTCTCAGGCTCCTCTGTCCATGGGACTTTCCAGGCAAGAATACTGGAGTGGGTTGCCATGCCCTTCTCCAAGGGATCTTCTTGACTCTGGGATTGAAGATGGGTCTACTGCATTGCAGGCAAATTCTTTACCAGCTGAGCAACCAGGGAAGCCCCTATTTACTGGAACTTTCCCCTTAGTAACTCTCTAATGCCTTGACAAGACATTATCACCCACTGTGAAGTGAAGTGAAGAAGTGAAGTGAAGTCGCTCAGTTGTGTCCAACTCTTCGTGACCCCATGGATTGTAGCCCACCAGGCTCCTCCATCCATGGAATTTTCCAGTCAAGAGTACTGGAGTGGGTTGCCATTTCCTTCTCCAGGGGATCTTCCCAACCCAGGGATCGAACCTGGGTCTCCTGCATTGCAGGCAGACGCTTTACCATCTGAGCCACCAGGGAAGCACTTATCACCACTGTAGGTGGCACCAAATTTGGCCATTCATGATCACAATAACTCAGCACCTCTTTTTCAAGCACCCCTAGAGTCAGAAAGTGGTTTGACTTCCCAGCATCCCAAGATACAATTCAGTAGGATCTGATTTAAAAGCTTAGGGGTTTTTTTGTTATTTTGCCAGCTTATTCCTAGCTCATTACCAGGTCTCCAGCCTTAGTCATCCATAGAAACTAAGCAGACACCTGGAGCTCTATGAACTAACAGGACCTTGGAGAAAGTGACTCCCAAAATTTGAGGGTCAGATTAGAAGATGCAGCCTGTGCTACTAGGAATCAATGTGAACTCAATGACTGCTTGCTCCAAAATAGATGGTCCAGTTCCAATCAAGCCGCCTTTTCTATGTTCCCTTCCTTAGACCCCTTAAAAGTTCCCTTCAAAAAATCCCCCCACTAAAACAAAAGCCAAACAAAGTAACACAAATTTGGCAGAAGGAATTCTCTTAACCAAAGAGATGGTCACACTCCTTGACCCCATGTTCCTCTCTGAAAACAGAACAAGTAATACTAAGTATCTCCCTGGGAGGCCAGATGGAATGCAGTAAGCTGATTTTCAGAAGTAGCTGCTAAGACAGAATTAATTTAAGTTAGTGTTTCCTGTATGTTTGCTTGATTTTAACAACAGAAGAGCTAAGAAGAGGGTCCGTTCATCCTGGAAAATTAGTTGAGGGTCTGAACTAAGCCTGTTTGAGTGTTGCATGCCCCCTTCATCCAGCAGCTGGCCAACCTGGAGTAACACATGTTTCTGCCATTCATGTCACAGAGGCCTATATCGTTACGATCACATCAATCACGGCC
>CM044305.1:106063306-106325806 GCA_024291935.2 Okapia johnstoni
GCCTTCTTGCCTGTTACCCTCTCACTAAAAGCTTCAAGTCTGTACAGCTTGCAGAACTGAAAGCTAGTGTGGAAAGTTTACTTCAGAGTCTTTATTCTTCACATTAACTTGGCTCCAGCATCTTGCAAAAGTGACATATCCTTAGCAAAGTCAGAGAACACAGGATTAAACTCTGACCCAAAGTGAATTTTATGGGTAGAAGTATAGCTATCATTGGAAAGTTGGTTGAATAAAGTTTTACCCAGTGATTTAGTTAAATGTAGAGTCATGTCATTCTCCCTACCCGGCGCTTCAGTTTTTAATGCTCTTATTTGCATGCATAAAATGTATTTTAGTTTTATATGTTTTTTTATCCTCTTAGGGAGGGGAAGGTTTTTAAAAGCAAAGCATGAAACATTTGACTACATAAATATTTGAAACATCTTTATGGCAAAAGACAAAATAAAATAAATGACACGCTTGGAGAAAATGTTTACAATATAGAATTAAAAATAAGAGTTCCTTAATATGCTAATATATTCCCAGGTAGCTCAGTGGTAAAGAATCTGCCTGCCAATGCAGGAGATCCCTGGGTCTGGAAAATCCCCCGGAGAAGGAAATGACAACCCGTTCCAGTATTCTTGCCTGGAGAATGCCATGGACAGAGGAGCCTGGTGGGCTACAGTCCTCGGGGTCACAAAGAGTTGGGTGCGGCTGAGCAACTGAGCACACACACACACATACACACAATATGCTAATAGTGCCTACAAGTCATTAAGAAAAACATTAAAAAGTGGGCAGAGGATATAAACAGACAATTTAAAGATGAAATAGAAATGGCTTTCCATATGGAAAGATGATGAAAGAAATGAAAATTAAAAATGAGATACTTTGTGATTCACCTTCTGCTTGGCACAGATTGCAGAAGTGGATAGTATTTCATGTTGGTGAACATATGGGGGAAAAGAACTCTTATCCACTCTTAGTGAGCATGCAAATTGGTCTAACTTTTGTAAGGGCAATTTGGCAGATATTATTATTATTATTATTCCACATTTCTGTTCTCCTCACTAGCTGCTAAGCTACTTGTTCAGACTGCTTCTGTTCCTGTCTTCATTTCCCATTTTTGTGTCTGTTTTTTCCTAGGTGGTGATACTTGTTCTCATCTCAGCCTGGTAGCCTGACCTTGACTCCTGAGTTCTGTGATCCCTTCACAACTGCAAGTCATTCTCATATGAAATTAGAGTTTACCTGGTCTGCACCTTTGAGAGTTTCGGGACAATATGCAAATTCCAGTTACCATCATGTTGTCTTGCTGAGTATCTCACATGACAGGACCAACATTTGGGTTGCTTGCTGGTACCTTGGTTCTTCTACCCTTTGTTGCTTCTGCCACCATCAATTGCACACATGTATAGTCATGCCAAAGCTATTTTACCCTTTTTATTTGTCTTGTGAATGTTGTCATTTGCTCTTTATATGATAGTGTTGTGTATTGCTCAGAGACAGAAAACTTTCAATAGCTGTAATTTTGAATAAGAATGGTATCCAAGCAAAAAACCAAGAAGGTAAATGATAGAGAGGCAAGAAGGGTGAAGAGGACAAAAAAGGTGGCAAACAAAATGAGAATTCTTGAAACGCTTGATAATGGTGAAACCAAGACCTCTGTAGGGCATTTTTGGGTGCTAATGAATCAGTAAAGAAAAATGAGAAAGCTATTAAGGCCAGTGCATCAGAGGCACACCAGAATCATTGAGAAAATCAGACAACTCAAAATGCCAAAATAGACAAAAAGGAAAGAGATTTGCATTTGTGGCTTCTAAAACAGAGAAGGCTGAATAGACCTCTTTCTGTGTGTAAAATCTACTTGCAAGCATCACAAACATGCAAATTTAAATTTTGATCTGGATGGAAAATTATAACATTCATCATGAGTGGTGGGATAAGTTTAGGAACCGCCATGGTCTGTATGAAAAGACATGGCTGGCAGAGGAAGCAGATCATGAAGCCACTGCAGAATATTGAAGGAATGGTAGAGGAAACTGGCTATATGCCTGAACAGGTCTACAATACTGATGAAACAGTCTTGTTCTGGAAGTGCATGCCTACTTGCACATCTATTACAAAGGAGGAGACAAAGACCAGAGGCTTCAAGCCTGGGAAAGATAAGCTCCAAAGTTCTTTGTTCCAATGCTTCTGGTGACTTTCTGACTAAACCCGTGTTGCTTCACAAGTTCTGAAGTTCTTGCCCTCTTAAAAGAAAATGCCAGAAACCCTTTTTTGTGTATATGCAGGGAAACCATAAGATACGGAGCACTGAGAAACTCTTTTTCTGGTGAATGTTTTTTCCTGAGGTTAACAATATTTAAACAAAAACATCGTGTTGCTTCACAAGTTCTGATAAAAGTGTGATAGTAAATGCTGATCTTTGTGTTAAAGTCATCTCCATTTACCCCAGTACAACTTCATTCCTTCAACCCAAGCACTTGGGAGTATATGCTAGGGGCAACCAGAGAAGAAATTACGTGAAAGTAGCATTTCCCCATATGAGTAATGCTGACAGTAGAAGAGTCAGTGAGAGAAATAAAATAATCAGCCCTTAATGGAGCCTGGCAGAAATTTCAGAATGAGGTTGTAACTAATTCTGAAAGTTTCCTTCCAGTGCCAGAAGAAATTGAAAATGTAGCAACTGCAAAATGTTTGGGTGGTGAAGGACTTGAAGACGGTGAATTAAGTGACATTGCTGAACTGTTAGATTCTCAACTATTTCAACTGTTGAACATGATCACATTGATGAAAGAGGTCAGTATAGGTTAAAGAACTTGAATTCCACAAATCAAAATTGCTGAACCCAGAAGAAAGAGAGATCCTTCGGTGAATATATTTGACACTGATTACCCACAACCTTATAAAGGCAGGAATAAGATACCTTCAAACAAAGGCCAGTAAGCATTTTCTCTCTGCTTGCTTCAATAGAGAGAAGAGGCTGGACCATCGGACTGCGTCATGCAAACCCATTCTACAAATAGCAGACAGAAAGACCTCCCACAGACAGTGGAACCCTGGGATTCAGACTCTGACAGCTTTGATGATATGATGATCCATGCAGGAGACTGAGTTTACACATATGCAGATAAAATCCTGTTTTCTCCATTCTTTCCCTGTCACTACTGTGATGATCAGCCTTTTCAGTGATGCATGGTATTCTTCACCTTGAGCTCAGAGAGAAATAGAAATTAGTTGTCCAACAATCTCAATTGCTAATGTAAAATTCGTAAAATTTCATCAAGGCTCGCTTTACTTAGTGTTTTATTCTGATGAACAAACCAATTGTCTCTCCGCCCCAATTTTCCCTCCAAAGCTTGTAAATTCCTCCAACACAAATTCCCCTACAATGAGGGTCAACTCTAGAACCTAAGGTGGGGGCTACTCATTTTGATACACTTTTGACCCTAAAATTTATTTTAACTCTGTTTAAGCCTAACTTGCTGTCTCAACAGAAAGGATACAAATCCCTTTGTTAATTCATTTGGTATAAGTTCATTTGTTTTGCAGCAATTGTATAAGATACTGAAAGGCATGGTGTGTCCTGGAAGGCAGTACATTTATAGTGGATTCCTGGATTAACTTTGGTACCTAATCAAGGAGGAGAAGCTGCTAGAGTTCATTGCCATCCATCCTCTCTGTTCTTATATCTGGTCTTCCAAGTGATTTAAATGGTTGAATATCCTCTTCCCTAAAGGTGGTAGAAATAAAGTAAGTTTTCCCCTAGCCTGGAAAATCTGAAAGATAGTTTCCCTATATCTGAGTTTGCAGTGATCAGAGAAAGGGGACAAGAATACAAAAGTTAAGTGTTGGCTTGCGTAGTTACAGTTTGGATGATAGACATTCCTCAACATGTTCCAAAGAGGCAGATGAGTGTTGAAAACCCATTACTGGGTGATAGGGATCTAGGGACTCACCATAGTGCCAGCCAGGGGAGCTTACACTCTTCTCTAAGTCACAGTGGTTTTCAACACTGGCTGCCCATCAAAATTGTTATGGGGCGCTTCAAAAGCAGGTTTCTGGGATCTGTCCCTAGACTTGCTAAATCGGGAATGAGGCCAGCAGCTGTTGATTTTGAAAGCTACTCAAGTGATTTTTTAATAGAGTCATGGTTGAAAACCACTACTGTTGAAAACCATAATTATGATAGAAAATATAACACAAATGATGGTGAGCCCCAGGGGGTAGGAAACCTCGATTCCAATTTTCTACTCTGCCACGGGCTCAATGGATGCTCTTATTCAAATTATCCTACTCTTTCCTTATCTGTCCAAGGAGAGAATAGGAACACTTGGTCTCTGATGTCCTTCTATCTCTGACATTGTTACCTTGAGAGAAAGGTGCATCAGCCTCACTGGTTGATTTTGAGACTACCTAAGCTCTTTCATAGAGACCAAGGTAAGTAGTAATACTACTGTCTTGTACTCTTGTTATTTTAAAAATGGTTCTTGTGGCTCAGGCTTTCTTATGTTTTACTCCCCTCTCAGGAAAGAGTTAGTCACAGATGCCGTAGAAGAAAGAGAAACCAATGTAACATCAACTCTGAGTTACAGGGTTTGCATTATATATATAATGCATAGACATTGTCAATAAAACTAGATACTTTGTTTCATTTCCATAAACCAAAGCAGAGAAATATGTTAACTGTTTCAAGGTTCCATGGATAACTGGGGTACTCTTAATCATACCTAGAGGTAAATATTTTTAAGCGAATGATTGTTTTACCAGTATAATCAGCAGTTCCATATGATTTTAAAGAATGTAGTTTCCTGATAAGTTTATCATTTATTGAGATTATTGCAGTGGCAAGTTTTTGTCTTAATTTGACCAGAAATAGAGAAATAAAACTTTAAGTTGAATAGCATCCATCAGGAACTGTTAGTATAAAATAATACAATGGGAAACTGACTATTATATGATTCTGGTGGTGGTAGGAATGCCTAGACTTTGGCTTGATATATGGAAACATTTGTCTAGGGCCCAGACCATTTGAAATACAATACTGGGGTAGATCTAATTCTTGTTTATGGCAATATCCAGTTCAAATAATTTAAGAAGTATCATTGATGAGGGTAAAAGACCATTTTAATATGGTTCAGTCTAACAAGTCATCAGGGCTTCCGAGGTGGCTCAGTGGTAAAAGAATTTGCCTGCCAATGCAGGAGACACAAGAGATGGGGGTTCCATCCCTGGGTCGGGAAGATACCCCGGAGAAGGAAATGGCAACCCACTCCAGTATTCTTGCCTGGGGAATCCCATGGACAGAGGAGCCTAGTGAGCTACAGTCTATGGGGTCACAAAGAGTCGGACACAACTGGGTGACTGAGCACACACAAGTCTGCAGAACACAGGAGGATGTGAAAGTTGGTTTAGGCTGAGTGGTAGAAATAGAAGTTAATGATAATAGTGCCATGTACATGGGTGTTCCTTTTTTCTTTTTTAAGTTAAGACTGGTTCCTAAAATTGAAGAACTGAAATTTCTTTTGGTATATTTTATATACAGTTTGAATGGAAAGGATCTCCCTGTTGTCAAATGACTCAGGTAAATTCTGGTCTTCACTTTTATGAAGTACATGGAAATTTCCTTCTTTACAGACATATTTAACAACTGGCAAAAAGAAGGAAAAGAAAGACAAAGCGGGTAGAGAGAAAGGATAGCTCAGGTTGCTGAAATTTGTCGAAAATATTAGAAAACTGACATTACATTGAAAAAGAGCATTTTGTTTGCTTAAAATCGTTTAAGATCAAAATGCAAAGAAGGCTCTTTAAACTACACATTTGGATCATATAGCTGCCAGCACCTGAATGCTAATAAAGGGCTTCTACAGCTTATATAGTCTCAAGGAGTGTATGGGTCATGTTTGTGCTATGAAATACGTTACTCACTGAACTTTTTTTATTACCTTTTAAAGACCTTTGATGTAAGTGTGTTATGGTTGTTTTCCTGAGAGTTCAGAAATAAATATGTGCTATGAACAGAGTAGAAAATAGGTGAAAGGATAAATAGTACATTTCATTAACAAATATGGAGAGAAGTTAAATATGAATCTAGTGTGGTTGAGATGTTGCACTTCATTTTTCTTGCATTACTACATAAAGCCAAAGATATAATCAACCTATCATTGCAAAGACCCAGAGTTGGTTCTTGATTAACTGGCAGTGGTATGATGAGTGGCCTAATGACATGAACATGGGACTGAGAGTGAGGGCTTTGCCAGCGACTTCTTGTCTGCCTTGAACTAGGGACTCCCTCTCTTTGGGTGAGTGGTACTTAGTCCTGGCAGAATAACCCTTGGTCTGTTGAGGTGTGAGAAATTAGCGTGGGTCTTAGGCTTGGGAATCAAGTACAGGTATCTGCCTGCTTGCAATCCTATCCCTGCCAATTAACAGCTATGTAACTGTGGCCATGTTTTTAAACCATTTCAGACTTCAGTTTCTGATCTGTAAAACGAGGTCGAAATATGAAATGTTTAACACAGTGCCTGGCATAAAGTAAATGCTCAATAAGTTGTTGCTATCACTATTATTTTAATGTGAATAACCATTAAAGAACTAGAATATGATCATTCACAATCTTTGCCAAACTTTATCTGATTTCCTCCAAAATAAGTTATACATGATGGTTTCACGAAGAGAGAAGGAGTAAAAGTTGATGTTAAATATTTCTGTTTGTTTGCTTGTGAGGGATACCTGACAATAATTCCTTAGACCCTATTATACCTTGACCTTAGTGATTTCATATGACATATTTATAATGCGGTTATTTATTTATATAGTGATTAAGGGTAATGGCTTTTCTCACATGGATGTGTTTCTATTCTTTGGAAAATAATCCATCCACCTAGTTCCACTTTTAAGATAACTAAGTGACTCTGTTAATAGGAGCCAAAGATAAAGCTATATGGGACCTTAAGCTATATAGACCTTTCTGCGCTTAAGCCACAAAGTATTAGTTCAGCTGCCGTTGAGAGAAATTGGATGTCTAAGTGATCTTACTAGATGAGAACAAGACACTTCCTTACAACTAGCTTCTGAACTTCTTTGTATTGTATTTCATGTATTCTGTGATAGCATTCAAGCAGTTTGAAATAGTCGTATTTAGAATGCTAAGTATTCATCGTAATACAGATGCTATGTCTGCTGAGCAACAGAAATGTAATTTAACTTAATTCAACCTTAATTCAACTATAATGGTCTCATAACTCACATCCCATCCAACCCTTTAAGTGTTTTAACTTGGAGTCTTTGGTGTTCTAGTTTTATATATGTATATATGTATATATATATATATATATATATATATATATATATATATATATTTATTTATTTATTTATATATATATATATATATTTATATATATATATTGTAGTTTTTGGCATTCAACATCTTGCCTCTTGACTGACTTTCCTTGTGCAAACTCTGATTCTGGTACTTTCTTGTTCAAAAATCTTCTATGGCTGCCCATTGTCTATATATTCACCCACTTAACCTTGAAGTCTGGGCCCAATCTCAGTGTACCTTAACCAGTTTTGTCTGCCAGTGTTTCTTTTTTGCAATATAAATGATAGTCCCTCCCTTCCTCAGCCCTGACTTTAGCCTATAGCTCAATTCTGATCTCTTAAGCTTATCAGTGAGTAAGACCAGAAATCAGAAACATATTATTTGAAGCCAGAGTACCTGAGATGAGCCTACCAAGCTGTAATCTCCTTCCTGTTCTCCTCCATCACTGCAAACACCTAGAGATTACTTGGCAGTGGTAGGATGACAAGAACACAGGACTTAGAGTGAGAGCTTTGTCACTAGGTCCTTGGCTTCCCTGGGCTGGGGACTCTCTCTCTTTTGGTGGGTGATGCTTAATCTTGGCAGGATAACCCTAGTCTATAGTGGTGAGTTTCTTCTTTTAAGAAAATATTTTTGTGTGAGTTTCTTCTTAAGCTTCCAATCTACTAAATTACGGCATCCTCACTGAACCCTATCCCCCTAGGCTGGGGCCTGGAATACCACCCACTTAATTTTGGCTCTGAATACAAATCTCCTTGTTGAGGGCCCTGAAACAATTAATTGGAGATCTAAACTTCATTCTTAGGTTCTTGCCAGCTTTGTCTCCTGAATAGCATCACATGCATAGGATCTTTATTTACTGCTGGGCTTCAAACTGCTCTATCCACTCTTTTCCATGAGTGCTAGATTGGAATGTACTTAAGTTTACCACACCCTAGATGTGGTATCTAGAGCTGGGCCTGGCAAACTAAGGCCCTTGAGCCAAGTCTGGCCCAGCTCATTTATGTGTTTTCTAAGGTGACACTACAGTGGTAGAGTTGAGTAGTTGCCACAGAAACCATGTGGCCTGCAAAACCTTAGATATTTACTATCTGATCCTTTGCAGAAAACTTTTGCTGACCCCTGATCTAAAGCCAGGTAGTTCCCCTGGCCATGTCTTTGCTTGTTCTTTGATAATTCCTCATTTTCGTGCTGTCAGTCGATAAACCCCCAGAATTCCAGTTCACTGAAACTATGAGATATGTTCCAATCTATCTAAACTACTTACTTTTAATTGAATTTGCCTGTTTCCTCTTTGTCATCTTCCTAAAAGTCCTTTTTCTGTGTTTTACTTTTTAGTGGAAGAGATGCTATATTCATAAAGACTGTTAGTCTTATGTCTTTTGATGTTACATCAGGCCCTAGTATGAAAGTCTTTCAACTTTGCCAATATTTTTCAATATGACCTTCCAATAGCTCTAAGATTAAAAAGGACTAAGATTAGTCCTTTTAGTTTTTCAGTGTCTCTAATATCAGGTCTTCTGAGCTATGTGTCTTCTAATATCTCCAGTTGCCAGATCTTCTAGATCTTCCACATGTTACAATTTCCATGTTTTCTACTCTCTGGCCTGCAGTATCTTCACTGCCAATGTCTTCTAATCTCCTCATATCAGGGTCTTCTAATATTCCCCCAAATTAATCTTCTAATTCTATGTCTTGCCTTCCAGGGTCCAGAGTTCTAAATGCCATTTTTTCCCTATGTTCCCAATCCACCAATGCCTCCTAGAGAGATGTTCTAGAGTCCATGTATTTCATTGTGTACAAAAGTCTAGCTCTTCTAATATCTTCCAGCACATATATAGTTCAGTTCCTGCAGCTTATAGTGTCTCCTAAATCCTGATTTTACAATGTTTTGTCATCACAAGTGCCTCTAATGCTCAAGTCTTTCAATATCTCCAAGAACCTGGTCTTCTAACATTCAGGTGTTCCAACATTCTCAGTGTTTGAATAGCTTTGTCTCTTAATATCTTGATCTTTTAATGTCCAAGTGTCCTAATGTCCAGGGCTGCCAACATCCTTGCCTTACAGCATCATAAAAACTACATTGTCCAAATTCTATGTTCTTTAGCATAAATATGTCAATATCCAGGTTTTCCAGAGTCTCCCAATATCCAGGCTTTCTGATTTTAAGATTTCTAAATGTCTAGGTCTTTTATTTTCCATATCTTCCAATGTTTGGAGCTTCCAAGGTACAAGACTTGCAGTGTCTCTAGTTTTCAGGGCTTCCAGTAGCCATTAACACCAACACTCAGGGCCTCCAAAGTCTCCAATGTCCAGAATAACAAATGTCCTCAAAATCTAACACTTCCAATGTCTCCAACATCCTGTGCTTGCAATGTCTCCAATGTCCAGGGTTTCCAGTGGCGCCAGTGTCAAGGTCTTCCACCGACTCTAGATCTTCCAGCAACTCCAAGTCTTCCAACTAATTCCAAGTCTTCCAGCAACATCAAGGTCTTCCAGCTAAACCAGTCTTCCAGAAAATCCATGACTTCCAGTCAATCCCTGTCTTCCAGTAAATCTAGTCTTCCAGCAAATATAGGTCTTCCAAAAAATCCATATCTTCCAGGAAAATCCATGTCTTCCAACAATTTCAAGGTCTTCCAGCCAACCCATGTCTTCCAGAAAATCTTTGTCTTCCACCAAATCCAAGTCTGCCAGCTAATTTATGTCTTCCAGAAAAATGCAAGTCTTCCAGTCAATCTATGTCTTCCAGAAAGAAATCCAGGTCTTCCTCTCAGTCCACGTCTTCCAGAAATATCTACGTCTTCCATCAAATCCAGATCTTCCAGAAAAATACAAGTCTTCCAACCAATCCATGTCTTCCATCAAATCCAGTCTTCCAGTCAATCCACGTCTTCCAGACAAAATCTATGTCTTCCACTAAATCCAGGTCTTCCAGCAGATCTACGTCTTCCAAATTATCCAGGTCTTCCGGACAATTCGGGTCTTCCTGAAAATCCATGTCTTCCAGAAAAGCCATGTCTTCCAGGAAATCCATGTCTTCCAGGAAATATTTGTCTTCCAACAAAACTGTGTCTTCCATCAAATTCATGTCTTCCAGCCTATCCATCTCTTCCAGAAAATCCTCGTCTTCCAATGAAGGTGCACCTTCCAGGAAATCCACGTCTTCCAGAAAATCTTCGTCTTCCAATGAAGGTGCGCCTTCCAGGAAATCCACGTCTTCCAGAAAATCCTCGTCTTCCAATGAAGGTGCGCCTTCCAGGAAATCCACGTCTTCCAGAAAATCCTCGTCTTCCAATGAAGGTGCGCCTTCCAGGAAATCCACGTCTTCCAGAAAATCCTTGTCTTCCAATGAAGGTGCGCCTTCCAGGAAATCCTTGTCTTCCAACAAAGCCACGTCTTCCAGGAAATCCTTGTCTTCCAAAGAAGGTGTGTCTTCCAGAAAATCCTCGTCTTCCTACACCTCCAGGTCTTCCAGCATCTCCAGGGCTTCCAGCATCTGCTCGTCTTCCAGCATCTCTGTGTCTTCCAGCATCTCCACGTCTTCCAACATCTCCACGTCTTCCAACATCTCCACGTCTTCCAACATCTCTACGTCTTCCAGCATCTCCATGTCTTCCAAACAACTACTCAGTCTTCCAAAAGCAGGCTCAATATCCACGTCTTCCAACGTCTCCGGTGTACCGGTCTTCTAACATTCACGTCTTCCAGTGTCTACGATATCCAGGTATTTTAACATGTTCCATAGTTCAGGTCTTCCAAACTTTCCCCAGATCCAGACCTTTTCAAAATTAGTCTTTCCAAGTCCAAGCCTTTCCATGTTCAGATTTTTCCATAGACAAGTCTTCCAACTCAAATATTGCTGCTTCTAGTAGAATTAGCTTTAAAAAATTGAATAGGGCATTCCTTAAGCCTAGTAGTGTTTTTCGCTACTAGGAAATGTGTATTCATTCTTTACAACTTTTAAAGATAGTGTTTATTAAACAGCTTCTGGAGAATAAACACACATAAGATTGCTGTGATAAGTTTTGCTAATTTACTAATGCTCCTATTTTTTATAAAGTCAATTCCGTTTGGTACAAGTGAAATTATTATTTTAATGAGAAAAACTCCTGTTTAGAGACTTTATTATTTTAGATAAAGCTAACATATAATGTATTTAACCATTTCTTACAACATCAATTTTTGTGGTTTAATCTTATGTGGCATAAATAATAATAACAGCAACAACATTAACATAGCATTTGCTATGTCCAGGCACTGTTCTAAGGTCCTTACATGCATCAACTCATTTAATCTTCATAAGAACCCATTGAGGTAGATACTATCATCCCTGTTTTACAGATGAGGAAACTGGCATACAGAGGTGAAGATCATAACTCTTCAGTAGTGAGAGAAATAGGTCCATGAAAGTATGTATAGACCAATAGAATATGCACTGAAGCATTAGTAGAGAAAGTCCCCAAAGGAAACTTAATACATTATGCTGTATTTACACAATGGAATATTATACAGCAGAGAAATGAGTGGACAACAGATAAACATATTATGTATATGAATATGGGTAGACCAGGGGCTTCCCTGGTAGCTCAGCTGGCAAAGAATCTGCCTGCAATGCAGGAGACCTGGGTTCGACCCCTGAGTTGGGAAGATCTCCTGGAGGAGGGCATGGCAACCCACTCCAGTATTTTTGCCTAGAGAATCCCCGAGGACAGAGGAGCCTGGCGGGCTACAGTCCATGGGGTCGCAAAGAGTCGGACATGACTGAGTGACTAAGCACAGCACAGCACAAGTCCCAGAAGACTACATATATCAGGATATTCTTTTTATATTAATTATTCAGAACAAGTAAAACTGAAGGATATTTTATTTAGGTGTACATATATACTAGGGATTAAAAGTATTTTATGAGAAAGTAAAGGAAAGGCAATAAAAAATTCAGGATAATGGCAAGTGGGACTGAGGAAAGGCGGTTGGAATAGAAGTAGAGGGAAGTCATTGTTAGTATTCTAGTGCTGCTCAGGTTTGATGGGTGAGTGGGTGGTATTCATTCTATAATTAAAACATATTGACTAATTATTGTGTGATTATTATGAAATTAAAGAACAAGTCTGCATGTTCTATGACAGTGTGAATGGATGACTCATAATCCATTTCTGTGCACTTGAATTTTATAATATTTTCATAGGCAATTATCTCTGTGCAGTGGGAATACATGTGCTTTTTGTTCTCTTGTGTCTCTTTATTCTCTGAATTTTTATAGGGAAAATACAGTATTATATTAATTGAAAGACAAGCCAAAAATTATGATCTCAAATATGTTAAAAATGCATAATAAGGACTGAAAAGAAAAGTGGTGACAATTTAATGCCTCTGTGTGGTGAGAATTCATATCACTTTTTCTCTGTTTCCTTATAGATTTTTTTAAAAATCCAAATATTATAAAGTGAGCTTATGTTATTTTTACTATTAAAAAAATAATACATGCTTATCATAAAAGTAAAATTACAGTGGTATATAAAGTAACAGGTGAAAATATCCCTCTTCTAGTCCCACAGCCCAGAGATAGCCATGATTGTTTGTTTGCTTTGTATCTCCGAGTTCTTTTTCTGTTTATGTGTTCTTGTGTGTTTTATAAAGCAAAATTATGCTATACTTGTTATTCTACAACTTGATCAACCTGCACCTCCCAGCACTGGGATCAATAGAAAGTCATTGTAACAGCCAGTAGAGTTCTATAATAGGTGAACTATATAATTTATTCGATTTTTTCCACATGATAGATTTTCAGGTTGTCAACAGTTTTTTTTTTTTAACTGTTACAGATAATATTATAAAAACATTTTTAAAATCTATCTTTTGCACATTTAGAAATATTTTCATAGACTAATACCTTAGAAATAGGATGGGGAACACATGTGGACCCATGGCTGATTCGTGTCAATGTATGGCAGAAACTACTACAATATTGTAAAGTAATTAGCCCCCAACTAAAATAAATAAATTTATTATATAAAAAAAAGAAGTATAACTGTTAGATCAAAGGGTTTGGGCTAAACTGCCCTCTCAGCATGCCGGACACTATTATTCTTTTAAATATCTGTCAGCATTTTGGATGAAAAACTGATTCTCATTCCTTTATTTTCCCCTAATCACCAATTAAGTTAAGCATATTTTAATATATTTCAGTTCAGTTCAGTTCAGTCGCTCAGTCGTGTCCGACTCATTGTGACCCCATTAATTGCAGCATGCCAGGCCTCCCTGTCCATCATCAACTCAATAATTTTACCCAAACTCATGTCCATCGAGTCGGTGATGCCATCCAGCCATCTCATCCTCTGTCGTCCCCTTCTTCCCCTGCCCCCAATCCTTCTCAGCATCAGGGTCTTTTCCTATGATTCAACTCTTCTCATGAGGTAGCCAAAGTATTGGAGTTTCAGCTTCAACATTAGTCCTTCCAATGAACACCCAGGGCTGATCTCCTTTAGGATGGACTGGTTGGATCTCCCTGCAGTCCAAGGGACTCTTAAGAGCAAAGTAATGTCTCTGCTTTTTAATATGCTATCTAGGTTGGTCATACCCTTCCTTCCAAGGAGTAAGCATCTTTTAATTTCATGGCTGCAATCACCATCTGCAGTGATTTTGGAGCCCCCCAAAATAAAGTCTGACACTGTTTCCACTGTTTCCCCATCTAATTCCCATAAAGTGATGGGGCCAGATGCCATGATCTTAGTTTTCTGAATGTTGAGCTTTAAGCCAACTTTTTCCCTCTCCTCTTTCACACTCATCAAGAGGCTTTTTAGTTCCTCTTCACTTTCTGCCATAAGGGTGGTGTCATCTGCATATCTGAGGTTATTGATATTTCTCCTGGCAATCTTATTCCAGCTTGTGCTTCTTCCACCCCAGCGTTTCTCATGATGTACTCTGCATATAAGTTAAATAAGTAGGGTGACAGTATACAGCCTTGATGTACTCCTTTTCCTATTTGGAACCATTCTGTTGTCCCATGTCCAGTTCTAACTGTTGCTTCCTGACCTGCATACAGGTTTCTTAATATATTTATTAGCTATTTATATTTCTTCTGTTAGAGATTGCTTGTTCATATCCTTTGCCTATTTTTCTGTTGAATCATTTGTGTGTTTTTTTTTCCTTCTTGATTTGTAGGAGGTCTCTGGATATTAGAGTTGATATCCTTTTGTCTGCTATATATTGCCAATGTCTTTTATAAAAAGTTTATTTATGATGGTATTTGGCATAAATGTTAATTATGTAAAAAGGCAAACATTTTTATCTTTCTTTTATAGCTTCTTGGTTTTGTCTTATATTTAGGTAGGCTTCTGTAACCCAAGATTATAAAAATACTCTCCTGGGACTTCCCTGGCAGTTCAGTGGGTAAGACTCAGCACTCCCAATGCAGGGTGCACAGGTTCAATCCCTGTTTGGGGAACTAAGATCTCACATGCCTCATGGCAAGATCAAAAAATAATCTCCTATATTTTTTCTAATATTTGATATATTATTACTGCTTAGTGTCTTAATCCATATGTAGCGTGTATGGTGAAAAGTAGGGACCTATGTTTACTTTTTCAGAAGAGAGCTAGTTTTCCTAATCTATTGATTATATTGAATTATATCTGCACTGATTTGAAATTTTCTCTGTGGGTATGTTTGTGTTCCTTTTCCGTTCAATTTTTGTCTATTACTGAGCTAGTATCTCACTGCTTTAATTATTGTAGCATTATAATATGCTTTGAAATCTGCTCCCCATTCATTATTTTTTTTTAGCATTTACTTGGCTATTTTTGTATATATTCTTTTTCCAGATGTATTTTACAGTCAACTCATCAACTTCTATGAAACAAACAAAAAAATTCCTCAAAGTGCCTTGGAATTTTTGAGTAATGTGTCAAGAATGGACATCTTTACAATATAGAGCTTTGCATTTGTTTTGTATCCAGGCATGGTATTAAATTCTGTTCTTAGTTCTGTGCGAGTTCATTCCAGTTAGTGATCTTGAATTCCAAGATACACAATCATGTCACCTGTAAATAATGAAATGTTTGTCTTCCTTGCTAATGTTTATATCTAACATTTTTCCTTTTTAGCACATTGGTAAAGATCTTATGACTTCCAGGACAATGCAGATTTATATGACTTAATAGGTATCCTGCTCTTGTTTTTGGACTTAATAGAAATAACTCACTGTTTCACTCTAAAATATGATGATTGCCATTGTTTCTGATAGATACCCTTTTTCAAGTTATGGAAATGCCCTTCTGTTCATTATTCTAGCTTGACTTATAGTTTTGTCAGGAATGTATATAGAATGTTATCAAAGGCCTTTTCTGGTATATGTTAAGGTGATAATATGGTTATTGTCCTTAATCCATCAATGTATAGTTACACTAAGAGTTACTAATGTTGATCTATTCTTGCATCCTTGGAATAAAACTAACTTGGTAGTGATGCTTTGACTATGTCGATATTTCATTTAGAATATAAATCTCTGTTTTAACAAGTCCCTGGAGTAGTGCCTCCTTAACATTTTCAAATCATGGCAATTAAAGCAAATGTGTATTTTCTTTTTGTTTGGTAATAATGTATCATATTTCCACATATTAAGTCAAACTTGTTCATTGTTATTCATTTTTCCCTTTGTAACTGCTTGATCTAAATTTTCAGATAATAGTATGGGGTATCTTTTTAACCTTTTCTGCTTTACATATTTGAACTTTTTTTCCATTGTGTTAAATTTCATGATTTTATTATTGCCTTGTGTTAATTTACAACATAAAGAAACCTTCTTTAACCCATTTAATGCTTTTTGCTTTGACATTTCTTTGCTACCTCTACTGGGTTTTTGTTAGCATTTGTCTGGTGTATCTCTATCCACTCCAATATTTTCAACTTTTTTGTGTTTTGTTTTGAGTTTATCTTTCCAAAACAGCATGTGATGTGATTTTTTTTTACTTCATCTGAGAATGTCTGCCTTTTAATTCATAATTAAACCTTTCACATAGATTACAATTCTGTCAAATTAGTAATAATTCTGTCATTTAAAAATGTTTACTTTTTTTCTTGCTAGATTTGTCAAAGTGCATTTCCTCTTTTTTCTTATGTAGTCATTTGGAAGTTTGAAATATCATTTCTAAGAGTGGTTGCACTAACATTTAAATCCATATTTTATTTTATATATTTTTGCATTATGAAAAATTATGTTTAAAGTGAGCATTTAATACTTTTGTAATAAAAGAAGCATTTGTTTTTAAATGCATCCAGTATTTGTTCATTCCTTACCAGTCTGATTCTCCTTGCTCAGGGAAGATCATAGTGGGTCTTATCTCATCTGGAAGAACATACCAAAATTTGTGTCTCTATTCTGAACCAAGCTCAGCATCAAAAAGTTTCCATCTCATTAGCAACATGAAAAATGAGGACAAGCTCAGGTGTTCATGCCGTGTCTGCCCTCAAGTTTCTAGTAGGTGAGAAAGCCCACAGATTCAATTTATAATAATGTCCAGATTCAGATGGTCCTAACACAGAGTTTGTCTGAGGACTGCAATCATATATGCATTTTATACAACTTGTTTCTTGCTTACTTAATTTTGTCCCTCTTGAGCCTCATCATGGACGTTTGGCCTTTCATAGACTCCACTGGTTTCAGGAAACCAAAATAACTTTTTTAATGTTCGAATTTTCATAGACCAGTAGTGGTGATTTCACACTGACTCCTGTGCCACAACTCAGACACCTTTGAAAGTGTGCTTGCTTCCTCCCAAGATCAGGATGTTCAGGTTGATTTTAAAGAACGCCACTATCTAAGGACCCCAGTTTCTTTTTATTGAAAAGACTAATCTCAGGATGCTAGGAGTGGAAACAGTTTCACATGACTGGGGTAGAATAGGGTAACATGGTGGCTACTCTCCACTTTCATAATGAATCAAAAGGATTACTTTTCCCCCAAGTATACCCACATTCATGTTATTGCTTCAAAGTCACTGTTTTTTGTTGTTGTTGTTCTGGTTTAATGAAGGCTTATTAATCCAATTTTTCATTTGTGTTTTGATGCTACTAACTTTTTTCCTTTTCTACTGGCTTTATTATACGATGATAGGTGTTACAAAACTGTACCATGAGTTCAAATGATAGCACTGGCAGCCTCAGTCCCAGTTTAGCAGCCTCCATTTTTCTCTATTAGTTTATATTTCTTTAAAATGGCCACAAATTGCATAGCTCCAGACAATCTCCATAAAACCCCAGTGTTCTGCAAAGAAAAATCTCCACCACCACCAGAGGGATTCAAAAGTGTAGGATAGGAGTAGCTCAAATGGATTAGCAAGCAGTTCTCTAAAAGGTATCATTAGTGTTTTTTTTTTTAAATGGAAACTAGTATCTTTTGTATTGTTGCAGGCAGTTTGAACTCCAGTTTCTTAAAGGCTTTTAGAATAAAAGCAGACATTTATTACCTCAGTATGGACCAGTTCATCTTTGCAAACAGTAATTATCAGAAAATGTAGCTAATGTCAAAAATTACCAGACTTAAAAATTTTATCCAGAAGCTTCAGGTGGGCTCATTTTTTTATGCCTAAATAATTCACAATTCTGTTTGTTTCATAAGCAGCAACACATAAAACACAAGAAATTTAAGGTAGCAAACTTCAATTGCAATTTTATGTCCACGTCAGTTACTTACCCTCCTTTTTCTCACCCTCATCCCACACCCACTAATCCAAGTAGTGACATTCTTTGCATGGTTTCATATTGAAACAAGGACAAAACAGTTATTTAAAGTTTTACAGCCAAGATCAACATGGATTAAGATATATCATTTCAGTAGCCCAATTTTGAGTTCAGTGGTAACTTGATCACCGTAGAAAAGATACACAAAGTCCCTCTCTTCCAGGTTACTTTGTTGATAGGGCCTATATTGCTTACCTATTTTGGTATAACAAACCACTTCAAAATACAGTGGCTTAAGTTGATAATCTTTTTATTATTGTGAGCCTATGAATTTGCTGGGCATGTCTTCTTCATTAGACTCACTTATGTGTCTGCAGTCAGCTATGGGTAAATTAGGAAGCAGCTTTTTTGATCTTGGCTGAGTTCTTTCAGCCAAGGGAGTTGGTGCTGGACCGGGAAGCCTGGCATGCTGCAGTCCATGGGGTCGCAAAGATTCGGACACAACCGAGTGACTGAACTGAACTAAACTGAGTTCTTTCACATATTGGGGAATTTGTCAGAGTAAGCTTCCCTGGTAGTTCAGTTGGTAAAGAATCTGCCTGCAATGCAGGAGACCCTGGTTCGATTCTTGGGTTGGGAAGATCCACTGGAGAAGGGAAAGGCTACCCACTCCAGTATTCTGGCCTGGAGAATTTCATGGGCTGTATAGTCCATGGGGTCGCAAAGAGTCAGACAAGACTGAGTGACTCTCACTTTCGCTTAGAATAACAAAGCGTGAGTATTTGGAGGTGGGGCCTTTGGGAAGTAATTAAGTTATGAGGGTAAAGCCCTCATGAATGGATGTTTTCATTTCAGAGAATATATTCAATAGAATCCCCGAATTACTGAAAATTGTCTCTGCCCTGATGTTAGCAAGATGGCAAACCAGGAGGTCCCAACACTCACTCCTCCCACAAAAAAACAACAAAAACTGAACTGCATGCCAATGAAAATATCCCTTGGAGAGCTCAAGAGTACCAAAAAGAAGAACAATAAAGAAGCTGAAAGAAAGGAACAAAACAACTGTAAGACAAACAGAAAACAATAAACCAAATGGCAACACTAAGTTCTCACTTATCAATAATTACCTTAAATGTACATAGATTAAACTTACTAAACAACAGGCATACAATAGATGAATGGATAAATAAACATGATCTAGTCATATGTTACCTACAAGCGACTCACTTTCAGTTCAGTTCAGTCACTCAGTCATGTCTGATTCTTTGTGACCCCATGAACTGCAGCACGCCAGACCTCCCTGTCCATCACCAACTCTCAGAGTTTACCCAAACTCATGTCCATGTGTTGGTGATGCCATCCAACCATCTTATCCTCTGTCATCCCCTTCTCCTCCTGCCTTCAATCTTTCCAAGCATCAGGGTCTTTTCCAGTGAGTCAGCTCTTCGCATCAGGTGGCCAAAGTATCGGAGTTTCATCTTCAACATCAGTCCTTCCAATGAACACCCAGGACTGATCTCCTTTAGGATGGACTGGTTGGATCTCCTTGCAGTCCAAGGGACTCTCAAGAGTCTTCTTCAACACCACAGTTCAAAAGCATCAATTCTTTGGCATTCAGCTTTCTTTATGGTCCAACTCTCACATCCGTACATTACTACTGGAAAAACCATATCTTTGACTAGATGGACCTTTGTTGACAACGTGATGTCTCTGTTTTTTAATATGCTGTCTAGGTTGGTCATAACTTTCCTTCCAAGGAGTAAGCTTCTTTTAATTTCATGGCTGCAATCGCCATCTGCAGTGATTTTGGAGCCCAAAATAATAAAGTCTGACATTGTTTCCACTGTTTCCCCATCTATTTGCCATGAAGTGATGGGACCGGATGCCATGATCTTAGTTTTCTGAATGCTGAGCTTTAAGCCAACTTTTTCCCTCTCCTCTTTCACACTCATCAAGGGCTTTTTAGTTCCTCTTCACTTTCTGCCATAAGGGTGGTATCATCTGCATATCTGAGGTTATTGATATTTCTCCCAGCAATCTTGATTACAGCCTGTGTTTCTTCCAGCCTAGCGTTTCTCATGATGTACTCTGCATATAAGTTAAATAAGTAGAGTGACAATATACAGCTTTGACATATTCCTTTTCCCATCTGGAACCAGTCTGTTGTTCCATGTCCAGTTCTAACTGTTGCTTCTTGACCTGCATACAGGTTTCTCAAGAGGCAGGTCAGGTGGTCTGGTATTCCCATCTCTTCCAGAATTTTCCACAGTTTATTGTGATCCACACAGTCAAAGGCTTTGGCATAGTCAATAAAGCAGAAATAGATGTTTTTTTGGAACTCTCTTGTTTTTTCGATGATCCAGCTCAATGAAACTAAACCATGCCATGATGGGCCACCCCAGATGGACAGGTCATGGTGGAGGGGTCTGACAGAATATGGTCCACTGGAGAAGGGAATGGCAAACAAGAGACTCACTTTAGAATTAAATAAACACAAAGGTGGAAAGTGAAGGGATGGAAAAGATATGGGGTGGTGAATGGTATGAAATGCGTGAAATGTGAATGGTAAACATAGGAAAGCAGAGGTAGCTAAATTTATATCATACAAAATAGACTTTAAGTCTAAAACTAATTCTAGGGACAGAGAAGTTCATTATATAGTGATAAATGGTGATTCAACAGAAAGATACAACAATTATAAACCTACGATCAAGAAAGCAAATATTGACAGATTTGAAGGCAAAAATTGAGAGCAATCAATAATATAGCAAAGGACTTCAATATCCCCAATTACAATAACGGATAGAAAATCCAGAAAGAAAAATCAGTTAAAAAAAATAGCTGACTTGAACTCTAGACTAAATGAACCTAACTGACATATATAGGACTTTCCATTTATAGCAGAAGAATACATGTTTGTATATCAGACTGCATACAAAAATCAACTCTAAATGGATTAAAGGTTTAAATGTAATATCGGAAACCATAAAAGTCCTAGAAGAAAACTTAGGGTAAAATCTCCTTGGTGTTGGTCTGGGCAATGATATTTTCTATATGACAGAAAAAGCATTGGCAACAAGAGCAAAAATAGATGAATGGAATTATATTAAATTAAAAAGCTTTGTTTGCACAGCAAACAAAATAATCAATGGGGTGCAAAGGAAACCTATGGAATGGGAGAAAATATTTGCTAATCATGTATCTGATAAGAGGTTAATACCTACATTGTATGAGATACACATACAACTCATCAAAAACAAAACAGGAGAGGCACTTCCCTGGCAGTTTAGTAGTTAGGACTCCATGCTTCCACTGCAGGGGATCCCATTTCGATCCCTGGTCAGGAAACTAAGATCGCAATGTGTGGTGCTGTGGGAGTGGGGGAGGGGGCGGAGAATAAGACAAAAACAAAACACCTCAATGAAAAAATGAACAAAGGCATGAATAGACCTTTCTCAAAACAAGACATACAAGTGGTCCATAAGTACACGAAAAGTTTCTCAGCACCACTAGTCATCAGGGAAACAAAAACCATAATGGAATATCACCTCACAATTGTTAGAGTGGCTGTTATCTGAGAGACAAAAGACAACTAGTGTTGGTGGGGATGTGGAGAAAAGGGAACACTTGTACACTGCTGGTGGGAATGCAAAATGATGCAGCAAGTATAGTATGGAGTTTTCTCAAAAAATTAGAAATAGAGCTACCATATGATCTAGTAATCCCTCTTCTGGGTATACATCCAAGAGAAATGGAATCAGAATCTCAAAGGGGTACCTACACTTCCACATTCATTTTGGCATTATTCACAATAACCAAGATACAGAAACAACCCGAACGTCCATTGATGAACAAACGGATAAAGAAAATGTAGTGTGTGTGTGTGTGTGTGTGTGTGTGTGTGTGGTAATAGGCATACCTCATTTTATTCTGCTTCACTTTATTATGCTTCACAGATATTGTGTATTTTTTTTAAAACAAATTGAAGGTATGTGAGAACCCTGTATCAAGCAAATCTATCAGTGCCATTTTTCCAACAGCATTTGCTCACTCTGTGTCTTTGTGTCACATTTTAGTAACTCTTATAATATTTCTACCTCTCTCATTGTTATTTGTCACGATAATCTTTGAGCAGTGGTTTTTGATGTTACTATTGTCATTGTTTTGGGACACCGTGAACTGTGCCCCAAAAAGACAATGAATTTAATCAATAAATATGTGTTCTTACTGTTACAAAGCTGGTCCCTCATCACACTCCCTCTTCTCGGGCCTCCCCATTCCCTGAGACATAATATTAAAATCATGCTAATTAGTAGCCCCACAATGGTCTATAAGCAGTCAAGTGAAAGGAAGAGTCATAAGTCTTTCACTTTAAATCAAAAGCTAGAAATGATTAAGTTCAATGAGGAAGATATGTTGAAAGCAGAGACAGGCCAAAAGCTAGGCCTCTTGCACCAAACAGTTACCAAGTTGTGAATGCCAAAGAAAAGTTCTCTAAGGAAATTAAAAGTGCTACTCCAGTGAACACAAGTGACAAGAAAGCAAAATATTTTTATTGATTATAGGGAGAAAGTTTTAGGGATCTGGATAGAAGATTGAACCAGCCACAACCTTAAGCCAGAGCTTAATCCAGAGCAAGGCCCTAACTCGCTTCAATTCTCTGAAGGTTGAGAGAGGGGAAGAAGCTGCAGAGGAAAAGTTTGAAGCTGGCAGAGGTGAGTTCATGAGGTTTAAGGAAAGAAACCGTCTCCATAACATAAAAGTGCAAAGTGAACCAGCAAGTGCCAAAGCAGAAACAGCAGCAAGTTATCCAAAAGATCTAGTTAAGATAATTAATGAAGGTGGCTACAGTAAACAGCAGATTTTCTTCTTTTTAAATAAATTTATTTATTTTAGTTGGTGGCTAATTATTTTACAATATTGTGGTGGTTCTTGCCATACATTGGCATTAATCAGCCATGGGTTTACATGTGTTCCCCATCCTGAACCCCCCCCCACCTCCCTCCCCATCCCATCCCTCTGGGTCATCCCATTGCCCCAGCCCTGAGCATTTGTCTCATGCATCGAACCTGGAATGGTGTTCTGTTTCACATATGATAATACACATGTTTCAGTGCTATTCTCTCAGAACATCCCACCCTCACCTTCTCCCTCAGAGTCCATAAGACTGTTCTATGCACCTGTGTCTCTTATTCTCTCTCGCATATAGGGTTATTGTTACCATCTTTCAAATTCCATATATATGCATTAGTATACTGTATTGGTGTTTTTCTTTCTGGCTTACTTTGTATAATGGGCTCCAGTTTCATCCATCTCAATAGAACGGATTCAAATGTATTCTTTTTAATGGCTGAGTAATATTCCATTGTGTATATGTAGCCACAGCTTCCTTATCCATTTTGTCTGCTGATGGACATCTAGGTTGCTTCCATGTCCTGGCTATTGTAAAACAGTGCTGCAATGAACATTTGGGGTACACGCGTCTCTTTCAGTTTGGTTTTCCTCGGTGTGTATGCCCAGAATTGGGATTGCTGGGTCATATGGCGGTTCTATTCCCAGTTTTTTAAGGCATCTCCACACTTAAACAACAGATTTTCAATGTAGATGAAATAGCCTTCTATAAGAAGAAGATACCATCCAGGACTTTCATAGCTAGAGAAGAGAAGCCAAGGACTAATTTTTAAGCTTCAAAGGACAGGCTGACTCACTTGTTTGAAGCTAATGCAACTGATATGAAGAACTGACTCATTGGAAAAGACCCTGGATGCTGGGAAAGATTGAAGACAGGAGAAGGGGACGACAGAGGATGAGATGGTTGGATGGCATCACTGACTCAATGGACATGAGTTTGAGTAACCTCCGAGAGTTGGTGATGGACAGGTCGGCCTGGCGTGCTGCAGTCCATGGGGTCGTAAAGAGTCGGACATGACTGAGCGACTGAACTGAACTGGACTGAACTGAATGCAGCTGGTGATTTTCAGTTGAAGCCAATGCTCAATTACTATTCTGAAAATCCTAGGCCCTTATAGAAGTGGGGCCTGAAGATGTGACTGAATTGCTGCAACATCATGATAAAATTCTAACAGTTGAGGAGTTGCTTCTTATGGACAAGCAAAGAAAGGAGTTTCTGGAAATGGAATACATTCCTGGTGAAGATGCTGTGAAGACTGTTGAAATTACAGCAAAGGATTTAGAATATTACATAAACTTAGTAGATAAAGCAGTGGCAGGCTTTGAGAAGATGGACATCAATTTTCAAAGAGTTCTACTCTGGATAAAATGCTATCAAATAGCATTTCATGCTACAGAGAAATTGTTCATGAGAGGAAGTCAATCAGTACAACAAACTTCACTGTATTATTTTAAGAAATTGCCACAGCCACCCTAACCTTCAGCAACCTGATCAGTTAGCAGCCATCAATATTGAAGTAAAACCCTCCACTGGTAAAAATATTAAGATTTGCTGAGGGCTCAGATTATGGTTAGCAATAAAGTATTTTTTAAATTAAGGCCTGTATGTTGTTTTTTAAAACATAATGCTATTGCACATTTAATAGTTTATAGTATTAGCATAACTTATATGCACTGGGAAATCAAAGGGGTTTCCCTGGTAGTTTAGATGGTAAAGAATCCGCTTGCAGTGCAGGAGACCCTGGTTTGATTCCTGGGTCAGGAAGATCCTCTGGAGAAGGGATAGGGTACCCACTCCAGTATTCATGTCAAACTCACTTTATTGCAATATTCACTTTATTGTGATGGTCTGGAACCAAATCTGAAATATTTTCAAAGTATGCCTGCATACACACAATGGGATATTATTCCTACTTTAAATAGAAGGAAATTCTACTATTTGGGACAACTTGGATGAACCTGAATGACATTACACTAAGTGAAATAAGCCAGATAAAGACAAATACTTATACGTGGAGTCTGAAATAGTTGAAGTCATAGAAGCAGAGAGTAGAATGGTGGTTATGGGTGGGGGAGGCTAGAGGAGGGACAAATGGAGAAACTTTGGTCAAGGGCTGCAAAGTTTCTGTTATGCAAGATGAATAAATTCTGGGGATAATATAGAATAATGTGGCTATGATTAACAATACTTTATTGTATACTTGGACTTTTCTAAGAAAGTGGATCCTAAGTGTTCTCAAATAGACTCACAAGTGGAAGGAAACAGAAAGTGGTAGCGATCTGAAGGGAAAAGGCTTCCCTGGTAGCTCAGTTGGTAAAGAATCTGCCTGCAATGCAGGAGACCCTGGTTTGATTCCTGGGTTGGGAAGATCCCCTGAAGAAGGGATAGACTATCCACTCCAGTATTCTTGGGCTGATGGAAATGTTAATTAGCTTTATTAGAGTGATTTTTTTCATAATGTATAGAGCATATCAAGTAATCAAATTGTACACCTTAAATACAGACAATTTTGCATTGTAGAATATACCTCAATAAGAAAAAAAGGAAATTGTCTTTGCTCCTAGATGATAGTTTTCTTGTATCCCCAAGGCCTATTTCTTTGCAATGGTAAAGTAATAGGTTCAAAAGCCTTTCCCTTCAGAATTCTACAAACATTATCATAATATATAATAGTATTCCATATTGTGGATAAAGAATTTAATGCCAGCTAGGACAGCTAAACTTTTATTCCCTCTCTCTGAATTCTCCCATGATTTTCATTTTATTCTCATAATGTAAATCATGTGCATCAATTAACTTTTGGTGTATAACAAAACAGTTCAACATTTTATGGCTTAAATTATTTATTGAGCTCTGGTTTGGCTATTTGGGCTGGGCTCAGCAACTTTTCTGATCTAAGCTGGAATCACTCATGCATTTGCAAGTGTAGTGAATGGCCTCACATGTCCGGGAGCTGACTAGGTGTTGTCTCAGATGACAAGAGTGACTGAGTGTTATAATCTAGTGGAAGAGCCTGGATTTTCTTGCATGGCAGTCAGGGACTTCAGGAACAGCAGGAGAGCAAGCGTTGATGCACAAGTGCTTTTCAAGTCTCTGCTTGCATTATATTTGCTAATATCTCATTGGCCACAGTAAGCCACATTGCCAACCCAGATCCAAGGAGCAGAGATACAGAAGTCTAATTCTTGAGGGAAGGATCTGTGATATCACATTTCAAGGGCAAGGATATAGAAGGTAGAATGATGTGTGGCCGTTTTTACAATTTACCACACTCCTCTCATTTCATCTCCTACCCCTCCCTCTATCACTTATTATACTCTAGCCAAACTGACCTCCTTGCTTTTCCTCAGAAATGGCAGGCATGCTCTTACCTCATGGCGTTTGCACATACCTATCCTTTTGCCTAAAATACTTTTCCACCAGACATCTGCATAGGTAGTTCTTTTGGCTCTTTCAAGCCTGTGAGTTGGCAATGTGTCCTGAGCTCGGCAGGGCAGTTCTTCGGGTCTCAGGTGGGATCACTCATGTGTCTATGATAATCTGATAGGTCATCTGGGTGTTAGGAAGGCTTCAGATGTAATGGCTGTGTCTGCTCCATGTCACTTCTCACCTGCTAGCAGACTAGCCTGGGCTTATTAGCATGGTAATCAGAGGGTTGGCTCCAAGCAAACAGAAGCACATGAGGCCTTTTGAGACAGAGCTTGGAACTAACACAGTGTTACTTGTACCACATTCTATTGGTGGAATGTGGGCTATCTTTGGGCTTCCCAGATGGCTCAGTGGTAAAGAATCTACCTGCAATGCAAGAGACTGGGTTCAATCCCTGGGCTGGGAAGATCCTCTGGAGGAGGGCATGGCAACCAACTCCAGTATTCTTGCCTGGAAAATTCCATGGACAGAGGAGTCTGGCAGGCTGCAAAGAGTCGGACATGACTGAAGCAACTGAGCACTGGCTATCTTTGGCAAGCCATGAAGCCAAGTCAGATTCAAAGGGGCTCCTTGATGGGAGGAACTTCAAAGCCACATTGCAAAGGGACACAGATACAGGGAGGGCAAAAAGAGTGGTCCTTCTGGCAAACAACATACCACAGTGTGCCATTTTTCAGTATCTTGCTTTGAAACAATAATCTTCAGCTCAGGGAATTGTATCTTCTGTTACACCTTAAATTATGTTTTCTCTTCTCTCCTTTCTCTTCTTCACCATTTGGAACTTCTGTTAGAGAGATTTTGACTCACCTGTATCTCTTCTCCATACCTCACAACTTTTCTTTCTTATCTTCTCTCTCCCTCTACTCTTCCCCAAATATTCTAAAAGAATTCTCTAATGTGATTTGCAGATATCTAATTTGATTCCCTGACATGTCCCGTCTGCTATTAGGCCTTATCTTGAGGCAGTGTATTCTTTTTAAGTTTGACAATTTCATCTATAATGTTTATAAACTGTTTGCTTTATAACTATACCCTTCTAACTCTTCTATGGGTACAAAATCTTCTTAAATATCTATGAGGATTTTTTTTCTAAAGCTTTCTTCTGTTTCCTGCATTAATGCTTTGCAGTGAGTTCCTCTTTCAGCTTAACATCACTTTTTCAGGCTGTTTATTATCTTCAGGCAACAGGCAATTATTTTTCAGTTACCCTCTTCTGAACTGCTCAAGTTAATTACCAATGATCATAATATGAATACTGTCCCTGTTGTTACTGTGGATCACATAACATTGAGTTATTTGTTTGAGAAACAGTTCAATGGAAAATCAGTGCTTGTGATTTGTAGTATCTGTCTTTGTGGCTTTCAAAAAGGGGCTTCTGTTTAAGCACTGTTTGATTTTTGTCTCCTTGGCATCCTAATGCATATGTCAGTGCTTTCTTGATTAGCAGTCATAGAGGCCTCTGCTATAGCTGCTTTGAAGCATGTTTTTTTGTGAAGCAGAGTTTCACAAAAAGTGAAGCTCCTGTATTTCAAATAGCCTATATTTTGAGTCACACTATTCTAAACATATCCTGAAAATTTGGTTGAAAATTCATCCAGCCATTTTCACTTGATATGTGATGATAAAAATATTCAACACAGCATTGTTTGTAATTTCAAATAATTTAAAACTTATTTGAAGATCTTTTGGTGTATTATATAGCATATATCACAAACATATTGATATCTGTGCAGTGGAAGGATGCACTATTATACGTTTGAATTTTCAAATTACATGTGTAATTTTAAAAAAAATGTCATCTGGGGCTAACTGGTAGTACAAGTATATGGAATTTTTATTTCTTGTGATATATTTTAAACTAAGGGGAAAAAGTTATTTAAAAACTAAATTATGCAACATTAGCTCAATAGTGTAAAAATGCTTAGGAAAAATGGGGGGAAGATCCCCAAATGTCAATGATAGTTATCTCAGAGTTATAAATGGTTTTTAAATGTTTTCTGTATTTTTATAATTTCCCTGAGATATACAATTTCCTAAGCAGATAATAATGAAGAGTTGAACAGAAATAAAGTTCACATGATGAACAAAAACAAAGGCCTTCTGTATTTTAGGTGTTGTGCTTTCATGCATGCCTGCTTTGTCAGTTAGTCATGTTCGACTCTTTGCGAGCCCATGGACTGTATCTTGCCAGGCTCCTCTATCCATGAGATTTCCCAGACAAGAATGCTGGAGTGGGTTGCCAATTCCTCCTCCAGTAGATCTTCCCAACCCAGGGATTGAACTCGTGTCTCCTGCATTGCAGGTGGATTCTTTACCTGCTGAACCATCTGTCCAAGTTATGAGTTTATCATTATAATGTTGGTGCCTAAAATCATTTAAATAAGGAAAAGTTGATGAATTTCTGAAATAGTGAAGAAACACAACTATGGTTTTGCTAAAACATATTGGGGATTAAATGGAAAAGATATCTAGATTGGATCCACACTCTGGTCTCAGGTCAAAGTGGTCTATCTCTCTTGGAGGGCTTATTTTGCATATTACTCATTAACCACATGTCCTTTATTCCAGTATTCACAGTAAGTGGTTTCATAGGGACAAATTCCATGTCTTAAAAGTTGTAATATTTTCTGCAATTTCTAGTACATAGGCATTCAGTGAGTATGTGATGGTTGAGGAAAAAAGTGGTGTAGCTCATTTCACGGAACTGAATGGACTCTGACACAGCAAACTTGCTCTTTTACTGTCATGGAGGCTTAGATAGTACCTAATGTGAAGAATTCATGGCACAGAAAGGTTATGCATCTTACCCAAGATCACACAGCTTATAAGTGAGTGGGTTGAGATTTATACTCAGGTTGTTTTGCTCTGGAGCTTGGGGTGCTTACTGATAGACACTATGTCAGACAGCATGACAGATTCTGCTGGGGAAAAAACATCCCAAATAGATTCAGACAATGTGTTATGTAGTCAACAACAGCAAGATCACTATCATCAGCTACCCATATCCTTTGTGCCACAGGGGCATACTGAAACAAAAGGGGACAGATGACAGACAATAGAAGTAGTGGGTTATCTTGCTGCTTAGTGCCCAATTCCACACTACAGCTGAGAAGTTTTAAAGCCTACAGCTCTCTCTAAACTCTACTATCTAGATAAAATCTGGTTAATGGGCAAGTAAAATCTGGTAAGTCAGTTCATTTGAGTAAGTGGAAGATGTAAGCAAAGAAGCTGCACAGTTTAGTTGATAGGCTAAGAGGCAAAATGCCCTGGTATGAGTGAGGATCTTGGTCTTGGTTTACTGAACATCATGTGAAGTTTTAAGGACTGATTATACAAGGCTGAGAAGTCCTTCAAGAAAAGCATTGTGTCAGAATAGCCATTGGACTCAAATCAGGAAAAGTTTAAATGATTGTTATAGGATTATATTATCTGCTCTTGAGAGTTTGAAGTGAAGTGAAGTCAAAGTCGCTCAGTCATGTTGACTCTTTGCAACTCCATGGACTGTGGCCTGCCAGGCTTCTCTGTCTGTGGAATTCTCCAGGCCAGAATACTGGAGTGGGTAGTCGTTCCCTTCTCCAGGGGACCATCCCAACCCAGAGATCGAACCCAGGTCTCCCACATTCCAGGCGGATTCTTTACTGTCTGAACCACCAGGGAAGCTTAGAAGGGATATATTGTGGCAGTGGGCTGCTATGAAGTCACTAAAAAGACTCATGCCCTTTTCATTGCTGTGCAATTCCATTTTCAAGATGATTTTTCTCTTTACCAAGTTTCTTAATTTGCTGAAAATAAATTTGCTGGTATAATTGTCTTCAGAAGACCACAGGATTCTCTAGCTAATTTCTTAATGTGTAACATTTAAATATAAGAAGCCACATATGAAACATTACATTTATTAAATAATGGAAAATAACTGTAACATGGAAGTTCTCTCAGATTATCTTTCTTTTTCTTCCAAATATGAATGTGTTATGGCTGCAGAACTAACGTGAGCCAATATCCATAAATGTAAATACTCATAAATGGGAACTTATTGCTGTGAAACTTTGTTAGATTATGATTTGCTCTAGAGAAAAATCTTGGAATTAACCAAATTGATATGAACCTCAAACAGGGAATATATTTACTGAAATGCACACACACATACACACACACACACACACATAAACACAAAAAATCCCAAACTTGGATGTATACTTGAGAGGGATCCAGAAGACTATTGACTCCAAGACTAACTCACTGATCTGAAGTGACATTTCCTTGCCTTTGTGAGGATTTAGCTGCACAGTCTCTAAGAGATCTTCCAATTCTGACATACGGAATCTATGATTTTCATAATGTACCATGAATCATTAACCTTTTTTTCCCAGTAATTCTTTAGTGTAGTAGCACATTTATTACCTAGTACCTTATTGATATCTGATTGTTGCATTGTAATTGATTATTACTCTAGTAGCACTAAATATTGAAGTTAATGAAACGCATAGGAAGAAATATATGATTTTGCAATTCACATGCTTGGACAAATCTCAATCACTGCTTCCTGGGAAGCAATGATAGTTGTGATAAAATAATAGCACTTTAGTCCAAACAATCATGGTCTGTAAGGGAACTGTAAAAAGACTCCAACTGATGAGTTTGCTATTGGACACTTCATATTTAACAAATGCTAACTCAGAGGGGTTTTATCATTGATAAATATTAAACTAAATGCAAATTTACAAAGTAGTGGGTTTTCATTTTAGGCAGTACACCAGAATCTCTGCTTTGCTTTTCAGTAAATGAGTCTTGTAAAGTCTCCCTGGGATTAGAAATACAACACATGGATTCACAATCCTGACTTTCAGAAATGTCTTCTTAAAAACTGGAAGGCCAAGCTCTTCATTTAGTTTTATTTATTTTTAATTGACAAAGGAATTAAGAAGCAATTTCTGGTTTTATACTTCATTGTCTCTGAGCTGGCTTTCATGTTTAATTCTTGGGCTGCATACATTCTTAATAATTTAATATTTAAAGTATCATAAAGCTAAAAAGATGCAGACATCCTGGTATGGGAAATCAAAATTGCAATTAGAGTATCATCTGAATCAGTTTTTAGGGAAAGATATTTTGAAGTGTTAGTGTAAGGGATAAAATTACCTTAGGGGTTTTCCTTCAACAGGTTCAGTTTATTTGACTACAAAGGCATTGTTTTTGAATGTGTAATTGCTATTGACTGAATATCTGTGTTCCCCCACTCCCCAAATTCATATGTTGAAACCTAACCCCCAATGTGATGGTATTTGGAGGTGGGGCCTTTTGGAGGTGATTAGGTCCTGAGGGTTGAGCCCTCATGAATGGGATTAGTATCCTTATAAAAGAGATCCCAGAGAGTTCCCTCACCCCTTTCACCATGTGAGAATATCTCCAAAAGACTGCAGTCTATGAACTAGGAAGTGAGGGTTCACCAGACACTGAATCTACTGATGGACTTCCCAATCTCCAGAACTTGAGAATTAGCTTTCGTTATTTATAAGCCACCTTGTCTCTGGTATTTTGTTATAACAACCCAGATAGATTAAGATGATAATAGAAGGAAATAATAATAATGTGATTTGGGCTTCCCAAGTGGCACTAATAGTAAAGAACCCACCTGCCAATGTAGGAGACATTAAGAGATGCAGGTTTGATCTCTGGGTCAGGAAGAGCCCCTGGAGGAGTAAACGGCAACCCACTTCAGTATTCTTGCCTGGAGAATCTCATAGACAGAGGAGCATGGTAGGCTACAGTGCATGGGGTCACAAAGAGTTGGACATGACTGAAGCGAGTTAGCACACAGCAATCTTGTGATTTAATGTAGTTACAAGAGAGAAAACGATATTGGTAAGAGGTTTCTGAAATAAAGAATTTCACTGACATTGGGAACCATAGTTTCACATGCAAAAACATGATTCTAAGGTGTTGCGTGCATGTGCATGCTAAGTTGCTTCAGTTGTGTCCAACTCTTTGCAACCCTAGGGACTGTAGCCCCCCAGGCTCCTCTCTCCATGGGATTCTTCAGGTAAGAATACTGAAGTGGGTTACCATGCCCTTCTCCAGGGGATCTTCCCAACCCAGGGATCAAACCCATGTCTCTTATAAGTTTCCTGCATTGCAGGCGGGTTCTTTACCACTAGCGCCACCTGGGAAGCCCTCTAAGGTGTTAAGCACACAATTTATGTTGTTAGTGTAAATACAGGTACTATCCCAACTGCCCAGTTTTTCAAAAGTTTGTTTTACACACCTTTGCTTTTCCGAAAGACCTACATTAGTACCTGTTTTTACTAACTGAAAGAAATCTGAAAAGAATTTTCACTTTTACCTAAAAAGGTGAAAAGCAAAAACAGCATTTTGTTTTGCAGCAAGCTGAGTCGTTACAGAGCATAACAGCATCAGGCACCATAGCTTTGAATTGCGTCTGTGAGCATCTGTGGTTTGTCTCCATTTATTTTGTTCCTCCCTTAGCAAGATGTGTCCTAAGGTAATTGCTTCTTTGTTTTATGGCACTGTGGCTCACATAGAATTTCACAGGGGTGTTCTACTTTCTGATATGAAGGGAAACCTGTCTCATCTTTACTAGTATGATTTTTTCCTGTATAGTATGATCTTAAAGCTCAACGTTCAGAAAACTAAGATCATGGCATCTGGTCCCATCACTTCATGGGAAATAGATGGGGAAACAGTGGAAACAGTGTCAGACTTTATTTTTTTGGGCTCCAGAATCACTGCTGATGGTGATTGCAGCCATGAAATTAAAAGACGCTTACTCCTTGGAAGGAAGGTTATGGCCAACCTAGATAGCATATTTAAAAGTAGAGACATTACTTTGCCAACAAAAGTCCGTCTAGTCAAGGCTATGGTTTTTCCAGTAGTCATGTATGGATGTGAGAGTTGGATGGTGAAGAAAGCTGAGCGCCAAAGAATTGATGCTTTTGAACTGTGGTGTTGGAGAAGACTCTTGAGAGTCCCTTGGACTGCAAGGAGATCCAATCAATCCATCCTAAAAGAGATCAATCCTGGGTGTTCATTGGAAGGTCTGATGTTGAAGCTGAAACTCCAATACTTTGGCCACCTCATGCGAAGGGTTGACTCATTGGAAAAGACCCTGATGCTGGGTAGGATTGGGGGTGGGAGGAGAAGGGGACGACAGAGGATGAGATGGTTGGATGGCATCACTGACTCGATGGACATGGGTTTGGGTAGACTCCGGGAGTTGGTGATGGACAGAGAGGCCTGGCGTGCTGCAGTTCATGGGGTTGCAAAGAGTCGGATACGACTGAGCGACTGAACTGAACTGAAGATCATATGTAATAAGATTTCCACAAGATATATTTACAACTCAGCCTATGGAAGGCAGAGAGGTGGTAGGTAGAGAGAGCAATGTCTAGGCTTCTATTTCTAACTCTGCCATATTTTAACAGCTGCTACCTTGGGCAAGTCCCCTTCCTGCCATAGTCCTCTGTTTCCTGAAATGTAACATGAATAGCTTAGATGAGAGGCCTTTAAGGGATTCTAAAAACATGGTCCTAGGCTTGCAGCTGGGCAATAATTTTTCACCTGATGGATCATGTGTGAGTTAGTCACTCAGTCATGTCTGACTCTTTGTGACCCTGTGGACTGTAGCCCACAAGTCTGCTCTGTCTATAGAATTCCCCAGGCAAGAATACTGAAGCAGGCAGCCATTTCCTTCTCCAGGGGATCTTCCCGACCCAAGAATCAAATCTGGGTCTCCCACACTGCAGACAGATTCTTTACCATCTGAGCCACCAGGGAAGCTGAATCTAAAAGTATAAGTTCTTTGTTCAGCTGTTGCAGGCAAATGACACATGATCCCAGAGACTATCGTTTTATGTATGACTAGGAGAACCTGCTTTTACGCTTAACAAATACTCATATACAGCTTACTCCATGCCTGGCACCGCCCTAAGCAATGTATAAATACTAATTATACAACACTGTAGGGAGATGTTAATTTTATTGCCCCCACTTTATGGCTGAAAAACTGAGGCACAAAGATATTAGGTAATTTGCCCAAGGACACATAACCAATAAGTGGCAGAGTTAGGATTTAAATCTAGTAATCTGACTCCAGAGTCCATGCTCTTGACCATTATTCTATGTTATTAACTTACTAAGATCTTACTGTATAGCACAGAGAACTATATTCCATATCCAGTGATAAAAAATAATGAAAAAGAATATTTAATAAAAGAATGTATATATATATATATATATGTATCTATATATATATAGATACATATATATATTTGTGTGTGTATATGTGTATTAGTCACTCAGTTGTGTCTGACTCTTTGTGACCCATGGGCTGTAGCCCACAAGGCTCTTCTTCCATGGAATTCTCCAGGCAAGAATACTGGAGTGGGTAGCCATTTCTTTCTCCAGGGGATCTTTTCAACCCAGGGATCGAACCCAAGTCTCCTGCATTGCAGGTAGCTTCTTTACTATCTAAGCCACCAGGGAAGCCCATACATATATATAGTTGAATTTGCTCTACAGCAGTAATTAACACAAATCAACTATACTTCAATTAAAAAAAATTACCAAGAGAGTGATTAATGATTTTTGAAGCTTGATCTTCATAAGCTAAAATCAGCACATTGCTTAAGCTTACTGAAAACTCAAATTCAGTGTTGCAAGTCTCCCATGGTGCTTGTTCACACACAGCTTGCTGCTAGAGTTCTCATGTTTTTCAGTAAGACTATTTTAACAGCACCTCATTTGCAAACCCACAGTGGTTTGTGATTTACCATGATTGTGCCCTTCGCATTTGAATTTTAAATTACTGTTGGTGTGTTTTGAATAATTTCATCAAGAGTGTGCCTTCCTTCATTCTCAGCTTTCATATTATTCCTCTTTGGGCTTTACTGAATGTAAGAAGGAGGCCAAACTGAGCCATATTTTTATTTTTATTTTTTAAAAATATTTATTTGGCTGTGTTGTGTCTTAGTTGTGGCATGCAGGATCTTGATTGCTGTGCACAGGTTCAGTAGTTGCAGCTCATGGGCTTAGTTGCCCCTCAGCATATGGGATCATTAGATAACCAACCAGGGATTGAACCCACGTCCCCTGCATTGCAAGGCAGATTCTTAACCACTGGAGCACCAGGGAAGTCCCACTGTATTTGTCTTGACGTCCTCTCTCTTAGCTCTTAAAGACTGTTACAGCTCTGAGATCACATACTTCTTGTAAAGGCTCGGTTTAGTGCTCTCATTCCCTTTACGTCCTATATGAGCAGAGTAAGGATGCGGGAGGTGTTTAGTCTTCCAATTTCAGTTTATTTCTCTAGTTACCTGTAGGCAATTTAATGAAGACCATGCACAGTGAAAGGTGGACTGAGGAAGTAAATTATATGGTGCCATATTTGTAATTTCAAAAACAACACAGGTTACTACTTAAAAATTCAGGTTTTAATTTTAATGATCAGAAAAGAAATATAGTTCAGTTTATGCTTTTGCTAACTATTACAAAGACCTAGACCAACTCTTTTCCCTTTTACAACAAAATTTATAGTTCCTATGAAGCTGTGTGGCTTACATTTAGGGAGATGTGGCAGGTATAGAAATGCAATATTGGTATATCCAGTAAGTCTCAGATTGGAACAATTTCCATGACAACTTATTTTTTGGGACCTCAGCTCTCTGTTCTTTCACATGTTTCACCTGTGGAGACTCCACATGTGACAGTTTAGGGGCCAAGATTAGACCAGGTTGTTACTCAGAGCTTCTGAAGTAGCAGAATCAGAGGGCATAGCCAAATCAGAGTTGAGAAAAGCAAGACTTCAGAGTTGGGAAAGAGGTGTCAAGTTTTTGGTCCAGTACGAGATGAGGCTGTAAATGGCATAATTAATAACAAAGATCAAAGCTGGGATGAAAAGTACCACTTAGTACACTGAATAGAAGGTAGGTTGTGAAACAGATTGGAACAGAGACTGTGGATAAATGTTAAGAATGCCCTAGAGGAATCCTCCTTATCCATGGCTTTGCTTTCTGAGGTTTCAGTTACCTGAGGTCCAGCATGGTCTGAAAATATTAAATAGTAAATTCCAAGATACACAATGCACAAATTTTTAAGTTGTGTACCCTTCTGAGTAGCACAACGAAATCTGATGACATTAGCTCCATCCCTCCCAGGACATGCATTACTCCTTTGTCCAGCGGAACCCACCCATTTGTCACCTAGTAGCTGCCTCGGTTATCAGACAGAGGCAGTACCGAAGTGCTTGCATCCAAGTAATCCTTACTTTATACTTAATAAAGGCCTCAGAGCACAAGAGTAGTGATGCTTGTAGTTCAAATATGCCAAAAAGAAGCTGTAAAGTGTTTCCTTTAAGTGAAAAGGTCTAAGTTCTCAACCGAATACAGAAAGAGAAAACATTGTATGCTGAGGCTTTTGTGAAGAAGGAAAAAGAAATTTGTGCTAGTTTTGCTGTCACACCTCAAACTGAAAAATTATGGCCACAGTGTGTGATAAGTGCTTAAGATGGAAAAGGCATTAAATGTATACAATAAGGTATTTTGAGAGATACCACGTTCACATAAGTTTTATTACAGTAAATTCTTGCAATCATTCTATTATTAGTTATTGCCATTAACTCTCTTACTTTAACTTCTTTTAGTACATAAACCCATAACAATACCATTTTGATAATAGGTGTGTATGCATAGGAAAAACATAGTATATATAAGATTTGGCACTGTCCTCTGTTTCAGGCATCCTCTAGGGATCTTGGAATATGTTCTCCATGAAGAAGGGGGGACCATTTTGAATGTGGGTGAGGGTAGAGGTGGCCTGATGCCATGCTGTGGACATGATTCCTCAAAGGAGGTTTGCAGAGCTAGATATCAGCTGTATTCAACTGAAACCTTGAGAAGGAGTGGATGATCCTTTCATACTCCCTTGGATTGCCTGTTCAAGCCAGGCATATGTATAGTTGTGTAGGAGATGGATTGCTTCAATGCTATGACCCTTAGAGCAAGCTTTGAAGCAGCCTTCACAACCATGTTGCAAGCTATTGGACAGCTGTGTGGCCTTGGGAAGTTTGTAGGTTGTGCACAGATGCTCAATTGTGTCCAACTCTTTGTGACTCTGTGGACTGTATCCCACCAGGGTCCTCTGTCCATGGGATTTTCCAGGCAAGAATATTGGAGTGGGTTGTCATGTCCTCCTCCAGGGGATCTTCCTGACCCAAGGATAGAACCTGTGTCTCCCACATCTCCTGCATTGTTAGGTAGATTCTTTACCACTAGCGCCTTAGGGAAGCCTAGGGCTCTAGAATTGTGTGGGAAGGAATAGACAATTTCTTCAGTGAGTTTTTCTTCATATTGACGGCTTAGAAGTAAGGCTCATGTATATTTTACTGTTATTACATATCATATCAAAAAAGCCACGTAGGTGAATTCGTAAGCAGTGCCCATTACATCTACCTAGTGAGTTTGTGGTAAAATTGTTTACTAAGATTTGTGTGCAACTACCCTACAGGTGAGTTCAGGGTATCCCACTCCTTCCAAATTTCTCTGTTGAAATACCCAGTAACAATTATCTTTCAGAAAGTTCAAGACATGGGTTTTTGATGAAGATTGTGATTTTAGGAATGGTGCAAAACATCTGTTATTTTGAGCTAGCTTTCCAAAGGGATGTCTTATTCAAAGGTTTAATATCAGAATTGAGGGAATTAAGTGGTTGAGACCTACACGTTTCATTTTCTGCAAATTTTATTTTTTATTTTCATTGGTGGAAAATTAGATGAAATTATGGATGTGCTAGCATCTTAATGTTAATTCCTTTTAAAATAAATAATACATTAGCTCTCCTGCCCCAGAGGGAAGAATATAATTGAAACACTGTATTCATTTCTTCAAGACAGAAAAGTAAGAGGTAATGGCATATTCTGACACCTTAGCTGCTTTTTCAAACTTCTAAGAGACCAGGGTGGGGGTGGAGGTTGACATAATACTGTCAAAAATATAATTTTTTGTTAGAAACAAACATATTCCTCTTGTTATTTCTTTGTCAAAAGCTATTCATTTTGCCTGTAGTTAATGTTGCATAAGTTTCTATATCTAGCTAATATAACAGCATCTTTGTTGTTGTCTCTTATGAAACTTTGTATACACAGTGGAAATTTAAAAATTAATATTATAATTTGCTTTGTAAAACAATGTAGTCCTATATTGAAACAGAACACTTCAAGAGTCTAGGAGTGGTTCATTTAGGGGTAATTTAGGACACAAATGGTGGACACAAAATTGAACACTCATGGTTATGTATTGATGATGTTGATGGTGTATCTAAAACATAGCCCCACTAATTCCTTACTAAAAATAGCAGTGATGACTGCTATTGTAGGGCCATTAGACCACATATCACACTGTTCTGTAATTATTTATGTGTCTACTCCCCTCTCTGCAGTGTGAGTTTTTCAAAGGCATGGTCCATGTCTCATTCATTTCTCTATTCCCTGCAGTGTTAAACTCAGTGCCAGGCTCATCATAGTTGCTCTATAAATGCCTGCTGTTTACTTTGTATAGGAAAACAGAACTGTTTTGATGATTCTTATTTGAATGTCAGAATTTTCAAACTCCAAGCTCCACACTTACATGGAGGTATTACATGCTTGCCCTACCTCTTTCCCCCATGTCTATTATCTTTCCCTAATATATGCATATCCTTAACTTCAGCCATAGGTTCCATCCTATTCTAAACTGCATGTACTCAGGGGAGAGGCACCAATACCACAATAGGCCCTCTTCTGTGAAGGTCAGGGCTAGTGTGTGCTGTATTTGTAAGAATAGGGATAAGACTGTAGGCTTAGCATGTGACTAACAGGGGACTTATACTCTGCCATCCTTTTCCAACAGGGAGTCTAGTTTGGCCTGGCTTTGTGTGTATGGGAAGTAGGTGCCATCTGTATCATGTGATTCTGCCATGTCTGAAAGGCATCTGTAGGGAGTTAGAATGGCCACGGTTTGTCAGTGCATGGCCAGTTGTATCTTGAATTGGTGGAGACAAATGGGTAGTTACACCTTAGGAATATGTGACAGTCCAAGAAGTTTGAGAAACAGCAAAACAGTCAAATGAATGTGCTTTGTAGTGTCAGAAGATTTGGGTTTGTGCTGTAATGGTGTATTAGTTGCTCAGTCGTGTCTGACTCTGCGACTCCATGGACTGTGGCCTGCCATGCTCCTCTGTCCATGGGATTCTTTAGGCAAGAATACTGGAGTGGGTAGCCATTCCCTTCTCCAAGAGATCTTCGCAACCCAGGGACTGAACCTGGATTTCCTGTATGGCAGGCAGATTCTTTACAGTCTCAGCCATCAGGGAAGCTCCAAACATGAGTGTTCTTGCATTGGCCGGGAATCAAACCCAGGCGTCCTGCATGGCAGGCAAGAATTCTACCACTAAACCACTCATGCTTACAGTGGTAATGATATGCTTTGGGTTAAATCACATGACTTCCCTGAAACCCATTTTCTCATCCATAAACTGAAATTAATAATAACAACTAAAAAAAATAATAGCAACTCTATTGCCTTATGATCTAGCAATCCCACTCTTAGGCATACATCTAGAACAAAAGCATGGTTTGACAGGATACATGCACCCCAGTGTTCATTGTAGCACTGTTTACAATAGCTAAGACATGGAAGCACCCTCAGGGTCCATCGACAGATGAATGGATAAAGAAGATGTGGTACATACATACAATGGAAATTACTCAGCCATAAAAAAGAATAAAACAATGCCATTGCAACAACACAGATGAACCTATACACTATCTTACTACGTGAAGTCAGACAGAGAAGGAAAAATATTACATGATATCACCTATATGTAGAATCTGAGATGTGACACAAATGAACCTATCTATGAAATAGAAACAGAATCACATACATACAGAACAAACTGGTGGTTGCCAGGGGTGAAGCAGATGCGGGAGGGATGAATTGCGAGTTTGGGATTAGCAGATGCAAGCTTTGATACATAAAATGGATAAAAATAGGGTCCTAATGTATAGCACAGAGAACGATGTTCAATATAGCACAGGGAATGATGTTCAGTGTCCTGCAAGAAGCCATAATAGAAAAGAATATGAAAAACCATAATGGAAAAGAATATTAAAAAGGATACGTAACTGAATCACTTTGCTGTATACTGAAAACTAATACAACATTGTAAATAAACTATATTTCAAAAAAAAACACAGTAGCATGTCTATTAGCCTCATAAGGATATTTTCAAGACTAAATGTAGTGATATATGTGAAAATAATATGGCATAAATATATAAATATTATCAAATATTTAATTGTAATTTCAAGTGCTCAAAGTTGTTTTGCACTAAGTATGAGAAAGAAGCCTCTTTTCTATTATGTTACACTATTTTGATATTATTCTGGCTAAAATGTAAAAACTCAGATAGTTAAATCATTATATAGACTGTGACCACATTGAAAAAAAAATCCTTTATAATAATGTAAATTTTCAAGAAGGAGTAGAAGCTGCAAGTGGCAAGCCAGAGGCAATGATTTGTGACTAATAAGACCTTGCATTATCTTAAAAAGTTACTTATTTGGAACAGTGCTCCAGGAAATCTAATTTGAGATCATTTAAATGTCAGTAAATTAAGGGGCCCAGATGATTAAATATAGTGTACAGATATTAAAAGCTGCAGGGATGAAGGGCAAAAACATTATTCTCATTCCGATTAAGAATTGCTACACAGAGTTCTTTTTCTAGTGTAGTAGATATTAAAAGCTACATTTTGTTTTGCATTTCTAAAAACTCAATAGTGGATTAGGAAACGTGGAGAGAAGAGAGAATAATACATTTTAATATCCTTAAGACCTTGAATGCTTTCCCTTGCCTTTAGAGTAAAATTAAGCTGAAAAAACTAAGTTGGAGAAGGTGTTATGTAATTCTTGGGATTTCCATTGATAACTTCCATTCCAAGATCCTCTTGTGACCACCTTAAATTAATACTTAAATTTTTGTTGAATGATTACTATATCCTGGGCAACAGATTTGGAGGGAGAAGGAGTCCACAGAAGCATGAAGTGTAATTCTTTTTTTTAATATTTGTATTTATTTATTTATTTGGTTGTGCTGGGTCTTAGTTGCAGCATGTGGACTCTTAGCTGTGGCATGTGAGATCTAGTTCCCTGACCAGGGACAGAACACATGTGTCCTGCATTGGGAGCATGGAGTCTTAGCCACCAGACCATCAGGGAGGTCCCAAGACGTGATTCTTTTGAGGAGTGTCTCAGTGTCGGCCAAATGTTCTGGAACTTTAGTAAGCCTAAGAATCACCTGGAGAGCTTATGAAAATGCAGATTTTCAGCACTCATCTGCAGAGCTTTTGATTCCACAGGGCTGGGGTGGAGCTCTGGAGTCTGAATTGCTATGAAGAACCCAGGTAATTCTAATTCACACTCTATACTGGTCTGGAGGAAGCAGCAGTTGTGTATCAGTACAAAGAACTGTGGTTAATAGTATAGATACAGAGCCTAATGGGAGTATTGGGAATGGGAAAATGACTTGTGTCTGGTGAAATTTAGGGAAGTCTGCAAAAAGAAGTCTGGTTTGAGCTGAACAATGAAGTCAGGATGGCTACAGGTGGGTACGATGAGGTAGGGGGGAAGGGAGAATCAAAGAGGCAGGAGGAAGTATTCCTGGTGGAGGGTTAGCCAGCAAAAATGTCCATATGTGAAAGCACTTGGGGAATGGTAAATAATCTGATAAGGCCAGATTGTGAAGTGCCTGTAGTACTATAGTAGTTGTTGTTGTTCAGTTGCTCAGTCATGTCCATCTCTTTGCGACCCCATGGACTGCAGCACACCAGGCTTTCCTGTCATTCACTGTCTTCCAGAGTTTGCTCTAAATCATGTCCATTGAGTCAGTGATGCCATCCAACCATCACATCCTCTGTCGCCCCCTTCTCTTCTTGCCCTCAATGTTTCCCAGTAACAGGGTTGTAGTGGGAGATACAATAAGGAAAAGAGAGCCAAGTACAGACTGTGGAGTTCTTTGAAGTAGTCTGACTTCTTTCTAAAGGCAACAGGAGCTTTTGAGGTCTTCTAACAAGGAATGCCACCATTATGGCAGAAAGCAAAGAAGAACTAAAGAGCCTCTTGTTGAAAGTGAAAAAGGAGAGTGAAAAAGTTGACTTAAAACTCAACATTCAGAAAACTAAGATCATGGCGTCCTTTCCCATCACTTCATGGCAAATAGATGGGTGTACAGTGGAAACAGTGAGAAACTTTATTTTTGGGGCTCCAAAATCACTGCACATGGTGACTGCAGACACGAAATTAAAAGAAGCTTGCTCCTTGCAAGAAAAGCTACGACCAACCTAGACAGCATATTAAAAAGCAGAGACATTACTTTGCCAACAAAGGTCCATCTAGTCAAAGCTATGGTTTTTCCAGTAGTCTTGTATGGATGTGAGAGTTGGACTATAAAGAAAGCTGAGTGCCAAAGAATTGCTGCTTTTGAACTGTGGTGTTGGAGAAGACTTTTGAGAGTCCCTTGGACTGCAAAGAGATCCAACCAGTCAATCCTAAAGGAAATCAATCCTGAATATTCATTGGAAGGACTGATGCTGAAGCTGAAACTCCAATACTTTGGCCACCTGCTGCAAAGAACTGACTCCTTGGAAAAGACCCTGATGCTTGGGCAAGATTGAAGGCAGGAGGAGAAGGGGCCAACAGAGGATGAGATGTTTGGATGGCATCATCAACTCGATGGACATGAGTTTGAGTAAGCTCGGGGAGTTGGTGATGGACAAGGAAGCCTGGCATGCTGCAGTCCATGGGGTAGCAAAGAGTCGGACGTGACTGAGCGAGTGAACTGAACTGAACTGAAGAAGGGATGCAGCATCATTACTTTTGCTTTCACTAGTGACTCATTAATTCTTCATGACAACCCTTTAAGACTGGTGGTATGATCTCCCATTTTACAGTTGAAGAAACTGAGGCTCAGAGAGATGAAGTCCTGTGCCTGAGGTCTCATAGCCAGTGCCTAACAGAGTTAGGACTCATAGTGAAGTTCCCAAATGCCGTCCTTAGGTGGCTACAAGGTAACAAGCAATGTGGATGCTGCTCACTACAATGGGGAAACATACCCATTATTCATCATGCAGTAAGAGGTTGTTATGCAAAGTGCTAGGCACTCAGTTTCTTATATAAAATTCTTCTAAAAACCAGATATTTAGTTACATGATTTGAAAAGTTAAATCTAAACTACAATGAAATGTCACCTAACACCGGTCAGAATGACCATCATAAAAAAACCTACAAATAATGAATGTTGGAGAGGGTGTGGAGAAAAGGGAACCCTCTTGCATTGTTGGCAGGAATGTAAATTTGGTACAGCTACTATGGAGAACAGGAAGGAGATCCCTTAAAAAACTAGGAATAAAACTACCTTATGATCCAGCAATCCCACTCCTGGGCACATACCCTGAGAAAACCACAGTTCCAAAAGATACATGCACCCCAATGTTCATTGCAGCACTATTTATGTTAGCCAGGACATGGAGACAACCGAAATGTCCATCAACAGAGGAACAGATAAAGATGGCATACATATATACAATGAAATGTTAGCCAGAAAAAGGAACAAAACTGAGTCATTTGTAGAGACATAGATGGACATAGAGACTGACATACAAAGTGAAGCAAGTCAGAAAGAGAAAAACAAATATTGTGTATTAATGCTTATATGTAGAATCTGAAAACATTGGGATAGATGATCTTATGTGGTGCTGGAGAAGACTCTTGAGAGTCCCTGGGACAGCAAGATCAAACCAGTCAGTCCTAAAGGAAATCAGTCCTGAATATTCACTGGAAGGACTGATGCTGAAGCTGAAACTCCAATACTTTGGTCACCTTGTACAAAGAACTGACTCATTGGAAAAGACCCTGATGCTGGGAAAGATTGAAGGCAGGAGGAGAACGGGATGACCAAGGATGAGATGGTTGGATGGCATTACTGACTCGATGCACATGAGTTTGAGCAAGCTCTGGAAGTTGGTGAAGGACAGGAAAGCCTGGTGTGCTACAGTCCATGGGGTCGCAAAGAGATGGACATGACTGAATGACTGAACAACAATTTACAAAGAAGAACAGAGATGCAGATGTAGAGAACAAATGTATGGACATCAAGGAGAAAAGGTGGGAAAAGTGGAAGGAATTGTGAGAATGGGATTGACATGTATATACTATTGATAGCATGTATAAAATAGATAACTAATGAGAACATACTCTATAGCACAGGGACTCTACTTACTGGTCTGTGGTGACTCGTAAATGGGAAGAGTGAATTCAAAAAAGCGGGTCTGTCCTGTATGTATATGTATATATATGTGTGGATATATATTTATGATATATACATATTTATATACACACTACGTATATATATGTTTTATATGGTATATTTATGTGGCTGATTGACTTTGCTGTACAGCATAAAGTAATACAACATTGGAAAGCAATTTTTATACTCGAATAATTTTTTTACGCTAAATTGTATCACAAGTCTGAAAACAGAAGTTCTTTACCCAATCCCTTAGTCCTGCTCTGGAATATATTTCTGTTGTTACCAAGCCAAACTCAGGTTTGCTTGCTGGATGCACACCAGAGCCAATCTACTGACACCAGGTTGTGATGAAGGAAAGAATAGTGTTTACTTTCAGGGTGCCAAGCAAGGGACTGGAAGACAGCCTCAGATCCACTCCAAGTTGGCCTTTGAATTAGGAGTTTTTAAAGGGGGGAAAACAAAGAAATCTGGGGGTTTAACCATTGTCTTGTAAACATTTCTCAAAGTAGTTTTGGGGCAGTCAAGATGCCTATGCTTTGCAATTCTCTGGCTAAACAGTTTTTACTTTCCAACAATCCTTATTTTCTGTTTCTTTGTTTTACTTATTTACTGCTCCCTGTATTTTCTCTGGGCTTCCCTGGTGGCTCAGTGGTAATAGAAGCCCCTGCTGCAGGAGATGCAGGTTTGATCCCTGGGTTGATCTCCTTACTCCAGTACCTGGGAAATCCCATGAACAGGGGAACCAGTGCACTACAGTCCATAGATTTCTTGACTTAGCAAACTAAACAACCCATTATCCTATCTCCCAGATAGCTTCCTCCAGGTGTTCTTCAATATCTCTCTTCCTCCACTCTTCTCTCTACCTTTCATAATCTCCTGGCTATCTAAGCCAGTTCCATGACGGCTGTCTGGGGAAGCTCAACTTTCCTTCACCATTTTATGGGGGAGTTTTCTTGTGGTGATCTCCAGTTTCCTGGACTCTACTTCTCATTTTTTCTTGGTTTACTTCTTTGTTTTAGTGCAGCCCATCTTCAAATAGCTTCCTAAGAAGGTGTCATGTGATTTATAATAAGAAATTTATGTTTGATCTGTATCCCCTTTTCTAGAGGGCTTCTCTTGTGGCTCAGCTGGTAAAGAATCCGCCTGCAACGAGGGAGATCTGGGTTCAATCGCTGGGTTGGGAAGATCTCTTGGAGAAGGGAAAGGCTACCCGCTCCAGTATTCTGTCGTAGAGAATTCCATGGGTCCATGGGGTCGCAGAGTGGGACAGGACTGAGCGATGTTCACTTTCACCTTCCCTTTTCTGGCACAGAGCTGCTAAAACTCTTGGCATTCCCTAAGTGTTGAGAGCAATAGTGTGTTTTGTTATGTTAATAAGGTGATTCAGGAAAGCCCTTGTGTCAGAGAAGGGTTGGGGCTTGTTGCCAGGGTAACCAACCCTGAGAATAGAGGATTGGAACTTTCAGTCCTGCCCGCTGACCTGTGGGAAGGCAAGATGGGCTGAAGATTGAGTTCATTCACCAATGGCCAATCATTTAATCAGTTACACCTGTGTAATGAAGCCTCTCTAAAAATACAAAAGAATGAGATTTACAGAGATTCCAGTTTGGTGAACAAGAATGCATCCATATGCCGTCCTGCATGTTGCCCTCACTATCTCTTCATCTGGCTGTTGTTCATATCCTCCAACATCCTTTGTAATAAACCAGTAATCTAATAAGTACAGTACCCTCCACCCCAAGCAGTTTTACTTTCAGTGGTTTCAGTTACCTGGGGTTAACCGCAGTCTGAAAATCTTAAATGGAAAAACGCAAGAAATAAATAATTGTAAGTTTTAAGTTGCACACTGTTCTGAGTAGCACAATGAAATCTTGTGTTGTCTCACTTTGTCCTGCCCAAAACGTGAATCATCCCTTCACCTAGAGTTTCTGGCCCCTACTCAGTTAGTAGCCAGCTCCGGTATTTCAGTATCACAGAGCAACTATTTCAGTATCAAAGCCTTGTGTCCAAGTAACCCTTATTTTACTTGGTAAAGGCCTCAAAGCTCAGGAGTAGTGATGTTGGCATTCAGACACTCCAAAGAGAAGCTGCAAAGTGCTTCCTTTATGTAAAAAGGTAAAACTTCTAGACTTAAGAAGGAAAGAAAAAACATCATTTGTGAAGTTGTTAAGATCTACAGTAAGAACAAATGTTCTAGCCGTGAAACTGTGAAGAAGAGGAATTCATGCTAGTCTTGCTGACTGGCTGACACTCCAAACTGCAAAAGTATGGCCACAGTGTGAAGTAAGTGCTTAGTTAAGATAGAAAATAAGATTTTTGGTGAGAGACCTTATTAACGTAACTTTTATTACAGTTTATTGTTGTAATTGTTCTCTTTTACTATTATTCATTGTTGTCATTAATATCTTATGGTGCCTAATTTTAAATTAAACTTTATCATGGTTGTTTATGTATAGGAAAAAAACATAGTCTCTCTATAGGGTTCAGTTGTTTAGTCGCTAAATCACGTCGGACTCTTTTGTGACCCTATGGACCCTAACCTGCCAAACTCCTCTTTTCATGGGACTTCCCTGACAAAAATACTGGAGCAGGTTGCCATTCTCTTCTCCAGGGGATCTTCCCAATCCAGGGATCGAACCTGGTCTCCTGCATTGGCAGGAGGATTTTTTTTTTTTTTTTTTTTTTTTTACCGCTGAGCCACCTGAGAAGCATATATAAGGTTCAGTACTAGCCACAGTTTCAAATATCCATTAGGGGTCCCCGGGGGGTGGGTGGGTGGGACTACTGTATTGACAAATTAAAAATAGTAATAAAATAAAATAAAAAGTCCTTTTTTTCCTAAAATTTTTTCCACCACTCAGTTTTCCTCAGGGCTTCATTGAGACTATATTTGATTATAATATATTGTTCTAATTGTTCTATTTTATTATTAGTTATTGCTGTTACTCTTTTACTGTTCCTAATTAACAAAATAGACTTTGTCTATCACAAAATAGACTTTATCACAAAATAGACTTTATGGATGTATAAGAAAAAAACATAGTCTATTTAGGGTTGAGTGCTATCCACAGTTTCAGGCATCCATTGTGTGAGGCCTTAGAATGTATCCCCTCCTCATATAAGGGGGAAACTACTGTAAAATGTTTCTCTGACTTCTGTGAGCCACTCTAGCAAATTAACTGAACCCACAGTCTTTGGACTCTCCAATTTATAGGGTGTCAGTCAGAAGCACAGGTGACAACCTGAATTTGCTCTTGGCATCTGAAGTGGGGGGCAGTCTTATGGGACTAAGCCCTTAACCTGTGGGATCTGTTGCTAACTCCCTGTGGATAGTGTTAGAATTGAGTTGAATCGTCAAACGCCTACCTCCTGTGGGAGAACTGCTTGGTGGTGTGGGGAAAAGCCACATACCTGGTGTCAGAAGTTTTGTGAATGTGGTAGTAGTGTGCGAGTAAAGGAGAAACACAGGAGGGAAGAGACTGAGTTTGTCCACTTGGGAGACTTATGGGGATAACTTTTCCCCATACAGTACTTTGCACCTCTGAAAAAGTATTCTGATTTAACACTTGGTATAATAGTTTGGCACTCTTCTCACACACTAGTAAAGTAATGCTCAAAATTCTCCAAGCCAGGCTTCAGCAATATGTGCACCGTGAACTTCTAGATGTTCAAGCTGGTTTTAGAAAAGGCAGAGGAACCAGAAATCAAATTGCCAACATCCGATGGGTCATCGAAAAAGCAAGAGAGTTCCAGAAAAACATCTCTTTCTGCTTTATTGACTATGCCAAAGCTGTTGACTGTGTGGATCACAATAAACTGTGGAAAATTCTGAAAGAAATGGGAATACCAGACCATCTGACCTGTCTCATGAGGAACCTGTATGCAGGTCAGGAAGCAACAGTTAGAACTGGACATGGAACAACAGACTGGTTCCACATAGGAAAAGGAGAACGTCAAGGCTGTTTATTGTCACCCTGCTTCTTTAACTTCTATACAGAGTACATCATGAGAAACGCTGGGCTGGAAGAAACATAAGCTGGAATCAAGATTGCCAGGAGAAACATCAATAACCTCAGATATGCAGATGACACCACCCTTATGGCAGAAAGTGAAGAAGAACTAAAGAGCCTCTTGCTGAAAGTGAAAGAGGAGAGTGAAAAAGTTGACTTAAAGCTCAACATTCAGAAAACTAAGATCATGGCATCTGGTCCCATCACTTCATGGGAAATAGATGGGGAAACAGTGGAAACAGTGTCAGAGTTTATTTTTTGGGGCTCCAAAATCACTGCAGATGGTGATTACAGATATGAAATTAAAATATGCTTACTCCTTGGAAGGAAGGTTATGACTAACCTAGACAGCATATTTAAAAGCAGAGACATTACTTTGCCAACAAAGGTCCGTCTAGTCAAGGCTATGGTTTTTCCAGTAGTCATGTATGGATGTGAGAGTTGGACAGTGAAGAAAGCTGAGCGCCGAAGAATTGATGCTTTTGAACTGTGGTGTTGGAGAAGACTCTTGAGAGTCCCTTGGACTGCAAGGAGATCCAACCAGTCCATCCTAAAGGAGATCAGTCCTGGGTGTTCATTGGAAGGACTGATGTTGAAGCTGAAACTCCAATACTTTGGCCACCTCATGTGAAGAGTTGACTCATTGGAAAAGATCCTGATGCTGGGAAGGATTAGGGGCAGGAGGAGAAGGGGACAACAGAGGATGAGATGGCTGGATGGCATCCCTGACTTGATAGACATGGGTTTGGGTAGACTCTGGGAGTTGGTGATGGACAGGGAGGCCTGGCGTGCTGCGGTTCATGGGGTCACAGAGAGTCGGACACGACTGAGTGACTGAACTGAACTGATAATAGTTTGAGGTGGCTCAGAGATAAAGAATCTGCCTGCAATGTGGGAGACTTGGTTTCGATCCTTAAGTTGGGAAGATCCCCTGGAGAAGGAAATGGCAACCCCCTCCAGTATTCTTACCTAGAGAATTTCATGGACAGAAGAGCCTGGTGGGCTACAGTTCATGGGGTCTCAAAGAGTTGGACACGACTGAGCAACTAAACAATAATGGTTCACACTGGGCACTTAGTATGGAAACAAATCTTTCAGTTCTAGGGATTTTTCTTGCATTACTTCTTTGATTTCCTACCTCTTTGTTTTCCTTGTCTTCTATTTCTGAAACTTGTATTATTTGGGTGTGGGTTCCTCTCAATTGATTCTTTAATTTACTCACTTTATTCTATGTATGCAGTTAGTTCTATTTTTGCAAAATATTCTCAACTTTAGCTTTAACCACCTGTAATGGATTTTAACATATGGGAAGTATAATTTAAATTTCCAAGAGCTCTTAATCTCTAATCATCATTGTTTTTTTTTTTTAAATCCCAAATTCAATATTCTCATAGATTTGACAATTCCTTCTAATCTCTCAGGCTACTGATTATAAATTTTTGAAGGTTTTTTCCTACTTTTTGGGTTGTCTAGTTCCACTGAATTGTTTGTTTATCTTGGTGTTTATGTTGGAGACTTCCTTTACGTTTGCTCTCAATAGTATTTAATGGCTATGCACAAAAAGCTGATAAGTTTCTTGCTGATCAGTGGTGTTTTTGACTGGTAGTCTGCATTGTAGGTCAGTTGTGAGGGGGCCAGCTATCAGTACCTGCCACTCCAGAGGGAAATGTCCCATTCTTCCTGGGTCAGAAATATAAACTTGGGTTACAGCATTCTGGGAGCCAAGCAGAGAAAGAGGATTGTTGGGGCTCTTTGCTATTCATTTCTTTTTTTTATTTTTCTGGTTCAGGATAACTTTTGTTCAGTATTCTTTAATCTTGAATAGTTTCTAAGTCTTTCTTTGTCTTTAACAACCTTAACATCCCCACCCTTAGCACATGTGGTGTGTGGGATCTTAGTTCCCCGACCAGGGATTGAACCTGTGCCCCTTACAGTGGAAACATGGAGCATTAACCATTTGACCACTAGGGAAATACCCTTGCAGTATTTAGACTTACTCAAGTCCTTTGTTTTCAGCTTGGTGTCCCTAAATTGTTTAATTTCTCCAGAGTATAAAGATAAATTTCCCTTCTGTTCATATAGGAGAGAGATGGCCTGAGTTTGTAAGGAGGAAAGGAGAAAGGTGAGTAGATGTGCTTCTTATGCAGGTTTTCAATCCCACAGTTCACCTCTTGAGAAAACAGAACAGGATCTGTCTTTGCCTACCTTTGTCTATCTTTTCTTTCTGCAAGTATTTATTGCATGGTTACATGTGGCAGATGCTAGCATCTACCTAGATTAAAATGGTGAATAAAGACAAATGTAGTCTTTGCCCTTCTGGAGCTTATGTAGTGGTTGTTTAGTCGCTAAGTTGTGTCCAACTCTTGTGATCCCATGGACTGTAGCCTGCCAGGCTCCTCTGTCCATGGGGATTCTCCAGGCAAGAAATACTGGAGTGGGTTGCCATTTCCTTCTCCAGGGGATCTTCCTGACCCAGGAATTGAACCCAGGTCTCCTGCATTGCCGGAAGATTCTTTGCTGACTGAACTACAAGGGAGCTTAAAAAAGACCCCAATTAATGGCAAAAACTGGTGTAAAGTTATGACTAAGATAAGTGCTAAGAAGGAAAAGTAAGAGGTAAAAATAAAAACAATAACAAAAGGAATAATAACCATAACAGCTAATAGCCTCTTCCTCCTATCCTGGAGGAGTGTGTACTGAGAGATTTGACCTATTTAGAAAGTATGGAAACTTTAGCCAAGATCTGAAAAGTGAAAAGGAATTAATTAGGGTACGGCGGGGTGGGAGCATAGACAGCCTCAAGGAAGAAGAAACAACTTGTGGCAAATACCTGCGGTGGGATCTATCTAAAGAGGCCTGAAATAAGGCAGTGTGACTGGAGTGAAGAGTGAAACTACACATAGCTGTGATTACATTAATATTAACTAATTAAAGCTCTAACTTTAAAATCAATTTTTTCCTTAAGCCTTTAAGTTCAATGTAAAGCTTTGTTATTCTATTCATAAATCTGGTATGTTTGTACAAAAATTAAAAAAAATTCACTTTCACTTGTTCTTTCAGTAACTCTTAATATATTTTCCCTTAAATTTTTTACTTTAAATGCATTTGGAAATTGAATAAATTTGATTCCCAAAGAGGTTTCAAATACTTGACAGGGTCATCTTGTGTGCATGTTTAGGTGCTCAGTCATGTCTGACTCTTTGAGAATCCATGGACTGTAGCCCACCAGGCTCCTCTGTCCCTGGGATTCTCCAGGCAAGAATACTGGAGTGAGTTGCCATTCCTTTCTCCAGGATATCTTCCCAACCCAGGGATCAAACCCAGGCTTCCTGCATTGCAGGTGGATTCTTTACTGCCTGAGCCACCAGGGAAGCCCAAGAATACTGGAGTGGATTGCCATTTTCTTCTCCAGGGGATCTTCCCGACCTAGGGATTGAACCTGGATCTCCTGCATTGGCAGGCGGGTTGTTTTTTTTTTTTTTTTTTTTTTTTTTAAACCACTGAGCCATCTGGGAAGCCCCCAGGGTAATCTTACAAACCTAATAAACAAAATGTTTCTAAGTCCTATAGTAATGCTGATAAATTTAATTAACCAAAAGGTAGCTCAGATGGTAAAGCGTCTGCCTACAATGTGGGAGACCTGGGTTCGATCCCTGGGTTAGGAAGACCCCTGGAGAAGGAAATGGCAACCCACTCCAGTACTCTTGCCTGGAAAATTCTATGGATGGAGGAGCCTGGTAGGCTACAGTCCGTGGAATTGCAAAGAGTCGGACACGACTGAGCAACTTCACTGGTTCACTGGATAATGGTCTAAATCACATTCTGATGATCATTCAAACCTTGTATATACAGATAACAGAATCCTCTTACTTGTTTTAGTAGTTTAATGAAAATTAAACATTTCAAATTAAAAATATAATTTTAGAACCTCCAATAGGTCAATTTTTATGAAATGTCTTAAACACCTTAAATTGCAAACTTGCAGACTAATCAAGATAATAACAAAGCGTATTCCTAAAATGAGAAGAGTTATTTACTAAGGGTTTGGTTTGCTTCAATATTTATATACTTATTTCTGTACCTTACTGGCTATTAGGGTTGCCAGATTTAGCTAATAATAATAAAATACCTAGTTAAGTTTGAATTTCAGGTGAACAATGAATAACTTTAATCAGTTCAGTTCAGTTCAGTTCAGTTGCTCAGTCGTGTCCGACTCTTTGCGACCCCATGAATTGCAGCACACCAGGCCTCTCTGTCCATCACCAACTCCTGTAGTCTACCCAAACCCGTCCATCGATTCAGTGATGCCATCCAACCATCTCATCCTCTGTTGTCCCCTTCTTCTCCTGCCCCCAATCCTACCCAGCATCAGGGTCTTTTCCAATGAGTCAACTCTTCCTTCACATGAGGTGGCCAAAGTATTGGAGTTTCAGCTTCAACATCAGTCCTTCCAATGAACACCCAGGATTGATCTCCTTTAGGATGGATTGATTGGATCTCCTTGCTGAAATTTAATTAAAATGGGTGTCCTATATTTTATCTGGCAGCCCTACTGGGTTTGCAAAATCACTTACCCTACTGGGAGAGCAGAATTAGACCATTTCTGATGGACTGCACTTACTTGGTCAGAGATTTGTGGTCATAATATTGTTACAGGGTCAAAGATTTGTGACTATAATATGGTTACAGATTAGGGATCCTAATCAGAAATTATAGAGACCTGGGTTCTACTTCATGGATGATTCTACCCAAGTCACAGTTTAACATGCTGAGATATTTCAAATTACCTGAATGTGACCTACTATGTCAGTGGTGACCCCAAGTCAATGCATTTTAACTGGGATATAGTTTTGTAGCCATGGACATCATGGATTCTTTTGGGTATCTTCTAGGTTTCACCATTATCTAATTTTTTTTATTGTAACTGGTTTTAACTGTTTGTATCATTTGAGTTGATGGAATTGTATGCTTTGAAGTGATGGAATTCAGCCAGCCCCTGACCCAAATCTGACCATACAAGACCTTAGAGGTCATTAGAATAATGTGGCTTACCCCTCCGCCCCACCTCATAAAAGCAACAGGGAACCAGAGAGGAGTTTAAGCAACAGTGTGACATGACCAGATTTTTGTTTTGGGGAAAAAAAAATCACACTGGTTGCTGCACAGAGAATAAATAGGAGGGGTTTGAAGTGGGTGATGGAGACTATGAGGCTTTTGCAGTAGAGGAACTCAGAGATTATGATAAATTTGGTTGATGCTGATAGAGAAACAGGACAAATTTGAGGCAGAATCAATAGCACATGGTGATAGACTGAATACAGGCAGTATGAGAGGGGGTGGTATCAAGGATGATTCCCATGTGTCTGGTGTGAGTGACTGGATGAATATTGACATTATGCACCCAGACAAGAAACAAGTAAGGAGGAGCCGAGCCATTTATTTATAAGTTTTTCTTCATTTGTTTTGCTCTCTTTGGGCAAGAGAGGGGAGAGACAATGAGTCCAGTCTGGGTATATCTTAAAGATACATATGGGCCACATAAGTGGAGATGGTCAGCAAACATCTGGAAATGCATTTCTAGCTCATCCTTTGGTTTCCATCTATGGCAATTGAATCCAGAATTTTCCACAGCAACATAATTACAGTTTGTGTTTTCAAAGGCTTTCTGCCTGGCCATGTTTCTCCAAAGAAACTTGTAATGTGCAAAGTATCCAAAATCAACTTTAGTATTAGAGTGACTGTTCTGAACTGGAATATTCTACTCTCTTGTTGGTTGGTGATAATATTTTAAAACTGTCACTTCATTGATAGATTCAGGGTCATATCCCTATTTTTGGTATTTATTTGAATGATGTGTATTTATTTAAACCAATATCCAGAAAAACACTGTCTATATGACTTAATTTAGACTTGAATTTTGTGCCTTGTTAGTCTGTTTAACGATGCTAAGCCATTTAGAAGAAGTAGGTAAAAAATAAATCTTTGAGCTTGGATGGCCTGTTTACAGTCAATTGACTTCTACCTTCAGGAGATGGAAAATTAGTGAGCTCTATCCTTTCTGTGACAACAGATTTTACTCAGTTCTTTTTAGGTATTACAAAGAATTCTTGTACCTTTTTCAATTAGCCGGTACTTCCTCACGTTGTTTTTAATTTAGGGAATCCCTGCTCTTCAAGACATAACTCTATGTTTTGTACACTTTGCTGGTATGCTTTATGTAGACAGTGGCTTAGATAATATTTTGGTCTCTTTCTCACTTTGTTTTTCCTAGCCCATGCATTTTCCACTCTTATTCAGAATAAGTAGTTGGAGGTCTTGATGGCAGTTTTCATTCATTCTTTTATTTATTTATTTTGTGTAGGATATCTTGGGATAATTACAAAGATAGAATCCTAAAAATAGCTTGCTTCTAAAGTGAACTTTTATAACATATGCTAATTATTTTGATTTTTATTCAGCTGCAGAAAGCCATTCATCTGTTCTATTCAAGCTATTTTTCTGATTACTGAAAATGAGAATATAATTATTATTTATTAACTACCTCCAGTACTTTCTCTGGAATATAAAGTATTGTTATTTCTATACAATGCAACTTTTGACTAATTAATTAGAATGTATGCCCATATTATCAAGAGTGTTTATCTCTATATTTGGAAAGAGGACAAGAGCACTTTTCGATTTCTTAACATGTAAATTCTTTGCAGGCCTGGTTCCATAGCTAGTCTGGGGCTTAATAAATCATCTTCAGAGTAAATCACTTACTGGTAATAGATGATGAATAACTCTTAAGTATTTAGAGTTATTCTTAAGTAACAGTTACTCTTAACCTGAAATCTTTCTTCCCAAATGATGAGTGGCTAATAGAAAATAAAAGATAACCATGATGTCATTAAACAGTTAAATTAGTCATGAGATAGTTTTCAGGAACCAGAATTGTACAGCAAGGAACCTTTCCAACCTTGTGGTTAGTTTTTAAAATACTTTGATGGCTAAAGCAGGATCAGGGGTAAGATGATTACAATCAAATTTCAAAGATACACAAGGAATCAAGCCAAAAAGGGGTGGGAGTCAGAAGCAGAGACAGAAGAAAAATAAAAAATGCAGGCCTTGAGAACAGTAGTCCAGAGACTAAAATCCAGAGGGAGAGGTAACATGTCAGATGCAGATAATACTAGAGACATCTCAGGAAGAGGGGAGCAGGTCCAAGTGAGGCTATAATACTGTTGAGACCATTTTTTTTTGACTGCACTGTGTCTTCATGGCAGCGCACGGGCTCTCTCTAGTTGTGGAATCACAGGCTCTAGAGTGCCCAGGCTCAGCAGTGGCAGTGTGTGGGCTTCTCTAGTTGTGGCACATAGGCTCTCTAGATGCAGCGTGTGGGTTTAGTTGTCCCACGGCATGTTCCCCCACCAGGGATCAAACCCGTGTGTCCTCTGCACTGGAAGGTGGATTCTTGACTGGGACCAGCATCTACAACCTAGGTTTAAATTTTCCCTTTACTCACCTGGTCATAGGAAAATCCTCAAGCGATCATAGGTACAGGCTGAAGAAAACATAGTAGTATGATAAGAGACAGATCAAGACAGTTAACACTCTGCCCATGCAACATATTTTTGCCTTCAATGGCTGAAAGTTAAAGTGTGGTGCTTTACCACCTGGAGCCCACTAGACAACCAGGCAAAAAATAACGCTACAGTTTTTGCTGGGTGATTGATATTATGTAGAACAAGGGTGCTGCAACATGGTGGGGCAGAGAAGAGCATGAAAGGAATTTTGGGGAATCTCCTGGGTTATTCTGTTGTTCTACAAGTATGCCCACAGGTAAAGCACATTGGTCCACTACTAGAACCATACAAGTAGGGCAACTGAGAGCTCAGATCCCTCAGGAATGAAAACTGGATCATACCACTCAGGTAAGTATCCTAAATAACAAACATCTGCCTACCAGGAGAATTGATAGGTACCAGAAAAGTGGTGTTTATAAAGTCTTATGAATTATATATTTTATGCATATTTGATACAAATAATATTGAGCATAACATGTTTAAATAGTGATACCCCAAACTAGCTTGCTTTGGTTGGTGGTGGACTATATTTCACTGTGTTACCCATGAGGTATCAAAGCCCTTTACGAAAGGAAAATCTTAGAAATTTGGATTCCAAGTAGGGAGAGACCTCCAGCCAAAGAGAAGATAAACTCCTGTTTCTTCCCTGCTTCCACTCTTGCTCCCAACTCTTGTCACTGCATTCAGAACCATGTGGTGTGTTAGGGAAAGGACAGAGGCAACTGAAAGTCCATGAACACAGAATGCTCAGGTTAAGAAAATATAGTTATTCTCAGCCCTTAATCACCACCTTCTATTCCTCTCCTGAGGTCTTTGTTCTTGTTCCCATGGCCTGTAGTGAGGTTAGCCTGCGTCCTGAATCTCTCCTATTACATGCTGATGGTAGACATCACTAAACAATTAAGGCATGATTTCCCATTGAGCTAGACTGATTGCTGCTGCTGCTGCTGCTGCTAAGTCGCTTCAGTCGTGTCTGACTCTGTGCGACCCCATAAACAGCAGCCCACCAGGCTCCGCCATCTCTGGGATTCTCCAGGCAAGAATACTGGAGTGGGCTGCCATTTCCTTCTCCAGTGCATGAATGGGAAAACTGAAAGTGAAGTCGTTCAGTCGTGTCCGACTCTTAGCGACCCCAGGGACTGTAGCCTACCAGTCTCCTCCGTCCATGGGATTTTCCAGGCAAGAGTACTGGAGTGGGGTGCCATCGCCTTCTCTCACTAGACTGGTTACACAGCCGCAAATTGTTTGGGTTGAAAGTTGAGATGAAATGTATTTAATGTCTTGTATTTTCCTAGTATTAGGAAAAGGAATTAGAAACAACTATAGGAAAGCCTGATCATGTGCTCATTCATTTCTTAGTAGGCTGACAGCAAAAGCATAAGAGTAGACAGTTGTGTCTATATATTCTAATGCCAGGAAACAAACAAAAAAATAGATGCAGAGTGAGGGCAGTAGAACAGAGAGCAAAATAAGCTATTAACTAAGTGAGAGCAGTGCTTTTCTAATTCACCCAGTATTAGGAAAGACTGCTGAATAAGCATCTATAATATTAATCAATAGGTTATTATCCCATTTGATAAAAAGTGATCAATTAAGAAGTGCAAGAAAGTGCAATTATATGGTCACTCATCACCTAGAGGAAGGGAAGGGTGATTACAGGCATAAAATAAAACACTACAGCATGCATAGAAAGTACTTCAATTACACTATAGGTTTGTCATACAAATAATTAATAATAAAAATATACTATTAAGAATACCAGAAGCCAGGAATTCCCTGGAGGGAGGTCCAGGGGTTTAGGACTCTGCGCTTTCACTGTCATGGGCCCAGATTTGATCCCTGGTTGGAGAACTAAGATCCCACAAGTCACACAGCCAAAACAAAAAAAAAGAATACCAGAATTCAGAAAAAAAAGTTTCCTTTAATGTTAACCCTAAACTTTACCATCATTGATCTACAACAGCTATGTCACTAACCATCAATATCAATGGGCTCAAGATTTTTCAGACCCAGCTGCCTTTTCCAGCTCTACCAGCCTCAGTAGCCTCACAATTTCTGAAAACACACTAAGGAGAAAGCACTCTCTGCTGCTCATATCTGATAGAAATCAAAAGCTGGATTTTGCTAGACTATCTATTAACAAATTCAGTGAAAATGTTTATCTCAGCAAAATTGCAAAGGACAAATATGGTACTTAAAGTAAAAAAAAAAATCAGAAACCTTAACTTCAAAACTGTCCCATTAGAAAATCACATACTAATTCAAAATACGCAGCAGGCAAATAAAATATTTTTGGAATTCCTTCCTGAAAATTTCTTCATAGCGTGCCTTTGAACCAAAGAATTAAATGTTGTCTCGCAATATCATAATTTATTTTTTAATCTAAAAAGATAATGTCTGGTTTATTCACCTTCTGTTTTGACTATCCTTGGCTTTGAAAGACTTTTGGTAGTTTCCAAAATGTAAATTCATCTTTAAGAACAAAAGGAATTCAAACTATGTCCCTCGTGTTTGAAGATCCCCCCAAATACTTTGTGCAATAGTTGCTTCCCTGAAATGTGTTTAATTTTCCCATATAAAAATACGTATTATTTATTCATTTATTCACCCACCTAGTTATTTGACAAATGTATACTGATACCTAGTCTCCTGGTAGATTTCCTCTAGAGGCTGGAGATGCAGGACTAAACAAACAAACAAACAAAAGACAAAGGTGTCTGCCTTGAAGTAGCTTATAGAAGAGTAAGGTGAGATGAACAATAGACAATAAACATAATAAACACTATATAGTAGGTCAGGAGATAATAAGTGCTACAAACAAAACATGAAGAGGGGAAGGGGAATGGGAGGCATGAAGGTTAGGGGTAGAAAGTTGTAGTAAAGAAAAGGTGACAATTTGAGCTGAGGTTTAAAGTAGTGAGAGTCTGCCTTCTGGATATTTGGGATAACTTCTATAGGGAGGGGAAAAGAAGTAAAGAACACATTTGATATGAAAGAACAACAAAATCAATGAGGATGAAATAGATTGAATAAAGGGAGAGTAAAAGGAGAAGAGGGGCCTTCCCTGGTAGCTCATTGGTAAAGAATCTGCCTGCCAATGCAGGAGACTCAGGTTTGATCCCTGATCCGAGAAGATCCCTAGGAGAAGGAAATGGCAACCCACTCCAGTATTCTTGCTGGGAAATCCCACGGACAGAGGAGCCTGGTGGGCTACAGTCCAGGGGGTTGCAAAAAAGTCAGACACCACTGAGCAACAAAACAGCAAAACAAAAAAAGGAGATGAAGGCAGAGTAGTTATCGAGGACAGATCATGTAGACTGATGTAGGTCTCCTGGCTTTTATTCTGGATAATTTGAGGAGCTATTACAAGGTTTTGAGCAGAGGTATTACATGGAAGATCCCCTGGAGAAGGAAATGGTAACCCACTCCAGTATTCCCCATGGACAGAGGAGCCTGGCGGGCTACGGTCTATGGGGTCACATGGAGTTGGACATGACTGAGCGCACACGCACACACGCCCACACTACATGGCTTGATTTATATCTAAAAGAATCACTCTGAGAGTTCGACTTCTAGTATGTCTAAGTAGTTCCTATTGGACCTGCCTCTCCATAGCAGCTATAAACTCTGGAAAAAACTGAATACACAGGAAAGTGAACAAAAGTGGGGGCTGGAGGGCACATGGAGAGGTTGGCACTTAGAAGAAGAAATGGATGGGGCTACGGCTGCTGCTGCTGCAAAGTCGCTTCAGTCATGTCCGACTCTGTGCGACCCCATAGACGGCAGCCCACCAGTCTCCCCGGTCCCTGGGATTCTCCAGGCAAGAACACTGGAGTGGGTCGCCATTTCCTTCTCCAATGCATGAAAGTGAAAAGTGAAAGTGAAGCCGCTCAGTCGTGTCCGACTCTTTGCAACCCCATGGACTGCAGCCAGGCAAGGGTACTGGAGTGGGATGCCATTGCCTTCTTTCAGATGGGGTTGAGAGTCCCCTTTTCAGGTTTCAGCCCCAGAGCAGGCTGAATGCAGCACCACAAAGTGGCTAAAACTCTGACCAAAAACCTGTAGCCTTTCCAGCTTTAAGAATTAGATAGAGTACAAAGGCTGGGCAACCATGGCCTCAGCAGCTCTGGCTGATGACTTGTGTGCAGGGCAGACTCCAAGCAGCTGAGCTAAAGGTTAAAAGAAGCAGAGAAGAAATTAAATGAGACTTGAACAATAGCCCAAGAGATAGACTTAACGGAGGATCAAGGGGAACACTTACTTATGGATGAGAGGGAATTTCTTCCTAAAGAGTTAACATTTATGCTGAAATCTACAGGATAAAGAGGAGCAAGCCAATGAAGGCTAGAGGGGAGGGGAGAGGGAGAAATGGAATTCCCGGCTTTGGAAACACCATGACCAGAAACTCAAAGGCAGGAAAGAGCCTGGTGTCTTCCAGGAAATGCAAGGAGGCCAAAATGTGGAATATATTCATGGAGAAATGGGTCAATTGATACTAAAACAATAAATGCTCTAAATATGAGGTAGGGAAAAAGCATTAAAATTGATCTCTATTTTCAAGGTGCTTATAACCATGTCAGGGCGACAAACATGCTAATGTCAATGAAACAACTGAACTTCAACACTAGACAGCACGTAGTTGGCCAATGTTTTGAGTTTTCAAATCATATTTGCAAGAATTATCTTATTTGGTCTTCATAATAGCCCCATGAGGCAGGTACTCTTATTGTTACTATGCTTATTTAACCTGATTGTTTTCTCTCTGTCCTCACATGATAAGCCCTATGAGGGCAGGGCCAGACCTGTTCTTTTTGCACTAGGCACAGCTTTGAGTTCAGAGAAGTGCTCAGTAAATCCTTGTTAAATGCATAAGTTTAACAGATTGGAAACTCAAGGCTTTGAGGGGACAGGACTTAAATGGTCAAGGGAACACAGCATATCCAGGATGGAATCACCCAAAATTCATGGCTCTAGTCTCCTGGGCCAATATTATAACTTGACCAATGATATTCATATCGCTCTCCCTATCTCTTTCTCTTCATCCCTCTTTCCCCCATTTTCTCCTTCCTTTCCTCTTTCCTTCCTTCAAGTAGCAGAATGCTTTGCTTTCAAACAATTTTTTTTCCACTTGGATATGGAAACACAGGGCTTCCTTGGTGGCGCTTGTGGTGAAGAGCCCACCTGGCGGTGTAGGAGACATAAGAGACATGGTTTCAATCCCTGGGTCGGGAAGATCCCCTGGAGGAGGGCATGGCGACCCACTCCAGTATTCTTGCCTGGAGAATCCTATAGACAGAGGAGCCTGGAAGGTTACAGTCCATGGGGTCACAAAGAGTCGAACATGACTAAAGCAACTTAGCACATACATAGGAACAAAAACTTCAGTTATAAATACATTATAAATATTTTATACATTCAGTGTTATAGGATTTATTATATCAGTCACTGACAATGATGACAGTTGTTGTGATGGACATAGAAATTAGGCATCAGGTGTCTAGATGATAGTGGCTGTCTGTGATATGACAGGCTTGCCATCAAATTTATTAAGGAATTTTGTTTTGAATGCCCAGTATTGAGAAAATCCAGATGAATCCTAAGAAGTGTAGCAGCTAAAAATAGTAACAGGTGTTAAATAGTGTGCCAGCAATCTTAGGATGCTTAAACTAGACTGATCCTGAAACATGAACGAGGATTAGGAATGGATGTCTTTATTTTAAATTTGAATCACTAACAACATCTGTTAATGTCCATGCCATGTTGTTAATAAAAAAAATCTGACAAGAAGCCTTTAGCCTGCTGCAATCCTTTATACTATGATAATACTTTCATAATGCAACATGTTATGTGTATGTTTGTCATTGCACAACTGACTATTATGCAGAAAGTGAGAACAAGCACTGATGTTATGACTGTCGTGTTTTGCATTTCATTGGGTCCAATACGTGTGTTCCATGATCCTCCTCTTATTTGTAGAATTTTGTGTGAGTGAACCCACACAGGCTTGAAATAAAATGATGAGTGGAGACCTATAACTTCTCTAATCAGTGATATATATCCAAAAAGCTCAAACCCATAATAGAGGTGATAGGAAGAGTTATATTCTGAGATCTGCCCTCAAACCTGTTCTATGCTACATAAGGAAATATATCTATGGCTTTCAGTGTGCTCAAACATGGTACATTTGAGTGAGCTTATTATGTTTACTATAGGAAATTCCACGGACAGAGGAGCCTGGTCAGCTACAGTCCATGGGATCACAGAAGAGTCAGACCCAGCATAGGTTAACAAAGAATTTAAGGTGGTTTTCTAAAATTAAATTTAATCCAAAATATTTGTACCCTTGAAGCACTTCAAAGTAGTCCAAGTGTTCTATAAAACTAAACCAGGCTCTCTCCATCCTAAAGGAGATCAATCCTGGGTGTTCACTGGAAGGACTGATGCTGAAGCTGAAACTCCAATACTTTGGCCACCTGATGTGAAGAGCTGACTCATCTGAAAAGACCCTGATGTTGAGAAAGATTGAGGGCAGGAGGGGAAGGGGATGACAGAGGATGAGATGGTTGGATGGCATCACCAATTCAATGGACATGGGTTTGGGTGGACTCCAGCATTTGGTGATGGATAAGGAGGCCTGGCGTGCTGCGGTTCATGGGGTCGCAAAGAGTCAGACACGACTGAGCGACTGAACTGAACTGAAGCTACGTCCAATGTAAGTGGGATGACTTTGTGGTGGGGTAGGCAGCTATGGCCTGGACAGCCCTGGCAACGAGGTATTGTGGGAATTTTCCTCCAGTGTTCCAGACATGGATGTGCATTTTGCCAACCATCTCATGCACAGCCACTGGAAAAAAAGCAATAGTCTTTTGCCTTCCAGTTTAAATGCATTGCTCTTTTCATCAAAATTTAGTTGGAAAACTGAGGGAACATTTGAAGTTTTATAGTGTTGTTAATATTCTTTGCCTTTCTAGTCTATCATCAATCTGTAAGGAGAGATTCTGGAATGTTTAGTTGAAGGCTATGTGATTAATTAGGTCATTTGGTTTCATTAACTTAATAACTGAATAAATAATTTCTCAGAAATATCTGTCACCAATGCTTATTTGTCTTTATATCAATATTTTTTCAATGAAATTGAATGTTTTTTATGCTCATGTAAATGTACTCTTGTAAAAAGTTTACAAGAAAAGGGCATTGAACCTATTTTGTGGGGAAGGATAAATGTGTGAGAGAGACAGATGAGGGAGTTGGACTCTGATTAGGTGGTTTGCCTTTTCCAGCCTTAACAGATCTGAGGTAGGAGATTCCTCTTAGTAATGACAGTTCACAGTGCAGTAATTCTCAGAATCAGTGTGGGAATGGAGCCATATCAAATTCTGAAGGGCCTTGTGTATAGCTTGAAAATCTGGGAACTTTAATATGAGTGCTTTCTCATGGCTTCTCAGCCTACTGAAATCCTACTGAGCTTTTGGGAGTGCCTCCATAAGACATCTCAGACCTTTCTTACTTCTTATTCATAAACCATTCATCCCTTCTCTGACTTCTACAGAAGTTATAGGGCCTATATTACTTAACCTAGCTTAATAAGTAGACCGACTGATATGACTCAAAAAAGTGTACTTCATCAGGAGTTGAAAGACATAGATTTTGGTTTGTGCCCATGTGCCCCACTGGGCAAGTAACTCACTTATTTTGATTCCTGTCTATTAAAGGGTTATAGTAGTAATAATTCTACCTTCCTCATAGGGCTGTTATGAGGGTCAAATAAGATGATTCTTGTTCAGTCACTAAGTTGTATCTGACTCTTTGTGATCCCCACAGGACTGTAGCCTGCCAGGCTCCTCTGTCCACAGGACTTCCCAGGCAAGAATACAGGAGTGGGTTGCCATTTTCTTCTCCAGGGGATCTTCCTGACCCAGGGATTGAACCCATGTCTCTTGCATTGGCAGGTAGATTCTCTACCACTGAGCCACGTGGGAAGCCCAAATAAGATGATTCTTACAAATGTTTTTTTGAAACTCAAAGCGTTGAGCAACTACATGCTCATATTGAAGTTCAGTTGTTTCATTGACATCAGCAGTTTTGTCTCCCTGATATGGTCATAATCACCTTGAGGATACAGATGAAATTTGAAGTTTTTTTATTTCCTTAGAGTGCTGCATATATAATAAATATTTAGAACAGTTATTGTTTTTGTAATTATCATTTACATTTACATAGTATTTCATTGTGCCTAAAGCATTTTTACATACATTATATCCATTTTTATATGCCAACAGACTGAGATTCTGGGAGACACAGTGACTTTTCCAAGGCCACACAGTTAGTGTATTACACAAGTCTGCATGCTTGCAGTCTGTGGCTCTTTTCACTCTGTGATTAGATCTTTTGCAGTCTGGGCGCTATCAAAAAGGTACTTTGGTCTATCAGTTCATGCAGTTCTGGTTATAGAAGAGATTTGACTTTGTAAACCACAGAAGTCTTCTGGGAGTGACATTATTGATTCTCTACAGCTGACTGCACCTGTGCCTTTGACTGCTTTATTTTCTCTCTCAGTATACCAGCGAGTGTAGTTAGAGCATGGCATGTACCCAGAGTGATGCCTGGTTTGGGATGTCTCCATTTCAATGAAGCCAGTTCTTAATTTTTGAGATGGTGAATTTTCCAGGGTCTCTGTTGGGCTGGTCTTTTTCCTTTCTGCTAAGGCCCACTTTTTGTACATGTCACTGTGAGCTAGAATTCTGATCAGAAGGTTAGCAAGCAAGGAGAAGTGAAGGTGACCAATTTCAGTCCTAAAATGTGATCCTTTTTCACCACTCTGCACAAAATGTTTTGGAGAAGAGATTGAAGTTATTGGACAAGCACTCATTTAAAAATTATCTGGGTATTTTCCCCCTCCTGGTCCTAATTTGGTATTGATGGGTCCTAATTTAGTACTGACTATGTCATCCAAATTAATCCCAAACAAATGTAAACAGTCAATGAAAAAACATTGTATACTGATTATTATAATTAAAACCTGAATTTAAGTCAAAATGTGCTCTTTAAGTGACCCTAGAGTTTGACTAGAAATGATAATAATGGTGATGCAGTCGGCTACTGACAAAACCTTCACAAAATTCTCATCAATTTCTACAATGCTTTTCACATTTCATCAAAGCTCAGGAGGAAATGGAGCAATTGTTTATTTGACTTTAAAAATCACAGGGTGTCAGAATGCACTCAAGTGACTTCAAATGAAATGTTTTGAAAAAGAAGAACTGCAGTGGGTACATCACAACTGAAATTAGAGCAAGTGTCAATATGTCAGCTGCAAAGTGACAGGTCTTGCACAAGGCACTTAAGGTTAATGAGAGATGTTTAATTTGGCCAGAGTGACCAGAAAACTTCCAAGATATGAGCTCATCTTAGAAAAGGGCAACTTATGGCAAGGATCTAGAGGAAGCTGATGTAGCTTTTAAGCAGCAAATTTCTATCATAATATAATAGTACTGTTGTATTAGTATTAGTGTAAGTGTTAATAATAACAGTGCAGCTGCCATTTGTTTGATGCGTATTTTGTGCTGGGCCCTGTACACTAAAGCATGGACCCATGTGACCTGATTTGTCCTCGCTCAACCTTATGTTGCTCCATTTACTTCTGAGCAAGCAGAGGCTTAGGGAGTGAAAACCTGGGATTTGAACCTGTGTCTGTGACAGTGTGGAGTCCAGTTTTCTAATCCTTTATCTATGACATGGGTCTTGTGTCAGATCTAACATTTACTGTACTGTTTTGTGACCTTAGAGAGGGTACTTTCCCTGTCTGGAAATATCTCCATCTGTAAAATGAGGGAACTTAACTGTGGGTTTTCCTATCTCTAGTCTTTTAAGAATGAATGGGTACATGACCTTTGGATAGGGTGAAGTGTGGAGGAGTAGGGGGCAGGAACTGATATGAAAAAGGTATGCAGGTGAAACAGAAACTGAGAGCTTGAATGGGCACTCTCGCTCTGTGATATGAGCCCCCACTCTGCTGCAGACTAGTTTGTACTTTTATCAACAGCCTTTGTTATTTTGGGCTTCAGACAGGCCTAGAGGGAGGGAGAAGAGTAACTGGACATGAGGAAAGAAGGTTCTCATTTGGTGTTTCCTCTTATTATCACACTAGTCTCTGGAGGTGAGCACGTCCCAGTGGCCTGAGTCTGAACACATGGAAACAAAATGAAAGCCCTACACTGAAAGTCAAGAAACTGGCAGTTGAAAAATGCTGATGTGGAGGCAAAAAATTTTTTGTGTTTCTTTTTTTCCAGCCATTAACAAATTCTTAACATAAGTAATTTAAATGTAATATATAATGTTTTTAATATTTAATTTTGTAGAAAATTAGATATATGTATACACAAAAAATGAAACTTAAAAGTATCCACAATCCCACTGCTTAGAGAACAGTTCTTGATATTTTCATGTATATTGTGACAGACTCCAGATTTTAAAAAACCAACTAGGCTATTACCAGAGTGTTTCATAATCTGCTTTCCATATGTGCTCCACTCCATCCAAAAGTTTCCATACTTTTATAATCATCTTCATAACTGTTTTCTAGGGCCTTGAGTACCATAAAAATACATACTATTACTATACCTTATGTTCTTAATATTATAGTCTGCAATACTTGTTACCTACACAAATATCTTTTACTACAGGATATTTTTGTATGGCAGATTCCAAAGAAATGTACATGACATGTTCTGAGGCATTTTCCTTTCTCATTCAAATATTTCCAGAATGTTTCTCTATTTCTCATCACCTTTGGGGTGGGGTGGGGGAAAAATTCTGTTATTCAGATTGCTTTTTTTTAAAATAAAGGTGATTATTTAATATTAATAACCTAGACTGAGAATGGGAAAGATAATATGGGTAATTCTGTACTATGATTCCTTGACCCATGACTAGTAGCACATTGTTTAGTCACCAATTATCTTTGCTGATAATACTTTTAATCAGTTACTGGCTGATTATGTAGTTTTATTTCTCACTCTATCTGTAAAAAGAAAACTTTTTCAAGAACCAACTCCAAATTATACTATTTTTTCCTTTATCTCAATTTGCCTTTTATCCTGAGAGATATTTAGAAGAGTAAATTGGTGTTATTTTGTGTAACCGTCTGTTCTCTGAGGTGGATCTCTTTAATTTTTAAGGATGACTTTGGTCTTCTCAAGGTCAGGCTAATTTTAAAATAGAATTTTCCTGAATATTATATTTTAGTGTTCTGAGAGAGGCGGTTTTCACACTCCTGAGGGACAAAGATGTCTGAAAACCTTTTTGATGGAAACTATGGTTCATAATGATCAAAGTCTCCTCCCAATCTGTTACTTTCTTTAAAAAGCTTAAAAGCACGTTGTTCCTCCCCTGAGTATATCCCCTAGCAAAATTCTTGCACATCTGCACAGAAGACATGTACCAGAATACTTGTTATGAGTCATAGCAAAAAGTGTATCTTAAATGTTCTATCAATGGGAGAACAGTTAAATATTATAGATTTTTATATGCTACCTGCAGTAGCATGAGTGAATTTCAAAATACCCAAATATAAAATGTTTTTGGTGTTAAAAAATAAAATTAAAAAAAATTGTCAAGGAAAAAACTGCCGTATGATAAATATGGCACAATATCATTTATACAAAGTTTAAAACTATGTAAAACATTTCTGTTTAGACAAGCTGAGTTATGCTACTTTAACAAACACTCTGAAATCTCAGTGACTTAGATCCATGATACATCCAGCACAGATTATCTGGGGTCTCTGTTCATGAGTAATTCAGAGTCCCAGGCTGATACAAACTATATAAACTTAATTTTATCACGTGCTTCACTGATCACTTTACCAGTGGGAAGCAGATAAAAGTGACTTGCATGGTAGTTCTTAAAGCTTCTCCCCGGAAGTGGCACATTTCCTTTTCGCTCATATTTCGTTGTCCAAAGAAAGTTACATAGTCACACTGAACTTTAAAGGACTGGGAAGTATAATCTTACTACGTGAGTGTAAGACCACCCCAAGTATTTGGTTGTTGTTGTTTAGTCATTAAGTAGTCTCTGACTCTTTGCAACCCCATGAACTGCAGCACACCAGGCTTCCCTTTCCTTCACTATCTCCCAGAGTTTGCTAAATTCATGTCCATTGAGTTGGTGATGCCCTCCATCCATCTCATCCTCTGTCATCCCTTCTCTTCCTGCCCTCAATCTTTCCCAGTATAAGGGTCTTTTCTAATGAGTCAGCTGTTTACATCAGGTGGCCAAAGTATTGGAGTTTCAGCTTCAGCATCAGTCCTTCCAGAGAATATTCAGTGTTGATTTCCTTTAGGATTGTGTTTGGTGGATAACTCTAGTAACTACCAGACTAAACAGTACTCTGTAGTGCAGATGGATATATGCAAGTATGGTAAAAGTACACAGTTCTGAATGGAAATACTGAACACTAAATTCAGATTAGTGATACCTCTGTGGATGAGAGGAAGAAGAGAGTGGGATGGGATGAGAAAGCTGAATAACTGATATCTGCCTCTTCAGTTAACTCTCTTCTCCACTCTGCTCTCTGCCAGGGGAGGCTGATCTGTATCAACTGCATAAATGGATTCTCCATGTTCTGTGGCTTTAGGAGGGATTTGGACAACGGGGAAGCCGGTAGGAATTCAGAAAGAGGGTGGAGACTATTCTTCTGGCTCTCTCTCTCTGTGAGGTCAGACTGCCTATGTTTGACCAGAGGTCTCTCCTACACTCAAAGAGGCCAATTCTACATGATATTCTTTGGATTCCAGGCATATCTCCTTTTCTTATCCCTTTGGGCCTAAGGATGGTAACAGCTTTTTGCTATTAATCCCAAATTTCTGCACTGTTTTTTGTAGCTCTCTCATACCCACACCTTTGTAAATCGTCATTTTCCTATCTAAATCTCCTGGAATGATCCCATATTGAGTGTGTCACTATGTTTCTTGTTGGAATCCAGATGGATACATAAAGATAAACAGGAGGTTTTATTTATATCTCTAATGTTTATTTCGTCAGTTGAGTTGTTGGCACATAGGTGTTCATTATAATAGTCTCTATGCTTTTGGGTTAAAGACCTAAATGTAAGACTGGATACAATAAAACTCCTAGAGAAAAACATAGAACACCCTTTGACATAAATTGCAGCAATATTTTTTGGAACCGTCTCCTAGAGTAATGGAAATAAAAACAAAAATAAACAAATGGGGCCTAATTAAACTCAAAAGCTTTTGCACAGCAAAGGAAACTATAAACAAAATGAAAAGATAACTACAGAATGGAAGAAAATATTTGCAAGTGGTGCAACTGACAGGAATTAATTTCAAAAATATGCAAACAGCTCAATATAAAAAATAAGCAGACAACCCAATCAAAAACTGGGCAGAGGATCTAAATAGACATTTATCCAAAGAAGACATGCAGATGGCCAACAGGCACATGAAAAGATGCTCAACATTGTTAATTATTAGAAAAATACAAATCAAAACTACAATGAAGTTATTACTTCATTCCTGTCAAAATAGCCATCATCAAAAAGTCTATATAAAATATTTCACAATTAAAGAACAAACTGCAAAAATTCTGTCAAAGTACACCACAAACATCACACACAATACCTACTCCCTCAAAAACCTTTAAAATTCTATTCTTTAAACCTATTCTATTGACAGTTTCTATTTTTTTCATGTAGGAATGCTCAGATAAAAGCCTTGGAAAAACACAATAAAGGTGAGCTCTAAAATAAGTCTGTATTAATCTGGAGTGAGCAAGAAAAGTAAAAATTTGTAAAAATATTATAAAAACTAGAAGGCCTCTCTCAGATTGTTTGTTGCTTTTTAAGTTATTGCTCCAATGCAAATAAAATGTAACTAGAAATAATAATAGCATAGAAATGTAACTAGAAATAAAATGTAACTAGTATTCACTGTTAGTATGCATTTCATAAGGATGAGGAACAGAACTCTGGATACATCTCAAGAGAAGACCTTGGCTTCACCTTACAGGACTAGTTAAGGAATATACACTTTTGTGTTTTATGTTAAAAATATGGAAAAGAACTACAAAACTCTAATGAAAGAAATCAAAGCTCTAAGTAAATGGAGATGTTCCATATGCATGGATAGGAAGAATCGGTATTGTCAAGATGTCACTTCTTTCCAATTTATTTTATATATTCACTTTAGTCCCAATTAAAATCCCAGGAAAACCCTTTTGGCTCTCTGAGTGGCACCATGGCATTCAGCAAGAACAAGCACCTTATGAAAGGAGGCAAAAAGGGAGCCAAGAAGAAAGTGGTTGACCCATTTTCTAAAAAAGTTTGGTATGACGTGAAAGCACTAGCTATGTTCAATATAAGGAATATTGGGAAAACATTGGTCATGAGAACTCAAGGAACTAAAACTGCATCTGATGGCCTCAAAGGTTGTGTTTTTGAAGTGAGTCTTGCTGATCTGCAGAATGATGAAGTAGCATTTAGAAAATTCAAGCTAATTACTGAGGATGTTCAGGGAAAAAACTGCTTGACTTATTTTCATGGTATGGATCTTACCTGTGACAAAATGTGCTCCATGGTCAAAAAATGGCAGACCATGATTGAAGCTCACATTGATATCAAGACTACCAATGGTTACTCTGTGTGGGTTTTACTAAAAAATGCAACAATCAGATTCAGAAGACCTTTTATGCCCAGCACCAGCAGGTGCGCCAGATCCACAAGAAGACGATGGAAATCATGACCTGAGAGGTGCTAACAAATGACTTGAAAGAGGTGGTCAATAAATTGGTTCCAGATAGCATTGAAAAAGACATAGAAAAGACTTGCCAATCTATTTATCCATTCCATGATGTCTTCGTTAGAAAAAGTGAAAATGCTGAAGAAGCCCAAATTTTGAATTGGGAAAAACTCATGGAGCTACATGGTGAAGGTAGTAGTTTTGGAAAAGCTACTGGGACGAGACAGGTGCAAAGCTGAATGAGCTGATGGATTTGAGCCACCAGTCCAAGAATCTGCTTAAAATGCAGACTTTTAATGGTGACAAATAAAAGATCTTATTTGTGGTAAAAAAAAAAAAACACCAAGGAAATTATTTTGTGGACACTGACAAACTGATTCTACAGTTTATAAGTAAAAGCAATAACCATGGATAGCTAACATAACACAATCCTGAAGGAGAAGACAAAGTTGGATTGACATTACGCAACTTCAAGACTTACAATAAAGCCACAGTAATTAAGACAGTGTGGTTTTAGTAAAAGAATAGAAAAATTATCAACGGAATGAACAGAGAGCCCAGAAAAAACCCAATTAAATAGACCCAATTAACAAAGGAACAAAGACAATACAATGGAGAGAAAATAGTCTTTTCAATGAAAAAGTGATAAAAACGACTGGACAGTGACTTGCCAAAAAAAAAAAAAAAAAAAAGAATCTAGACACAGATCTTTCTCAAAAACTAACTCAAAATAGATCGCCTACCTAAGCATAAAATGCAGGATTACAAAATTAATAGAATATAACATAGAAAATGTAGATGACCTTGAGTATAAACAATGACTTTTTAGATACTATTCCAAAGGCATGATCCATGATAGAAATAATTGATATCTTAAACTTCATTAAAATTATAAATTTCTGTTCTGCAAAAGATACTGTCAATCTCCTTTCTATAGTCTTTCCTTGCCTCTTTGTTTCTCTTCTTTCCTCAGCTATTTGTAAAGCCTCCTCAGACAACCCCTTTGCCTTCTTGCATTTCTTTTTCTTTGGGACGGTTTTGGTCACTGTCTCCTATACAGTGTTATGAACCTCCATCCATAGTTCTCCAGGCACTCTGTCTACCAGATCTAACCCCTTGAGTCTATTTGTCACCTCCACTGTATAATTATAAGGGATTTGATTTAGGTCATACTTAAGTGGTCTAGTGCTTTCCCCTACTTTCTTCAATTTAAGTCTGAATTTTGCATTAAGGAGCTGATGATCTGAGCCACAGTCAGCTCAGGTCTTGTTTTTGCTGACTGTTTAGAGCTTCTCCATCTTTGGCTGCAGAGAACATAATCAATCTGATTATGTTTTGGTGTTGACCATCTGGTAATGTCCATGTGGAGAGTCATCTTTTGTGTTGTTGGAAAATGGTGTTTGCTATGGTCAGCATGTTCTTTTGACAAAACTCTGTTAGCCTTTGCCCCACTTCATTTTGTCTTCCAAGGTCAAAGTTGCCTGTTTCTTCTGGTATCTATTTTTTAAAATTTATTCATTTTTTAATTGAAGCGTAATTGCTTTACAGAATTTTGTTGTTTTCTGTCAAAACCTCAACTTGAATCAGCCATAAGTATACATATATCCCCTCCCTCTTGAACCTCCCTCCCATCTCCCTCTCCATCCCACCCCTCTGGGTTGATACAGAGCCCCTGTTTGAGTTTCCTGAGACATACAGCAAATTCCTGTTGGCTATTTATTTTACTTATGATAATGTAAGTTTCCATGTTACTCTTTCCATACATCTCACCCTCTTCTCCCCTCTCCCCATGTCCATGAGTCTGTTCTCTGTGTCTGTTTCTCCATTGCTGCCCTGCAAATAAATTCTTCAGTACCATCTTTCTTGATTCCATATATATGCATTAGTATACGATATTTATCTTTCTCTTTCTGAATTACTTCACTCTGTAATAGGCTCTAGGTTCATCCACCTCATCCACTTCATTAGAACCGACACAAATGTGTTCCTTTCTATGGCTGCATAATATTCCATTGTGTATATGTACCTCAGCTTCTTTATCTATGCACCTGTCGATGGACATCTAGGTTGCTTCCATATTCTAGCTACTGTAAATAGTGCTGCAATGAACACTGGGGTACATGTGTCTTTTTTCACTTTGTTTTCTTCTGGGTATATGTCTAGGAGTGGGATTCCTGGGTCATATGGTGGTTTTATTCCTAGTTTTTTAAGGAATCTCCATACCATCTTCTATAGTGGCTATATCAGTTTATATTCTCACCAACAGTGCAAGAGGGTTCCCTTTACTCCACACCCTCTTCAGCATTTATTGTTTGTAGAATTTTTAATAATGGCCATTCTGACAGGTGTGAGGTGATATCTCACTGTATTTTTGATTTGCATTTCCCTAATAATGAGCGATATTGAGCATCTTCTCATGTGTGTGTTAGCCATCTGTATGTATTCTTTGGAGAAATCTTTGTTTAGGTCTTTTTCCCACTTTTTGATTGAGTTGTTTGTTTTTCTGGTATTGAGTTGTATGAGCTGCTTATATATTTTTGAGATTAATCTTTTGTCAGTTGTTTCATTTGCTATTATTTTCTCCCATTCTGAGGGTTGTCTTTTCACCTTGCTTATAGTTTTCTTGGCTGTGCCTAAGCTTTTAAGTTTAATCAGGTCCCATTTGTTTACTTTTGTTTTTATTTCCATTACTCTAGGAGGTGGTTCATAGAGGATTTTGCTTTGATTTATGTCATCAAGTGTTCTACTTATGTTTTCCTTGAAGAGTTTTATAGTTTCCGGTCTTGCATCTAGGTCTTTAATCCATTTTGAGTTTATCTTTGTGTAAGGTGTTAAGAAGTGTTCTAATTTCATACTTTTCCATGTAGCTGTCCATTTTCCCAGCACCACTTATCAATGTGGGAGACCTGGGTTCAATCCCTGGGTTGGGATCCCTGGAGAAGGGAATGGCTACCCACTCCAATATTCTGGCCTGAAGAATTCCATGGACTGCATAGTCCATGGGGTCACAAATAATAGGACATGACTGAGCAACTTTCACTTTCACTTTCTCCTATAATGATGAGGACGCCTTTTTGGGAGTGTTAGTTCTAGAAGGTGTTTTAGGTCTTCATGGAACTGGTCAACTTCAGCTTCTTTGGCATCAATGGGTGGGACATAGACTTGGATTACTATGATGTTGAATGGTTTGCCTTGGAAACAAGTTGAGATCATTCTGTCATTTTTGAGATTGCACCAAAGTACTGCATTTCAGACTCTTTTGTTGACTCTGAGGGCTATTCCATTTCTTCTAAGGAATTCTTGCCCACAGTAGTAGATATAGTAGTCATCTGAATTAAATTCACCCATTCCTGTATATTCCTAAGATGTCGATGTTCAATCATGCTATATCCTTCTTGACCATGTGCAATTTACCTTGATTCATGGATCTAATATTTCAGGATCCTATGCAGTATGGTTCTGTGTCAGATTTTACCTTCACCACCAGAGACATCCACATGGGAGCATCATTTCTTCTTTGTCCCAGTTGCTTCATTCTTTCTGGAGCTATTTGTAACTGCCCTCTGCTCTTTCACAGTAACATGTTGAACACCTACTGACCTGGGGGGCTAATCTTCCAGTGTCATATCTTTTTTGCCATTTTGTACTGTTCATGGGATTCTTGAGGCAAACCATGAAGTGCTTTGCCATTTCCTCCTCCAGTGGACCACATTTTGTCAGAATTGTTCACTATGTCCTGTCCATCTTGGGTGGCCCTGCATGGAATAGTTCATGGCTTCATTGAGTTATGCAAGCCCCTTTGCCACGACAAGGCTGTGATCCATGAAGGAAAGACAAGTATTAGAATAGCCAAAATTCAGAGCCCTGAGAATGCCAAATGCTGATGAGGATGTGGAGTAATAGGAACTCTCATTGATGGTGGAAAACTACATGGTACAGCTACTTTGTAAGACTGTTTGGCAGTTTCTTACAAAACTAAACATACTCTAATATTATCCAGGAATCATACTCCCTAGTATTTTCCAAAAGCATTGTAAGCTGATGTCCATGGAAAAACCTGTACCTGGTATGTATAGCAGTTCTATTCATAATTGCCCAAACCTGCAGTCAAATGATGTCCTTCAGTAAGTGAATGAATAAACAAACTTTCAGACAGTAGAATATTATTCAGAGCTAAAAAGAAATGACCTGTACAGCCATGAAAAGAGATGGTGGAATCTTACTGGAAGTGCATATTACTAAGTGAGATAAGCCAGTCTGAAAAGACTCTGTATGCTCTTAAAAGTAATCTATTAAAATATTTAGCATAATTTTTGATTCTTATTTCAACTGACTTTTTAGGCTGCTTACAATAAATAAGAGGTCTTCTATATTTGCATTAAAAAAGACTGAGAATAAATACAGATGCCCCTTGAACAACATGGGTATTAGTGGGACTGACCCCCCATGCAGTTGAAATTCTGCTTTTAATTGTATAGTTCACCCTCCATACCTGTATGTGCACATCTGCAGATTCAACCAACTGTGGATTATTTGTTCTATACACATTTGTTGAAAAAAAAATCCACATATAAGTTACCCATGCAGTTCAACTCATTTTTTAAAGTTTCAACTGTATGTCAATATTTTAAAATCCCTCATCCCTGGGTGGTATATCCCAGATGGATTTTTAAAAATGTTCTTTACATGTTATTTTTCATTTTTCATATTCTCTTATAATAAATGTTTACAATTTAAAGGTTATCTTTAAAATATCAGAGATAATGTGGAAGAGTAAAAATAGCCTGGACTGCAAGATAATTCTTTAGAGGTAATTCTCAAGAATCCTTCTAGTATTCTGACAGTTGTAACATTTAAAAACTATACTTGAAATTAACATCCTATCCTGGTGTGACTACTTTGATATTGCAGCACTTTTTTTGTTTGTTTCTTTGTCCTTTTGCCATGAGCAGATGTGCCTGAAATTCCTTTCTGTTGCCCACATGATGTGTTATGGATTCTAGAAAATTTTATGTCTCCTTGGAAGTATGGCAAAAATTGCCTGCTTGTTGTAAATATCAGTTTGTTGGGAGATATTCATAATGTTGGGTTTATGCGCTGTCTGTAAATCCATTCCTTCGTCTTTTGCCTGAAGATATACTTGGAAATAGAGTGTTTCATCACTTAAGTAATTTTCCACAAAATATCAGAAATAAATTAGAGGAGAGAGGAGTACACTCAAGTGAAATATACTGAATATAATTGTGTATGTGTACTACATAAACTAAACTTGAGAGAGAAAAGAGCATATTTTTCACAAGATGCTCCAAGGGGAAAAGAAAATGCCATATTTTAGTAGAGAGAGAAATTTTTTAGAAACGTTTATTGTGATTCCACAAAGCAGATTCAGAACAAATGAATAATCAGTTACACAGGGCCCAATTATGGACTTTATGAAAGGAACTTTGTAACAAGTAGTATGTTTAAAACTTCAACAGGTGACTAGACTAAATGTCCTTCAAGGTCCTTTTTCTGTACTGTGAATCTGTGATTGTATGATGTAAATGTTGGTAATGGTATACTATAGAGAGAATTTCTTTCCAGCTAAATAGTCATGTAATACAAAGGTCATTTAAGACACCCAGGTGAGGTGGCCTTGTCTATTTTTTAATTAAATCCTGGGTGAAATATATTCTGTCAATCTCTGAGATTAACTGTTCTATTTTCTACTCAATATTTTTGAGAAAATTCTGTTACTAAGTAATTTGTGGAAAAAAAGAAAACTAACTTTTCAAGACCTTTTTCTTGAGGTTATCAACATATCAGTTTCATGATTCCTTCATTTTCCAGCTTTTACAAGTTTCTAAGATTATGTCTCTAAAACATTGAGAGGTCAACATTGAGAACGATGCAGTTCCTAGGTTAGATAATGGTTGATGCTAATTACTTCAGGTAAGAGTGTAATCTGACTAGATGGAAGCAGTTAACTTAATTTCTGTGTTTACTTTTGTGTAATCATGTCTTTTGTGTGATAATCAACCTAGGAAAAATTATAAAGTTAAAATAATTATGTATTTTATTTAAAAATTCAAATGCAATGGCAAATCAAATGATTCAAAAACAAATATTTACAGTGCACACTCTGATTGAAGCAATATGCAGAAACTGTGGATACAGTGGGAGACATGGCATAGTCTACAGAGATAGATAAACTGTTAATCACATCTTGGAAATTAATTTGATGATGAAACGAGGAGCATATAAGGGGTATGGGAACACAGAGAAGAACATTTGATCTAGCCTGGACTTGGAAAGGTGTGGAATGAGGACAAAATACATTGTTGATTCTGTATCAATTTAGATATTATCTTTCTCATTTAATCTGTCAACATTGTATTCTTTTCCTGGGCTTAACTGCCCTCAGATTCACCCCTCACTTGTCCTCCTCTCTGCCTTATAACATACATGGGCTGAATCCTACAGTCTGCAATTCTTAGGCTGGCTAACATTTTGCTTCCATCTGAGTTCTGCCAACAGGCAAACCAGCAGGATATTAAACCCAGGAGAATGGAACAGCCAATTTTTCTCCTTCCTCTGCATCAAGTGGTTTCCCTTTAATAGCTACATATTTTCCCTGGTTCCAGCCCTATCAGATTGATTCACCGTGGCTCCAGGTCCTATTGAACCTAACACTTCTTTATGTTGCTAATTATTGGATTCCCCAACTGTCCGCTGTTTAGCTTCTTTGTCATTTTTGTCACCAATTCTCTGCTTTAAACATTTATCATGGGTTCTATATTCCTGGACAATCTCTGACTATTACATGTGTGGCCAATAATAGTGACAGATTTTCTAGTATTAAACTTCATCACATTCCTGGGATAAACCCCATTCTGTCACCAGCAATTAAATAGGTTTAAGTTTCTTCTATAGTTGATAAGGGCTTCCCTGATAGCTCAGTTGGTAAAGAATACACCTGCAATGCAGAAGACCCCAGTTTGATTCCTGGGTCAGGAAGATCCCCTGGAGAAGGGATAAGCTACCCACTTTAGTATTCTTGGGCTTCCCTTGTGGCTCAGCTGGTAAAGAATCTGCCCGCAATGTGGGAGACCTGGGTTTGATCCCTGGGTTGGGAAGATCCCCTGGAGAAAGGAAAGGCTATGCACTTTCATAATTAATAAAAGAAAAATCATAAATACCCCTGGATCCTGAAACCTTTTCTATATAACACTATATATCTCTCATATTCTCCATCTTTTAATCAAAAATATTTTTTGCACTTCTAGTTTTTATATATATTTTGAAAAATTCTAATAATGTAAGTAATCAGATGATATATTTAACTTTAACTGTGTGATCCAACCCAGGTGCTACTCAGAGGGAAATATAGAGCCTTATATAGTATTTAAAAAATAAGGAAGCTATTTCATTACTTCAATGGGTACATTAAAAAAAAAATCTTAGATAATTGCAATACAAGTTCACAGGAAATCTTTTAGCAAACTAAGGTTACAAGGGAACTTCCATCCCCCCAGAGCAAACATGCTTTAATGTGAAATAGTAGAAGCATTTCCATTAAAGTCAGGGAAAATAAATAGATATATGCTATCATCTTTATCACTTAAAATGATACTGGGACACAAAGTCAGAACTGTGGATATCAAAATAAATAAGAGGTATGAACATTGAAAAGAAAGTTATACTGCTTGGTGATATCACCTGCGTAGAAAATTCTAAAGAATAAGCATGTGGAATATTCAAGTGAACAAGAAACCTCAGAAAGTATAAAGCCAGAGTCTTGTCACATAAAAGCAGTAACTGATTAGAACATGTAATAGAAAATATCCCATTCACAGCAGCGATAAAATCCAAAAAGTATCTTAGAAGAATCATCACAAAAACATTTTAGATCTTTATGGAGGCAACTATAAAAGTTTACTGATAGATTCAGGTAAAGTTAAGTCTCAGATAAATAGGGCAGTATATCATACTTACTGATGGGATATACATCATTGTAAAGATGTCATTTCTCATTTACAGATTTCATGCCTTACTTGAAGCTGCTAAGATGACAATGGCCCGTTGTGTTCTCCCAAAATCAAGCCTGGAAAACCATAGAATGTATGATAAAAAGAAATCTCACAACTGTACATAATAAAATCTAAGCAACAAAACATGAGAAACCCCTGGGGAAGACTGAGGACTGTGTTGAACTTGTGTTTGGGATGAGGAAGTCCTGGGCCTAAGAGAGGTTGGAGAGAGTTTATAGATTATAATAGAAGGAAGAGGACAGTATAGCGAGGAGTAAAGTTTAAAAGCTTCTGCTCCTACTTCAATATAGTAATCTGAGGCTGCCCCCCAGACCCCAGATGCCAGTATCCTTGAGGACAGCAGGACAGCAGGAAAAATGGGTTGATTTAACCAGTATGACTTGAGTCTGCTAATAATCAGTTGAAACCCCTTTAGTGGGTAAAAGACTGGTCTTTTTAAAAAATACGTACTATTTAGCAGACTATAAAAAATGGACTAAAAATGGAATAATGAGTATCACAATGAATCACCCACAGTAAGGGTAGATATTCATGAAATACACACAAACACACACACACACACACACACACATATTCTACATATATATTTGGTAGAGATACACAATGTACAATATATTTCTAAGAATGAGGGTTATAAAAAAGAAAATCACCTCACTGGACAATGCAGAGTTAGATAAGCTCAAAAGAGGCAGAACATCCCATAATCTCAACTGTTCAGCTTCTTCCATGTAGAAAATACATTTTTCAGAACAAAAGTTTCTAAAATCTAAGTCTGGCTGGTGAAGAGACCCATTAGGAAGTTGAGCTTCATCTCTATCATGGATGCTGCTACTCTCTTACACAGCATCTAGCCTGGAACCTAAAACCATTCTCTGTAGGACGTGCACTTGAACAAATGGCCAGAGATGGCAGGAAGGGATAATTTCCCATTTTGTATTTAGTTGAGAACCCAGGGTACAAGCTGAGGACTCTCAGAGAGGATTGAGGGGTTCACCCATGCCAGAACAGAGGGTACCCCACAGAACCCTGCTTCACTGCTGATGTCAGTACTGGGAGACTTCAGGCATATATCTCAGGCTGAGCAGCCCCCTTCATTTCCATCTCAGGGGGTCTCAGGAGGGTAGAGGCTTTGGTCTGAAGGTGGCAGACATAGGTCAGCAAGGGGAGGAGGATTTGAGGCTCTGAAGATCTGGGCCTGGGAAACCTCAGGGTGTGGTCACTGGATGTGGTCAGAAGGGAGGGACAGGTAACACTGTCATCATCTGATCACCACCAGACATCAAGGTGATGACCCCGAGGGAGGAGCAATTAGAAGCCTGCTCCAGACAGAGGAGGTACTACAGAATCAAGCCCTTTATTTGCTTTCAACTCTAGGAGGTCCTAAAGCATGATGGCTGGGTGTGGGGTTCCCTGACTTCTCACTAAGGCATCAGAGAGAGGTGAGGACCTTGCTCTGAGGAGCCCTGTTTCATGTCAGGAGAGGGGAGGGGACCCAGGCCTTGCCAGGCATCTAGAGGAGGATCTTGAGGAAGGACTGTGGTGAGCCCCTTCCCAGACAGCGGGAGACCCACAGAAAGCCGCCCATGCAGTCAGCATGGGATGTCCTGGGTAGTTCAGTCAGATAGAGCGCCCCTCCCCCATGCCCTCTTTGGAGAGGTGCTTAGGCAAATGGCGACTTTGAACCAAAGGACACATCATCAGGTCAGCAAAAAGAAGGGCATACAAGCCTTGTCAGGAGTAAATATAAATACTATTTTGGACAAGTCTGCGGGTATGCCTGCAATCTCAGGGCGGGCCAGTAGCTTGCCCTGCCTCTGCTGTCATCCCTCCATAACCCTGGCACGCATGCCTTGATATTCTCGAGGAGTAGGGGCTTGTGCTGGAGATTGCGAGGGAAGTAGCCCCGGCAGAGCTCAGAGTCAAGGTGAGGACTCTTGAGCTAGGACTGCATGGCTTTTCCACACCAGAGCTGGAATCCTGTCAGTGCCCTGCAGAAAGAGTGGGAACCCTGGCTTCGCCTCACAGATGGGGTGAAGAAACCTGGCCACTTCTCATAGTAGAGCTGGAAACCCCGCCCTGCCATACAGACAGCCATGAAACTGGGCCCTGTCCCGCAGAAAGAGCAGGAACCCTTGTTGTGTCTCATAAGGTAGAGCTGGAAATCCAGCCTTGCCCCACAAAATGAGTGGGAACGCTGGCCGTGTCTGATAGGCAGAGCCGAAAATCCACCTCGTGGATGGGCGGGGAAACCCGGCCCCGCCTTAGCCCTGCAGCCATCCCTGGGAGACCGTAGGTACGACCCCTAGAGGTGGTGTGTCAGGACCATTTCTTCTGGAGTCTGAGGGACACGAGGAGTCTGAGGCAGGAGTCCAGCTGTTGTCTGTCAGGTGAGGACCCAGAAGCGGGAGAAGCCCACTGCAGGTCAGGTTGGGGGAGCCCCACCGTGTGCTTGCTTTCAGCTTTGAGAACCCACAGTAGGCTGCCTGGACATGCGGTGAGGCTTGTTAGAGGCTGGACTTGGGGCACCAAGGAACGAGCCCAGGCACCGCTAGCCTTTGAGGCGAGGACCCAGAGCAGGGGAGAGCAGCCTCCTTAGCCCCCGTGGACGGGGCCATCTGGCATGCTATGCCTCGGCCATCCTTCCCAGGAGGCCTCAGGCAGGGGTCCCGAGTGTGACGTGTCCTGACTTGCGCCCAGGGTGTCGGTGGAGGACTCAGGGTGGGAGACACGGAGATGAGGATGTGGAGGAAGGCTCCCGCTCCGCCCTGTGAGGCTGAGGGGTCCCCCGGGGACCCAGGGGCCCATGACGCCCTCCCCGCCTGCTCTCAGCCCTGAGGCAACCTGAGCGGGGCTATGGGGCACTGCACCCATCTTTGTCTTCTGACTTCTGTCTCCGGCGCCTCATGGTGATGGTGATTGAAGGGTGAGGGAACGGCCTCAGGTCAAGAGAAGGAGGGGAGGCGGGCCCGTGGGGCGTGAATGTGAAACTCTGAGGGTTGGGGGGACCTTCCGCAGACGAGGAGCCCCACCAACCCCACGCTGCCGCTCCAGTCACCCGGAGGACTTGGCCGTGGCGCTCGGGAATGGTGGTCCTCACTTCCTCAGGACGTGGTGGGACTGGTCTCCTGGGAGAGAGGCCTTTGCCTGTGGAGTGGTGGGAATACCCTAAGTGGGGCCAGAGCTTCCTGCCGCAGAAGACATGCTGGTCAGCCCCTACTGTCAGCCCGCAGAGGTGCCGGCAGAGGAGTGGAATGGGAAGGGGTGGGAGGTGGGGGAGGGAGGGTGTGGCCTCTCTTTACCTTTCTCTGGATGTTCTCAGGGGAGTGAGGACAAGTCTGAAGGAGCAGGGACATTTCGGCAGAGGAAACAAGTTGCAGGCCTTCCCCAGTGTCAGATACAGGACTGAGGGCACGCCCTACACCAGAACACATGGGACCCAGCAGTTCTCTGCCCTTGCCATCAACACAGGAGAGCCAAGGATGCTTACTGGATTTGGGCCCTGACTACTTTTTTTTCTGGGGGCTTCCCAGGATGGAAGACCTGGGTTTGGTGGGTGTGCCTGAGTTCAGCAGAGGGAGGAGAGCCACTTGCTGTCAGGTGTCAAGATAAGTACTCTGAGAAAAGATCTACAGGACCTCCTACCCTATGAAGAGGGGTCTCCCAGAAACCTGCCCCTGCTGTCAGCCCTGCGAGGCCATGTAGCAGGGATGCCAAATATGGCTTTATTGACTTCCACTCTGGGAGTCTCAGGGAGGTGAAACATTTTCTGAGGGGTAGACCTCTGGATAACAGAGAGGACTGTGAGGGAGGATTGAGAGGACCTCCCTCCCCAGGTAGATTTGGCCTTGCCTGCCCTGAAAATATCTGTCTTAGAGAGAAGGGGCCCCAGCCCGGCTCTGCTCCTCTTGTTAGCCCCAGGAGACCACAGGCAGGGTTGGCCAGATGTGGCATTTCCTAACTTTTGCTGGGGAGGGGGGTCTCAGAGAGGTGAGGGCATCCCTTTGAAGGGGAGACACATCAGTTCAGAACAGGAAGGACTTTCAGGCTCTGTCAGGAATCAAGGTAAGGGCCATTGAGAGGCCTGAAGACCCCCCTTCCCTGAAAAGAAGGATGCCACAGAATCTCAGCCCTGGGAGGATCCAAGTAGGGGTGAACAGAGGGGAGGAACTCTCACTTCTGCTACAAGCTCTACCAGGAGTTCAGGGGATGGAGTGTCTCAGGGAGATGAGGTCTGGGTTGGGGCAGAAAAATTTAGGTCAGCAAAGGGTAGGACAAGCCTTGCCAAGGGTACAGATGAATACTTTGAGCGAGGATTGAGTACATTCCCTATGCCAGAACAGACCCCAGGCAGGGGTGGCTGGACTTGGTGTCTTTTTACTTTCTATGGGGTGTCCCAGGGAGATGAACACTTTGGTCTGAGAGGATGACATCAGCCAAGGAGGGAGTTCCAGAATCTGAGGAGCCAAGGTAAGGTAAAGGCCTTGAAGGAGGACTAAGGTTACTCCCTAACACAGACAGAAGGGGTCTCACAGAAACTCCACCCTGTCCCCACTATCCACCCTGGAAGAATCTAGGCAGGAATGCTCAGATGTGGTGTACCCTCACTCCCTGAAAGGGGTATGTGGAGGTGTCCCTGGGAGATAAAACCTTGGTCTGAGAAGGGTGATTTCAGGTCACCACCTAAAGTTGGCAAGGCCCTTCAGGAGTAAAGAATACATTGAGGGAAGACGGAGGGAATTACCTGTCTCAGAAGAGGGAGCCCAGCCCCTGCTTCCAGCCATGGGAGACCCCCAACCAGGGGTGGTTGGATGTAATGTCTCTTTACTTTTGTCTTGAGGGTATTTAGGCCTTGAGGTGAAGGCCTTGGTGTGAGTGAGAAGATAGTTCAGCTGAAGGAGACACATCAGATCAGAAGAGGGAAAAGTCCCAGACTCTACCAGAGTCAAGGTAAGGACACTTGGTGAGGACCAAAGGCACTTTCAATACCAGAAAGAAGAGACCCCATGGAGTCTAGCTACCTTTTGTCCTCAGGCCTGGAAGGATTCAGGCAGGGTTGGTTGTATATGATATGCCCCCACTTTATCCAAGGGTGAGAGAGTTGTCTCAGAAAGGTGAGGTCATGGTCTGAGGCAGTAATGTCCAGTCAGCCAGGGGTGGTCTAGGCCCTGTCGAGGTAAAAATGGAGACCATGAGGGAGGACTGAAGATAGCCCTACCAAAGGACACGTGCGGCCCAGCACTTGCTTTTAGCACTGGAAGGACCTAGCAAGGGTGGTAAGATGTAGTGCCTCATTTTTGTCCATGGGTTTTTCAGGGAGGTGAGGTCCTCGTTCTGAGGAAGTGGCAGTCTGCGGGGAAGCTACATTGGGTCAGCAGAGGGAACAGTCCTGGACTCTGCCAGAGTTTAAGGTAAGGTAGGGACTCTGAGTGAGGACTAAGGACACACCCTCACCTGAGGACCCAAGGCATACCCAGCTCTGCCCTGCCCCTGTGGTCAGCCCTGGGACACCCTGGGCACAGTGGTCAGATGGTGTACCCTTACTTCCTTCTTGGTGGTCTCAGGCAGGTGAGGGCTTGTTCTGAAGGGGCCAGACAGCAGAAGGAGTCCCAGAACCAACCAGCATCAATGTGAGGAATGAGGGTAACCCTCAGCTAGGAGAGAGGGGGAATCCACAAACTTCATTCAGCTCCTGCTGTCATCCTGGGAGGCCCTGGGCAGGTGTGGCCAAAAGTGTTGCCCCTTCACTTCTCATCTGTTTCAGAAATGTAAGCTCTTGCCTTAAGCTAGCAGAGGCAGGGAGGGAGGGGGCACAAGCCTTGTTAGAACAAAGGTAAGAACCTTAGCATGCAGGGGATCATCCACTCCAGAACAGCAATGACCTCACAGAACTCAACCCCTCCTTACCTGTCAGGGGCTCCAGGAACTATGAGGTAAGGGCCTTGGTGTGAGGCACATGTCCTCAGGTGAGCAGAGCAGAGGAAGCCCAGGCAGTGCTGGGAAGTCAGGGTGAGGTGCATACTCTGAATGTCTACCAAGGACCCCACCTATTCCAGAACAGAAGGGACCTCACAGTGCCTGACCCCAGCTGCCACAGTCATCCCTGGAAGCCTTGGGCTGTGCTGGTTGGCTGCACTCTGAGGAGCTTTCTAACATCCTCTTACAGGTTCCCAGGGGACAAACTGTCCAGGGATACAGGAGCCCTGTGAGGCCCTAGAGAACTCCCTAAAGAGGAGATCTGTAAGCCAGCCTTTGTCAGAGCTGCCAAGGGTACATTTCTCTGCTGAGGCTGCTAACGCACTTTCTCTCTCCCTCAGGCCCATAGGATCCCATCTCCCACCATCCTGCTAACACTTCCACCTGCTCCCTCCAACAAGAGTTATCATGCCTTACTCTTCAAAGCGTCCACGCCTCACATCTGAGCCAGGCTTTTGGACCCTAAGTGAGATACAAGGCCTGCTGATGGTTCAGGATCCCATGCCTGAGGAGGAGGAGCAGGAGACCTCCTCCTTTTCTTCTTGCTCTTTCACCTTCTCCTACCCCTCTCCTTCCCCACCTTCCTCTCCTCTGATACTGGGCACAGCAGAGGAGAAGCAGCAGGAGGAGCAGGAAAAGGAGAAAAAGCGGGAGGAGAAGGAGAAGGAGCAGCAGGAGGAGAAGGAGCAGGAGGGGGAGCAGGAGGAAGAGAAGGAGCAGAAGGAGAAAGAGGAGCAGGAGGAGAAGGAGCAGAAGGAGCAGGAGGAGGAGGAAGAGCAAGAGGAGAAGGAGCAGAAGGAGGAGAAGGAGCAGGAGGAGGAGAAGCAGCAGGAGGAGGAGGAGCAGGAGGAGCAGCAGGAGGAAGAGAAGGAGGAGAAGGAGCAGGAGGAGGAGGAGCAGGAGCCTCCAGAGAGTCTCGGGAGCTTCTTCTCTTCCACGTCATGGGGCACATCAGATGAAGACTCCAGCAGCCACGAAGAGGAGGGCACAGGCTCTCTCCAGGCCTCAGAAGACACCGAATCCTTGCCCGGAGACCTGCTAAATGAGAAGGTGGCTAATTTGGTGCATTTCATGTTCCTCAAATATCAACAGAAGGAGCCCATCACAAAGGCAGAAATGCTAAAGGTTGTCATCAAAAGGGATAACAAACAATTCCCTGTGATCTTTAAGAAAGCTTCTAAGTGCCTAGAGGTGATCTCTGGCCTTGATGTGATGGAAGTGGACCCTAAAATCCACTCCTATGTCCTTGTCAACTCATTAGCCCTCACCCATGATAAGATAGTTAGTGATGATCACAGCATCCCTACAAATGGCCTCCTGGTAATCATCCTGGGTGTGATATTCATAGAGGGCAACTGTGTCCCTGAGGAAGACATCTGGGATTTCTTGAATATTATAGGCATCCATGGTGGGAGGAAGCACTTCATTTATGGGGAGCCTAGGAAGCTCATCACCAGAGATTGGGTGCAGGAGAATTATCTAGAGTACCGAATGGTGCCCAATAGTGATCCTTCACGGTATGAATTCCTGTGGGGTCCAAGGGCCTATGCTGAAACCAGCAAGCTGAAAGTTTTGGAATTTTTGGCCAAGATCAAAGGGATTGACCCCATTTCCTTCTCAGGCTGGTATGAGGAGGCTTTAAGAGATGAAGAGGGAGAGAGCTGGGGCCAGAAATAACTCCATGGATAGTAATACTGCCATGTTCATTGTGCAGCATTTGCCAGTAATTCCTGACCCAACTGAAGAATGCACTGTGTTTGAAGAGGGCAGTCAGGTTTCTAAGTAGAGGAGAGTTGGGGTCAGGCTGGGAAGAACACTCTGTGCAACAACTTTGTTTTCCTGTTCTGTATGGGTGACTTGAAAGTTGATAGTTTTTTCTTCCCTTTCAATATGTTTTTCAAATACTCTTCCTTTTAATAGGTTTATTGACTTTAGAATCTGTTTATGAATGATGTTGATCACATTTATTGCTAAACATTTATCAGATTAAAGAATAAGAGTTTTGATATTTTGCAAAACAAATCGGGGAACCTTCCATTGTATTTTGTGACCTCGAACAAGATAACATGATATTGGGATTTTCTTGGAAATGTGGAAGAACTCAGCAGGCAATAGAGAAAAAAATGTAAAACGTGGTTCATTTTTGGATGCCCATACCACTTTAGTCTATTGTTCTGTAAAATTTAAGATATGTATACCTGGATTTGTATGGCTTATTCAAGAAAGTAAGAGTAATCTAAACAAACCCTACTTTTTTGGATTCTCTTAACCACTTTAGTGTATTGTTCTGTAATATTAAAATACATACCTGTACTTGCTTGGCTTATTCAAGAAAATAGGCATAATCTTAATAAATCTTAAGTTTTGGATTCCTTTTAGCTATTTTAGTCTATTGTTCAGTGAAATTAAAAGATATATACTTGAATTTGCTTGGCTTATTCAGAAAAGTAAGGGTGATCTTAATTTTAGTAAATAAAAAACTACTCACTGACTCATTTATTCATCAGACATTAACTGGATACATTTTCTTTAGAAAGCACTGTGATAACAGTGGAAATCCAAGGATAAGCAAGACATACTCCTGCCCAGAGAAGAAAAGAGGTTAGGAGAAGCAATAATATCAGGAAGATAGTAAGATGTCCTCCATTACCTAAACAACAGTTGAAAAAAAGAGTAAGGATGTAGGACTCCAGATGCGAGCAGTTGAGTGGAAATGCCCTGAGCTAGGGCAGTTTGGGGCTTTGGGAAACTGCATTTCCTTCTCTGAGAGTTAATTATTAGATAAGCTATGGGTGATGGCAGAGGCCAGACTCTCAGACTGTATGTTATAGAGGTGAGAGAAGAGCATGGAATGGAAAATTGCTTAGTAGTTACTTTTGGATCAGGGATAAACCAGAGGGAAATCCCTACCTGGGGCAGGTATGAGAGGTACCCTGAACTCTTGTTCCAGTGCAGTTAATACATTGCTTGAAGGTATTCTATACATATCATCTGCAGTGATTCCTTGAGAATAGGGTGATACTCTCTTGAGGTGATACCCAGAAGCCACTAGGCTGGCATTCCTGTCCCTGGCCTAAGAGAGTCAGAGCCAACTCTGTTAAGATCCCATTAAAGATAGGTTATCTTGAGTGTGCATTCATACTAAGTCGCTTCAGTAGTGTCCGACTCTTTCTGACCCTATGGACTGCAGCCTGCCAGGCCCCTCTGTCCATGGGATTCTCCAGGCAAGAATACTGGAGTGGGTTGCCATACCCTCCTCCAGGGGATCTTCCTGACCCAGGGATCGAACCCAGGTCTCCCACATTGCAAGCAGATTCCACCCACGTCTCATGTCTCCTCCATTGGCAGGTAGGTTCTTTACCACTAGCCCCACCTGGGAAGCTTGCGTGTGAAAGTGTTAGCTCCTCAGTCATGTCCAACTCTCTGCAGCCCCATGGACTATAGCCTACTAGGCTCCTCAGTCCATGAAATTCACCAGACAAGAATACTGGAGTGGGTAACCATTCCTTCTCCAGGGGATCTTCCCGACCCAGGGATCGAACACAGGTTTTCCACATTGCAGGCAGATTCTTTTACATCTGAGCCAGGAGGGAAGTCCATCCCATCTTGAGTGTAATTAGGCCAAATCTAAGCAAGGTCTAGACTTTGGTGGCAGTGAAATGAATGAAAATAGTATTTTGGATGGATGAGTAGCTGGGAGAGAAGGAAAGCATTTGACTTAAATTCTAGGAGCTTTGAGTTATATTAGCTGGGGAAATTTACTCATACCCCAACTTAGTAATCCTCTAAGAGGAAAAATTTAGTGAGTTTTGTGAAGCTGCATTTTTGCCTGATTTGATTATCTGTATGTTATTTGGGACATCCTGGATAAAAACAAAATCCCAGAAGACAGGGTAGTAAGGTCTGTGGACAAAATAATACTAGAAATAATTGCCATTCATTAAAGACCTAATAAATGCCACTGTGATAGATGCTTTTCTTATTTTCCATACATTCCAGCAGTCCTATAAGAGGGTTTATCAAACCTATTTTATAGAGGATACATCCAAGGCTCATAGTGTTGGTAATTTCCCCAAGATTATACTGCTAGTAAGTGATAGGGATGAGACTAGAATACGATCTGAATTCATCTAGGGCCCATAACCTCCTAGCTTCTGGCAGGTCTATCTTTTATTCCATTCTCTTCCGAGTACTGTGTAACATCTCAGGTGACAAAAAGAAGGACATGTGACAAGGTACTAAAAAAAAAGGAAGAGAAAATGAGAATAAAACATAATTTGGGGATTGTCTGAGCTTTGTTTATCTAGGATCCTTTTGCTTAGAGACCTGGGATACCTTCATAGTTAACTCTACCCAGGTGCTGGCATTTGTGTCCAATCCTAGCAATATCCTGAATTACAGCACACTTCCCCTTATCTTCCCCAGTGTGCCTTCTTGTCCAATTCTGGAACCTGGCCTGCTGGACAGCTCCTCATTGTCTCTTCATCTGAAAGCTGTGCCCTGTTCCCAGTGGACGACCCAGAACCACCAATGCCTTCCCCCCAACAGAGAACATTTCTACTCCCTGCAAAAGTACCCTGGCTGTTTCATCTTCACTCTGGAGCCCTGATAGCAACAGCCCCATCACCTTTGAAGTTCAGTTTGGAAAGTTCAAATAGACAGTGTAGATTATACTGATCTGTAGTGAGTTAAATGGTGACCTCCAAAAGATATGTATTTAGGATATATATCCAGATATATCCGAGTCCTAATTTCCAGTATCTGTGTATGTGACCTTATTTGGGAATAGTCTTTGCAGATGTAATTATGTTAGGAATCTTGAGATTATTTTGGATTTAGGGTAGGCCATAAATACAATGAATGGTGTACACATAAGAAAAAGGAAAGGGAGATTTGACACACACAGAATCACAGAGAAGAAGGTGATATGAAGGAAAGAGGCAGAGATTTGAGTGATGCATTTATAATGCAAGGAATACCAAGGACTGCTGGTGATAACCAGAAGGCAGAAGAGGACTATGAGATGGAATTCTCATTAAGATTTACAGATAGCCCTGGGAAGCTAACACATGTTCATTCTCCCTAGGTGTATTTAATATAATATCAAAGTGTTTTCCAAATGTGCTTGTTAGTAGAGTGTGATTTGGCATATAATCTACTGGCTATTGGAATATAACTCTGAAGTTAGACACATTATTTTTGAAACCACCATAATATTTGCAGTAGGACTTTAATGGGCTGTCTTTTTGAAATTGACCACTGAACACATACATAGATGGATGTACTTATATATCTGGTTAAAAACCAAAGCCTTCCTCATAAATAATAGATAAGGAAAGACCATAGAAATCTCTGTGTAATCGAACGCCTACAGAGGCTAAATTCTTAGACTCTCTGTAGTCTTTCTGGGAGATGAAAATGGTTCCTTAGCAGACATGCTAGCTCTGTTAAAAAAAAAATCTTTGTTGTGAACTGTATGTTTATGCCCCCCACAAATTCATATGTTGAAAACATAATCCCCATTGTGGTAGTACATGGCCATGTAACAATAGAATGAGAAGATAACTGTCTTCAAGCCAAGAAGAAGGTCCTCTCCAGACACCAAGTCCATCCGCAGCCTGATGTTGGACTTAATAGACCCCCAGAAGACATATAAATTTCTGTTGTTTAAATCACTAAGTTGATGGTATCTTGTTAAAACAGCCTGAACTGACTAAAACAACCGTCCTTCCGTTACCCTGTGTCTGTGTACCTGCTGCACAGGAAAGTCCTGGTTTGCAGTGTGCTAAAAGGCACCTGTGCAGGAATGTTAAGTCATGTAGAAGGTAGCAGAGGCTCATAAAAGATTCTGGCCATGTATCACAAGGAAGGAGAAAATTCTCAGTCTGCTGAACTTAGAAACATTATTGCAAACAGTAGTGAAGCAAAGTGTTATTGGGTGAAGAAGGGTGAGTTCTCCCTGCCTAGATTATAGAATCCTTTGACAACTAGGTGTGGTCTTATATTAGAAAGCACCTGTCACATAGTAGGTTCCTGAAAAGTTGGTGAATCTCAAGGTAAATTGGGTTTTCTCAGAAACTCCCTTCAAGAAACAAAGAGAGTTGTCATAACAAATTATAATCACTGCTTTTTATTGAGCACCTACTATGTGACAGCTTATGGGAGAGAGAATATGTGAAGGCTTACGGAATAGACTACAAGAGCTCATCCACATTTTGTCTTCCTCACCTTCTGGGTGGTCCACTGGTAGTTAGGCAGGAGCCAGTATACCCTTTCCATGCTTCCTCTGCCATTCAGCAGCAAACATGGAGATCCCCATGTTGGGATAGTGGTGCTACAAGATGGAAGCAGCCTGTATCCTTGAGTCACCTGAAAGCAGAAAGCCCCTGCCAATCCAAATCAGAGTTTATGTGAACAACAATAACAATTGCATTGTCACTCATATGTCAGGTTTTGTGTACTGCATCAGCAAGCAGTTAATTTACTGATTAACACACAGAACCTATTTCTGGTTTTAGGCCTACTTAAATATTCTACTTAGAAAGCTAGTAGTTCATGTATTCTTGTAAAAAAAATCTAAAAGTAAAAATCAATCACAATTTTCCCCTTTACAAAGTTCCTTCAAAATCCATACCCCTTCTCAGTTGTTCAGTCACCAAGTTGTGTCCGACTCTTGGTGACCCCATGGACTGCAGCATGCCAGGCTTCCCTGTCCCTCACCATCTCCTGGAGTTTGCCCAAGTTCATGTCCATTGAATTGGTGATGCCATCCAACCATCTCATCCTCTATCACCCTCTTCTCCTTGTGCCTTCAATCTTTCCCAGCATCAGGGTCTTTTCCAATGAATCAGCTGTTTGCATCAGGTAGCCAAAGTATTGGAGCTTCAGCATCAGTCCTTCCATGAATAATCAGGACTGATTCCCTTTAGGACTGACTGGTTTGATCTCCTTGCAGTCCAAAGGACTCTCAAGAGTCTTCTCCAACACCACAGTTCAAAAGCATCAATTCTTCAGTGCTCAGCCTTCTTTATGGTCCAACTCTCACATCCATACATGACTACTGGAAAAACCATAGCTTTGACTATATGGATCTTTGTTGACTAAGTGATATCTTTGCTTTTTAACACCCTGTCTAGTTTTGTCATAGCTTTCCTGCTAAGAAGCAATCATCTTCTAATTTCATGGCTTCAGTCTGCAGTGCTTTTAGAGCTCAAGAAGAGGAAATCTGTCACTGCTTCCACATTTTCCCCTTCTATTTGCCATGAAGTGATAGGACAAAATGCCATGATCTTAGTTTTTTTAATATTGAGTTTTAAACCATTTTTTTCACTCTCCTCCTTCACCCTCATCAAGAGGCTCTTTAGTTCCTCTTCACTTTCTGCCATTAGAATGGTATCATCTGCATATCTGAGGTTTCTGCTATTTCTCCCGGCAGTCTTGATTCCAGCTTGTAACTCATCCAGCCCGGCATTTTGCATGATGTGCTTTGTGTATAAGTTAAACAAACAGGGTGACAATAAACAAGCTTACTGTACTCCCTTTTCAATCCTGAACCACTCAGTTGTTCCAGACAGAGTTCTAACTGTTGCTTCCTGACCTGCATATAGGTTTCTCAGGAGACAGGCAAGATGGTCTGGTATTCCCATCTCTTTAAGAGTTTTCCACAGTTTGTTATGATCCACACAGTCAAAGGCTTGAGCATAGTCAATGAATCAGAGTTAGATGTTTTTCTGGAATTCTCTTGCTTTCTCTATGATCCAGTGAAGTTTTGCAATTTGGTCTCTGGTTCCTCTGCCTTTTCTAAGCCCAGCTTGAACATCTGCAAGTTCACGTAATGCTGAAGCCTAGCCTGGAGGATTTTGAGCATAACCTTACTAGCATGGGAGATGAGTGCAATTGTCCAGTGGTTTGAACATTCTTTAGTACTGCCCTTGTTGGGAATTGGGATGAGGATTGACCTTTTCCAGTCCTGTGGCCACTGCTGGGTTTTCCAAATTTGCTGACCTATTGAGTGCAGCACTATAACAGCATCATCCTCAGAGGTAACTACAATTAAAAATCTGGTGTGTATTATTTTAAAGGTTATTCTAGTCTTTCCCATAAATACATGTATTAAAATATATATTGTTTTTCTTTTAACATACTTGGTAATTATGTATATATTAATCTTCCACTTACCTTTGCCATTTAATAAAGAAAATGTAAGTTCTTTCCTAGCCAAAAGACCAGGAAAAGTTTGGCCTAACAAGAGAAAATCTTTTAGCAATACTTGCCTCATGCTAGCCAAACACTAACAGACAAACTACAACATCCACATACCATCGGCACACTAAAAGGTTATAGGAAGGAGTGGGGAACTGATCTTCCATTTCTAAGGCTGAAGGTGGTAATGCCAGAATACCCCCGGCAGGGTAATGTTGGCAAGGCTTAACAAGGCATTGGTCTTCATATTCCCTGCCTGGCAGAAACACGCAACATCCTTATTCCCCTCCAAGGTGGTGTGTGTGTGTGTGTGTGTGTGTGTGTGTGTGTGTGTGTATGTGTGTGTGTGTTGGGGGCAGAGGAGAGAGCTGGTCTTCCAAGTCTTCCAGATGGCACAGTAGGAGGTGCTCTGACTCCCCCTCAAAGATAATGTGATCAGGATCCAGCCTCTTTCCCCTCATGACATTGGGCCACACAGAGCTATGACATAGCTCTGAAGCAGAGCTATATGGCACACCTCCTCTCCACTTTCCTAGTTTCACAGTGATACTGTGCCAGTGGTGAGCTAACAATCTACCCTGCCCTATAGGTTAGGTACTAAGAACTAAAAAGATCTCAAACTGATGAGAAAGGCAATGCACAGAGGCTAACAACAGGATAATAGAAGCAGTCTGAGTCATTCCTCTTTCCCACTCATACTGGTGAGTAACCATGTTACTTGGCAGAAAGGCAAGTTTACATTGTGGCTGGGAGGTACCCAGGAAGTATGAGTTAGTTCTTTATGTTTGCCAGGACAGTGTCAGTTCAGTGAAAGAGGGAGCTGAGCTTCCACTCTGTCTATAATAATGCTATGTGAGTCAGCACCTTACTTTTGCTGAGAAGATGTTGGTGGGAACCAGAGGAAAGTTGGAACATGGACCCGTCATGTATCTCAACAGAGAAACTGTCTGCTAAAAAGAAAAAAAAAAGGAATAGGATCTAGAATTCATAATATAACGTCCCAAATATGCAGGATACAATTGAAAAACAGCTTTCATACCCAGAACCAAGTAAAGCACAATTTGAGAGAGCAAAGACAATTAGCAGATGCCAGTACTAAGGTAAATAAAATGCTGGAGTTATCTAACAAGACTTTACAGCAGCCATTAGAAAACAGGTTCAACAAGTAACTACAAATTCTCTGTAAAGAAAAGAAAAAGAAAAATTGTCAAAAATGAGGTAGAAATTATAAAGAAGAAACAGAAAACATAAAACTGAAAAAATACCGTAGCTGATATAAAAATCTTGTTGGATGGGCTCGATAGTAGAGTGGAGATGACAGAGGATAGAATCAGTGAACTTGAGAAGAGAGCAATAGAAATTACTGATCTGAAAAGTAGAGGGAAAATTCGCTGACCTTATCTAATCATCAAAATCTACTCTGAAGACTTCTACTTCTGACAACATGGAATATATATATTTTTTCTTATTATTCCTGCTGTGAACAACTAAAAATCCTAGACATTATATTCAAAACAAATATAAAAAGGACTCTGAATGGTTAAAAGGATCAACCAGACTGGCTAAGGGCCTAGGAGTCTGAGGAATGGCAAAGAGGTGAGTTTGCCGAGTTTCTTTTTTTCTTGCTTCGTAAGTCCCAGTCGTGGAGCTGAAGAAACCAGCAATCAGGAAATACCAATAGATGCAGACAAAAAGAAAAGTCTCGGAAAAATCCTGCTTTCTCTAGCCTAAGGACAAAGAAAGGGGCAGCTTAGTGAGACAGAAACCTTTTAGACAGTAACTGCTCTACTGCAGCCAAACACAGCACAAGTAACGGTGGTGTCATCCCTGCACACAACAGCCAAGGCTGAGTGGGGAACATAGGCTTCTATCTTCACAGGCCTGTAACAAGGCAGCCCCACCCCCCTTGCCAGGGTGATGTCAGAGAAGGGCAAAAGGAAACAGGACTGTCATCACCACTGGACAGCAAGAGACCACTTGTGGGCCTGGAATTTTACCCCATCCAGGGTAGAGAATCTGAGGGAACCGCCAATGCTCAGATGTCAATGGAAGCCAAATTGGAAATTTGAACTTCTACCTCCACCTGTCAGTAACAAGGTGGTGTCACTCTTCCCTCCTGTGCCAGAGTCAGAGAAAGCCAGATAAAACAAAACTTTTAACAAGATTCAGGGTCTCATAACACACAAAATGTCCAAGTTTCAACTGGAAATCATCATACCAAGAACTAAAAAGATCTCAAATTGAATGAGAAACGCAATGCACGGAGGCTAACAACTAGATAGTAGAAATGTTAGAATTATCTAACAGACTTCAAAGCAGTTGTCATAAAAATGTTTCAGTGAGAAATTACGGACATGATTAAAACAAATGAAAAAATATCTGCAGAAAAGATATACAAGGTTTTAGCAAAGAAATTGATGATATAAAAAAGACTTGCCGGAGTCCTGCTCCATCAGGTCCAGGGGTTCCCTCAGGATGGATGGCGTCGGCAGAGAAAATGATGCAGTCTGGTGCTCAAAGCACTGGGCTGCATGTTTATTTTAAGCATCAGGTTCTCTTTTATACTTTTACAAAAGCATTAGGTCAGAGGTATGACATCTTCAGTTTCCCCTCATCCATATTTTACTGTCTCCATAAAATCATTGTTGTCCTTCAGAGTTCTCTCTTAAGTGTCCTTGTGATAACATTGTAACTCAAGTTTATCTCTGGGCTGTATATTACATTCCTCAGTTTATTTCTTATCTCTTTAAATCCTGTTATCCCCTAGTAACTTAAGCTCATCATCTCCTAAAAAGGCTTTTAGCTATTTAGTATCTCTAAAATTTACCTAGTTTTCCATAAGCTATAGTAAAATATGCCAACACTACAAACATACCTTAAACTTTTAGCTTCTAACTATTCTTAATTATTCCTAACCCCTAAACTCAGCAAACTTCTTTTGCCATAAACATTCCCCTTACAGGCAGGTTTCAGATAACAATGTTTCCCATGGTCTCAGGCTGCAGCCTATGTGCTCATCCTGGAACATTCTTTGTAAAGATCCTGGAACAAATGTCAATAGTTAACTTTATGGATTATAACATTCTTTCCAGCCAACTGAACCAGAGGAAGGAAAGGACAAGTCAGAATCACAAGACCTAACTCCTTCATCCCAGGACTGTGCCTGCGGGATGAGGAGAGGGGGTTGGGGCCGTGCCTCCATTTTGTCAGTAATGCCTATCGTGGCTCCTGACAAAGACTCAAAATCAGGGAACAATTTAGATATTCTAGATTAAACAAACTGTCATGTATCTGTATCATGGAACACTACAAAACAATATAAAAGAATGAACTATTGATAAACAACAACTTGGATAGTTCATGGGATCAGAAAGAGTCAGACACAACTGAGCAACTAAACTGAAAACTGAAACTGAAAGGAGCAGAATTATTTAAGTATCATACATAGGATTTTATATCATGAAGTGGCAGAGATCAAGCTGGTTTCTATAAAAGTCAATTCATGGAAATAGAGAAAAATAGAATCTACTTGAACAAGAATCCCCTTTCTGGAATGCCTGGTGGTCACTCTGGTTAGACCCATGCTTTCACTAATGAAGACCCAGGTTCAATCCCTATTTGGAAACAACTAAGATCCTACAACCTGTGCATTTGGCCCAAAACAAAACAAAACCAGCCTTCTCCCCCAAAAGACCTCCTCTTCCCAGTAATTGCACCAGAAGCCAAAACCCTTTTCCATCATGAGAGTGCATACTTCTCTGAAGCACACAGCAGCAGAAGTGGCTGTGTTTCCTTGACGAACACAATTTTTTCCTTTAGCTTTCCTCCAAGTATCTATCCCTTTTTCTCAATTCATTGATATGGGACAATGATATTTTCAGAATCTTATAGAAATTGCTCTGCAAATGTAGCTTCCAATCCGTCCTTTAGGATCCCACTTGTGACTAAGTGCCATCTCTAAATCACTCCAGATGAAAATTATGAAATTTGTCATTATTCTTTGAGAAAGCAGACTAGGCACTCAGTCCAATTCAACATTAGCCAAAGTTAACTTCACTCTTAACTCTGGCCCCTAGACCCAGTTTTTCTACCCATATCAGAATTACTGGAACCAAACAAGATAATATTCCCTGTCCCCAAAGCTCCTGAAATACCTAAAAGCTACACTTTCATGTATTTTCAAAGGAAAATGTTAAAAGTGTCCCCGAGAGGGCATGCAAGAAAGGTAAGTCAACCTATGGTCAACATAATTATTGCCTAATGATTTAAGGTTTGGGCCACAGTATTGTGTAACCATCACCCAACAAAAAGAAGCTCCCAAGGTGGTTGGGAGAGCATCTGTAACAATGAAGGTTAATGATATAAACTTCTGGAAACCATCTATCATGGCAGTAAAAGTCCAAACACAATGCTTAAGGGACCAGATTATGTAACAACACAAATCACACAGCTGTAAACCAACTCCTCCAAACATGTTAAAGAGGGTAAGGTGAAGCTCCTCCGAGGACTACTAAGGTGGTGGTTTGCAGATAATAATATGACCATGACAAAAAAACTCAGGAGTCTCCTGGAGAAAAACAAAACAACCCATCAGTTCAGGCCCACAGCAAAGATATAAAATAATTCATAACATCATGCTATGTTCTAAAAAAAATTTCTTTATTGCAGCAACCCAGCCTCCCTTCTTTATGTAACTTCCTCAAATTAATGTTTCAGGAAATTTTGTAAATGGCTGGAGGGCATTAGAAACAGACAGCAAGAGAAACTGAAAAGCCAAGTCTCCATGAACACCCCCACATAAGGCAAAAGGTTGGCTAAATCTTTCATTTTACCTGAGCAAAACTGCCTGTTATGATGTAAGAGAGTAACCAAAAAAAGATAAAAAAACAATTTAAACCGAAAAAGAAAAAGAAGGAGAAACAAAAATTGTAAAATGTCACCTTGAAACAATCGCTGGATTTGCCTTTCTCCTCCTTGGAAGCAGTCCATGGGTTGCAGAGTTGAACACCACTGTGTGACTAATACTTTCACTTTTCCTGTGAAGAAGCTCCAAGTCAGGATCTCTTCTACAGAAACTGACATCTCATTTTGTTTTCACTAAATTGAAATTTTTGAAAAGAACCTTCTGCTTGGTACCAAGACACAGGCAATGTGGAAGTCCCAAATTACACAGATCCTAACCTATTAGTAGGACCAAAAAAAAATGATTTAAATCTTTATTTCAGGCAGTATCTCTCTAAATTGAAAATCATTTCCCTAGACACTAAGGAGGGCCTAGGCCATAAAACCAATGTATTAGAGTATTTAAATTAAAAATAATTTTCAATGCCTCTTTCTTAAACATTTTACTGAGCACGCTACCATGAATTGGCACTAATCACAGCTAAATGTACAGTTACAATTCACAAAAAAGATTATATTCACAAAAAAATGTATAGGCATTAAATGTACAGTTACAATCAAACCATAACGGGGTTCACTGTAGAGTAGAAGAGGCAGATATAATAAATTAGTTTCTTATAGTACACTGAGAGAGTTGTTATTTACTGAAGAAACAAATAGTGTTATGGGCACAGAAGTGCTAATGTTTGAGCACAGAGTCCACAGAAGAAATGAGCGTGTTGCAGAATCTTGACAAATGATTATCAAGTTGGACAAGAGAAGTGAGTACATTCCTAGACAAGACAATAGTAGATTTGTAAAGGGCACACAAGTCTGAAAGAATAAATACTGTGTTCAGGAAAAATAAACATGGATTTTGTCTGGTAGGATGCAGTAAAATACATAAGAGGAAGGACATAAGAGTTTTTTAAAATACACGACAGTGGTAAGGAAGAGCATATTGATGAAGCAAGAGAAGAGGCACGAGGCAAAAGTGAGGCACTCTCTATAGTTCTCTTCTACTTCTGAGCCCCTCACAAGAATAGCTTCATAACAGTCCATTCACTGGCAAGCAGACTATTTGTCTAGCATGCACCTCCCAGACACCTCCCAGCCCTCTGCCCATTACTCATTACAAACCGCTCATTTTTTTTTTTTTTTTGGTTACAGCAGCAATCACACTTCCAGTACAATTTTCTATCTTAGTTTGTTCTGACGCTATAATAACAATACCACAGACCGTATGGCTTATAAACAACAGAAATTTCAATCCTCATAGTTTCTTCTGGAAGCGAGAAGTCTGAGATCAGGTTTCTACAGAACAACCCTCTTTTAATTAAACAGACTTCTCATAATCTTCACAAGCTGAAAAAGGCAAGGAGGCCTCTTCTTGTCTCTTTTATAAGATCAATAATATTCATTCATGAGGGCTCTGCTCTCACAGACTCATTACCCTCCAAAAGGCCTCACCTACTAATACCATCACATTAGTCATCAAAATTTCAACATGTGAAATTTTTGGGAGGGATGCAAAGACATTCAACCATAACAATGCTGTTTACAGTATGAGAACATTTGGAGGTTGCAGGAGTAAAAAAAGGGGAGTTTTCAAGGAACTATTTAAACAAGTAGAAGGCATACAGTATAAGGTGCATAAGAAATTCTGAACTAAAGCAGTAGTGGTAATGGAAGATCAAAATATTAGAGTATACCACCAAACACTTAGTTTGGTCAACCTATTAAATTCAGTCATTAGCAATATGTAATTTGCATCATCATTGTGGTTGCATATTCCAAATTATTATGTTGAGAATCTTTTCCTGTGCTTATTGTCCATTCACATAAATTACTTCTGATAACTTCTGTTAATAATTTTTTTAACTTTTTATTGCATTGTTTTCTTATTATTGAGTTTTGAGAGTTTTCTTGTATACACTGGATACAAGCCCATCCATTGAATACAATGATTTTCTAAAATTTTTCTCTTATCCTTACATTCTCTTAATATTTGGAGAGAATATTTTGTTCTATTTGAAGCCAATCCTATCCATTTTTATTTTAATGGATTTGGTGTTTGGGGTATTATAATCTAACAAATTGTTGTCCTAGGCCTGCCGTGTGTGCTAAGTCCACTTCAGTTCAGTTCAGTTCAGTCGCTCAGTCGTGTCCGACTCTTTGCGACCCCATGAACCGCAGCACGCCAGGTCTCCCTGTCCATCACCAACTCCCGGAGTCTACCCAAACTCCATGTCCATTGAGTCGGTGATGCCATCCAGCCATCTCATCCTCTGTCGTCCCCTTCTCCTCCTGCCCTCAATCAACTCTTTGCGACCCTGTGACTATAGCCCGCCAGCCCTCTGTCCATGGAATTCTCCAGGCAAGAATACTGGAGTGGGTTGCCATGCCCTCCTCCAGGGATCTTCCCCAACCCAGGGATTAAACCTGCGTCTCTTATGTCTCCTGCATTGGCAGGCAGATTCTTTACCACTAGTGCCACCTGGGGGATGCCGGTAGTCTGGGCCTAGGACCCCCCAAAATATCTCTATTCAGCTTAGTTTTAGAAGTTACATAGTTTCCAAGGTTACATTTAGGTCAGTGTTTCATTTTGAATTAAAATATGTATATGTATGAGGTATAGATTCCAAGTATTTTTTCTACTTTCTTTTCTGGACTCTTAATTTCCTTCCATTGGAGTATTTTGTCATATCCGGATGCCATTTTGTTAGGTAAAAGCGCAGGGGCCATCGCCCGCCGGCTCCGAGCTTTCTCCACTGGTGCGCCGGGATGGGACAGAGGTGAGACATCCGGGGGTCTGTCCGTCCGCGCGCGGGACGAAGTCTGCCCAGTCGTGCCGGCTGTGGTTCATGTGGTGTTTCCAGTAGGGGCAGGAGAGCGAGAAGAGTGGGGGCTGCATTGAAGGGTTCTTCGCGGGAAGGGGCGTCTCCTCGTTTTTCTCCCCGCCGCCCCGTCCGCGTCTCCCCCCACCCCGTCCCCGCCACTATCGACCCGCACTGCCTCACCCCACGCCCTGGCCTGCACAGGTGGCCCCCGGCCCGTGGCGTCGCGTCACTCTCCAGCCCGACCTCCCCACCACATACCTCCGAGGTTGCGGCCGAGGGATCAGGGCCCGAGTTTTCCCCCGCTATAACGCACTTCGCCTCTGGCGGGTGGCCACGACTGCCCCCGGTCGCGACCGCACAGACCGGAGCCTCCGGTTCGCCGCCGGCCCTGGAACCGGTCTGCCTGGGCCGGTCGTCGCTGGTCCATTGCTCGGCTCTCACGCCAGGTTCGCCGGGCGCCTCTGCCCCCCCGCCTCCGAGCCTGGGATTGCCCTCCGACCCGCCGGCCGTCCGGCCGCTCTCCCTCCCGCCCTTCCTCTGTCCGTGGCCGCTGCCCGAACTGCGCCACGCTTCCGTCGGAACATCCCTCTGCCCTCGGTGGCGGGGGAAAGGGTGGGCCTGGATGTGGGTGCGGGGAGGGGCCCGCGGCGGTTGGGGAAGAGGAGGGGGCCGTCTGGGTGCGAGAGGGCTCGGCTCCGTTTTCGGGGGGAGTGGGGGAGGTCGTCGGGGGGTTGGCGAGGGCGGCGGCGGAAAGGATTCCCGGAGCGGTTGGCCATTCAGCGCCCGCGGGCCCCGCTCACGGGCTGGTAGGCGCCGGGGCCGGCGGGGGCCGCGGTGGTCAGGGTCTGTGCCGCGGGCCCGTGGGGGAGCCACGCCCCCGCCTGGCCGCGCCTTCCCTTTCCAGGCGCGGAGGTTTCAAGGCCCCAAGGTGGGGGCGGGGGGCAATCGCCTTACGTTGGGGTCGGGGGCGTCGGGCCAAGCCCTCCCCTTCGCCCCCGTGTATGGACGCCGCCCCTCGCACGGTCACCCCTGTCGCGGCCGTAGGGATTTTTTTTCTTTGGGGGGGGTGCTTCCCGGGTAGCGCTAGTGGTAAAGAATCCCACCTGCCAATGCAGGAGACCTAAGAGACGCTGGGTTTGATTCCCTGGGTCTGGAAGATCCCCTGGAGGAGGCATGGCAACCCCCTCCAGTATTCTTGCCTGGAGAATCCCATGGACAGAGGAGCCTGGTGGGCTTCAGTCCATGGGGTCGCAGAGTCTGCCACAACTGAGGTGACTTAGCACGCAGGTCACATGCCAATGCCATGCCTTTATTGCTAATGTAATAAATCTTAATATCAGGCAATATTTTGTAACTGTTATTCTCTTTCAAAGTTATTTTGATTGGCTACTCTAAGCCCTTCGCATTTCCGCATGAAATTTTATAGTCAAACCGTCAAGAGCTACAAAATTTTTACTGGGAGTTTTTGGGATTTGAATTGAATCTATAGATGAAGTTAGGAAGAATCAACATCTTAACAATATTGAGTCTTCCAACCCCATGAATATGAATTATATTTCTACTTATGTGGTTTGCTTTTAAATTTCCTTCATCAGTGCTTTGTATATTACTGCATACAGATCCTGCCTGATTTTGTTAGATTTACATATAGACACTTTACTTTTGGGTGGTACTGTAAATGACATTTTTTCTTAATTTAAAACTTTAATTTCCAATTTCATTGCTTGTATATAGAAATGCTATTGACTTTCCTATATTGTCTTTGCACTAATTTGTATCTCACATCTTTGCCCAAGCATACTGGAGTGGGTAGCCTATCCCTTCTCCAGCAGATCTTCCCAACCCAGGAATTGAGCCCTGGTCTCCTGCATTGCAGGTGGATTCTTTACCCACTGAGCTATCAAGGAAGCCACAATTTTGCTCAACTCCCTTAGTTCTAGATATTTTTTTAAAATTTCCTTGGGATTTTCTGTATAGACAATCATATTATTTGTGAATAGAGATAGTTTTAATGATTCCTTTCCACCATGTATGTGTTTTATTTCTCTTTCCTTATTGCACTGGCTAGGTCTTACTTTTATTTTTAAGTAAAAATGTTAATATTCAGAGTTCTGGGGTTAATTTTCAACAATACATTGGCAAAGTTTCTAGATGTTACTGAATGAATGATATGAGACTGATTATTGAAAGGGACTCCAACATTTCTTGGAGAGGGTTCCATTGTTGGCTAAGGAACCAGGGTAAATTTGTTGATGTTTCTTAGTGAGACAAGAGTCAATAGTAAAGTCTGCCTTCTGAGTCAAAGAGAGGAAACTGCAAAATTTGGGGGGAGGTGGTATGGTACAGATGTAATACTGCACTTTTAAATGCGTAGGTAATATTGCAAAGCACCCATTTTCTCATTTGGTGCTTAGGATAGCTCACGGATGTTGGGATTACTAAATTCTTTTACATACGAGGGGAAAATTGGACTTCAGAAGACAGAAGGTACTACCTAAGCTTACATGGCTTTGTGAGTCCTGATTCAATGCTCTAAGAATCACTCATCTATTTAGAGATCCCAATTTATGAATTGAGGAAGCTCTGGCCTCTTCTCTAATTGCTGAGACCAGTCTATATTGTGGGGCAGTTTTACATATTGTCCTGCAAGTGTACAAGGGTTGGAATAGAAGTTTCTGACAAACTATCTTCTTGCTTTTATGTAATCAATTGCACATCAGGGAGTTGTACTTTTTCTGACATTTGACCCTTTAAAAATGACACTGTGAGTACTCTATTCTTTGATAGCTAGGCAGATAAATGATTTCCACTAAGTTATTCTCCTGCCCTGTCACTCCATAGTTCTGACTGCATAGAAAGTTCAAGGACACAGAAGCGCTTCTGATGCGTGAAGCTTTCAAACACAAAGTCTAGGGACCCCAGAGTTAGACTTCATCTTGCTAACAGGTATAGAAAATGCCACAGCTAGTGTGTTCCATTTCCATTCCTGAAACCTCCAGATACACTCTGGGTTAGTTTGTGTATGATTGATGTCTTTGCTCCAGTGATATTGGCTTCAAATAGTAGTCCTAGTGTGTCTCTTTTTTGGCAAAAGCTTTCACAAATCCCACCTCCTTTGTGTTCTGACCTCTTTTTGCACCTTTAGGACAGCACTTCTCACTGCATTGTAAAAGAGTTATAGTAGAGATATTTATGTTTCAAAGCTTCTGCCATCCTTTCCCACCAGGCTTTGTGCTTCTTGAGAACAGGATACCTATATTGTTGACCATTGTATCACCTATGTTGAGAGCAGGCCTACCTAGAACAAAATTGGGCACTGAATAAATATTTAGTTAATGGAATTGAAGAATCGTTGTTTTGGTTCTTGATATGAGCAGCAACAAAATATCCTTTCAGGTTATTTTCATTATGAGACTTGCTTTCTGAATAGTTAAGCAGAGGGTAGTATGAAACTTGGATTGTAGATACCTCCAAGCTATGCTTCTAGCTACCATATAAAGAGAAGAAAAGTAGGAATTGTTGTTTCTCCAGTTGAGTTGTCTCTGGTTGGGGCATGCTCCTTACACCTCACGGGACCATATAGTCATATGCCCCACAGTATGTATTCCACAGAATAACTTAGTAGAAATCATTTATCTGCCTAGCTATCAAAGAATCAAGTACTCACAGTGTCGTTTTTAAAGGGTCAAATGTCAGAAAAAGTACAACTCCCTGATGTGCAATTAATTACATAAAAGCAAGAGGATAGTTTGTCAGGAACTTCTATTCCAACCTTTGTACACTAGCAGGACAATATGTAAAACTGCCCCATAATATAGATGGTCTTAGCAATTAGAAAAGAGGCTAGAGCTTCCTCAATTCATAAATCAGGATCTCTAAATAGACGAGTGATTCTTAGAGCATTGAATGAGGACTCACAAAGCCATGTAAGCTTAGATAGAACATATGCCCCACAGTATAAAAGACAAGGCCCCTGCCCTCAAAGAGCTTCTATTCTAGACAGATAATAAGAAAATAACCCAATAAAAAAAGAGAAAATAACCCAGCAAACAAACAAAGCTATAATTACAGGTTGTTTTGATATGAAAGTAATGAGCAAAACAGTGTGTTAGGGTGTGGTAGGGAAAATGTTGGTTGCCTTGGAATGACTTCTCAGGAAAGACCTCTCCGAAGACATGATGTTTGTCCTGAGATTGGCATATTCCAAAAAAGGCCAACGACATGAGGAGCTGAGAAAAAGTACTCCAGGCAGAGGAATCAGCAAACACACAGATGCTGAGGTGAGAAAGAGGATTGCTTCTTTGAGGAATAGAAAGGAGGCTCATGCAATTAAGGTGAGAAGACAGGTATAAGATGAGATTAAAACATTGGCAGGGGTCAGATCCTCTGAGGTCGTATAACCTCTAAGAAGGACTGGGAATTGTATTCTGAGTGTGGTGGGAAGCCACTGATGGTATTTAAGCAGGAAAATGACAATCTGCTTTATGTTTGAGAATCAACTGCTGTTTGGAGTTTAGTAGACTCTTAGGTATAAAGGGCAAGACTGAAAGTAGAAATACCAATTAGCCAGCTGGTGAGAGATAATTGTGATTTGGTTTATCCTGACTGCAGTAAGGATGGAAAGAGATGCATGGATTTTGGGGATATATTTTGAAGATAAGTTAACAAAACATGTGTTGGATTGAATATACATGATGAGAAAGTGGGAAGAATGATGGCCTCTTGATTTTTGGTCTGAGCAACTGGGTGAATGATAATGCTATTTACTGGGACAGGAAAGACTGTGGAGTGAGCTGGCCTTGGTTGTGAAATCTGGATGCTGGCCATATTAAGTTTGAGCTTTAATAGAGAACTATATGAAGATGTTGAGAATATAACAATTTGAAGTTCACAGAAGAGGTTAAAGCTGAAACTATAAACTTGGTATATAAGTGATAGTTCAAAGCATATCCCAGGGTGAGATTTTTTTGAGGGACAAACTATTTTTAGAGAACAGTGCCCCTCAATATGGGGACTCTTCAACAATGAAAGGCCAAGAAGAGGAAGATGATACAGCAAAGACGACTGAGATGATTGACCAATTGTGTATGAAGACAGTTGGGAGAGTGTAACACCCTCACTACCTAGAGATGGGAGTGTTTAAAGAGAGAGTGTTTAAGACAGGAGCAGAGAGGGGTCTGCTGGATTTGGAAACATGGGGGATCATTGGTTATCTTTTCAAGAAGATGAGAGAATTCAAGTCATTTGCTTCTAATTTCTCAAAAGGAATGTGCTAAGTCCATTAGCTAAGAGTATGTGAGTGAGGCTATGGCACGTTTGAGGAAAGATGGAAAAGTTACAAAATGGATATGGTAAAAGCAAATTTATCAGGAGAATGTAGGATTTCCTGGTACTATAGAGTGCCCATGTGAGGTCTGTGACTATGGGTTTAAATAGAACTTTTCCTCAAGTAATATCCAACTGCTAAGTTTTGCATGTGAGAAAATTATATACTCGGGTTCAACCAAGGTTGAGATGTTACTCCTTGCTCAGAGGGATAGAAGGGTTAGTGTATAAGAAAGAGAAGAATTGTAATGCTGGATAATGGGATCTAATTTGGGTAAAGAAGTGAGGGCATGGAAATGGTGATGGGGTTAATGGATTGGACATGACAAGTTTGCTGAAAGATTGTTTGAGTGGCAGAAAGAGAAAGAATGAGAGGTTGAAATCAAGATTTCAGAAGCGATACAGTTATTGGTAATGTTAAACTTCAGTGCATGCACATGGGAGTGAGTGACTTAGACGAGGGAGAGGGAGAGAAAACGGGAAGAAATTAAAAAGCTGTGGATCTAGAGTATTAGACATTCCATGCATGTGATTATTGACATCCCTAAACATTATGACCTGAATTGAAATGGAAATGATGTCAGAGAGCCATGGCCAAAGCCTTTAATGAATGAAGAAGAGGCACTGGGAGGTTGGTGCTGGGTGCATGCTAAGTGGCGTCTGACTCTTTGTGACCCTATGGGCTGTGGCCCGCCAGCCTCCTCTATCCTGGGATTATCCAGGCAAGAATACTGGAGTGGATTGTCATGCCTTCCTCCAGGGGATCTTCCTGACCCAGGGATTGAACCCGTGTCTCTTGCATCTCCTGCGCTGCCAGGCAGGTTCTTTACTACCAGTGCCACCTGGGAGGTTGGTCGTTGGTAGCAACTAGGAGAGGTAGCATTGTTTTATATATAATGGTATGAGTTTTATAGGATCTTGAGATTTTTTTTTTAATAAAAGAAATAATTTTGAAGTAGCAGTAAGGAATAAGGCTGCCTCTGGCTCTGGGATTCAAAGATTAAGAGAGAAAAATATCCACTTTTGACAACTTCATGTCCTCATGGGAGAGGCAGGTCTTGATTAAGATGAGGAGGTGGAGGGAGGTTGAAGAGGTTGAAGATATAGGAGACTAGATTGAATAGGAAACATGTTACCAAGAATTTAAAGGAATCGTTTGGTGAGTGAGTCAAATTAAGGAATACAGAAAGCAGTATAGGGAGGAAAGTCTAGGTGAGTGAGGCAAAGAGTATGTATGGTCAGGTGGGAAATGCATTCAAATTATAGACCCAAATACCATATTTAGTTCAATGATTTGTTGGTTGTGAATATGAATGGCAAGAAGCTGGGGGTTTAGGTATGTTCTCACCAAGAATGTGACGAGATCTGATTGCCCTGTGGCTTGTGAGTAAGTAGGTAGGCTTGCAGGTTACCATGTAGTAGTTATGCAGAGCAGGAGGCCATGTGATGGACACCATCTTCCCCTAATGAAATATTTGAACCTCTAAAAAAAGCAGGAGTGGGGCAGATTTCCCTTTGTGCTTATGAGTTTGGAGAAATGGCAGTGTTTAATTTAGTGCCACTGACCTCTGCATAATGTGCAGCTTCTGATCACTTGGAATGTGTTTTATGCTGAGAAATATATTATCCATCCTAAGCCAAAGAGACACCAGGTAAATGTTCTGTTTTCAGCACTGACCCTAATCCTTTAGAAATAGAGCCAAACCCTGCTCAGGTAGAGTTTTGATTGCTGGTTTTGAAGTATACTGCAAGGACACATAAGTGTTGCTGTAGATTTACAAGAAAGGAAGCTTGCTTCTTACCTTCCATCACCATGGCTGGATGGCAATTGCCATATTGAGAGGATTCCTACCCCTTCATCAGTCAGTTCAGTCGCTCAGTCATATCCAACTCTTTGCAACTCCATGGACTGCAGCACGCCAGGCCTCCCTGCCCATCACCAACTCTTGGAGCTTGCTCAAACTCATGTCTATTGAGTCGGTGATGCCATCCAACGATCTCATCCTATGTCACCCCCTTCTCCTCCTGCCTTCAATCTTTCCCAGCATCAGGGTCTTTTCCAGTGAGTCAGTTCTTTGCATTAAGTGGCCAAAGTATTGGAGTTTCAGCTTCAGCATCAGTCCTTCCAATGAATATTCAGGATTGATTTCCTTTAGGATGGACTGATTGGATCTCCTTTCAGTCCAAGGGACTCTCAAGAGTCTTCTTCAACACCACAGTTCAAAAGCATCAATTCTTGGGTGCTCAGATTTCTTTTTAGTTCAACTCTCACATCCATACATGACTACTGGAAAAACCATAGCTTTAACTAGATGGACCTTTGTCAGCAAAGTTACATCTCTGCTTTTTAATATGCTGTCTAGTTTGGTCATAGCTTTTCTTCCAAGGAGCAAGTGTCTTTTAATTTCATGGCTGCAGTCACCATCTGCAGTGATTTTGGAGTCCAAGAAAATAAAGTCTGTCACTGTTTCCCCATCTATTTTCCATGAAACAATGGGACTGGATGCCATGAATTTCGTTTTTTGAATGTTGAGTTTTAAGCCAACTTTTTTACTCTCCTTTTTCACTTTCATCAAGAGGCTCTTTAGTTCCTATTCACTTTCTTCCATAAAGGTGGTATCATCTGTATATCTGAGGTTGTTGATATTTCTGCAGGCAATCTTGATTCCAGCTTGTGCTTCATCCAGCCCAGCATTTCACATGATGTACTCTGCAAATAAGTAAGCAGGGTGACAATATATAGCCTTGACGTACCCCTTTCCCAATTTGGAACCAGTCCTTTGTTCCATGTCCGGTTCCAACTGTTGCTTCTTGACCTGCATACAGATTTCTCAGGAGGCAGGTAAGGTGGTCTGGTATTCTCATCTCTTTAAGAATTTTCCACAGTTTGTTGTGATCCACATAGTCAAAGGCTTTAGCGTAGTCAATGAAGCAGAGGTAGATGCTTTTCTGGAATTCTCTTGCTTTTTCTGTGATCCAACAGATGTTGGCAATTTGATCTCTGGTTCCTCTGCCTTTTCTAAATCCAGCTTGAACATCTGCAAGTTCTTGGTTTACATACTGTTGAAGCCTGGCTTGGCGAATTTTGAACATTACTTTACTAGCGTGTGAGATGAGTACAATTGTGTGGTAGTTTGAACATTCTTTGATATTGTCCTTCTTTGGGATTGGAATGAAAACTGACCTTTTCCAGTCCTACGGCCACTGCTGAGTTTTCCAAATTTGCTTGCATTTTGAGTGCAACACTTTAACAGCATCATCTTTTGGGATTTGAAATAGCTCAACTGGAATTCCATCACCTCCACTAGCTTTGTTCATAGTGAGGATTCCTAAGGCCCGCTTGACTTTGCATTCCAGGATATCTGGCTCTAGGTGAGTGATCACACCATCGTGGTTATCTGGGTCATGAAGATCATTTTTGTATAGTTCTTCTGTGTATTCTCGCCTCCTCTTCTTAATATCTTCTATCTCTGTTAGGTCCATACCATTTCTGTCCTTTACTGAGCCCATCTTTGCATAAAATATTCCCTTGATATCTCTAATTGTCTTGAAGAGATCTCTAGTCTTTCCCATTCTATTGTTTTCTTCTGTTTCTTTGCATTGATCACTGAGGAAGGCTTTATTATTTTCTTTCTTACCCTTTCATAGTGGGAGGATTTCTACCTCCCATTCTAGGGTGCCAACCGTCCACTTTCTTCTTCTCTATTTATCTTCCCATCCTACGCTTTCACATTCTTCCCCTAAAACTGGGAAGGGCTTCCTTTTGGGGTCATGTTAGATGTGCTTTCTTTTAACTCTGCCTGGTTTCCTAGGGCAGGATTGGACCTGTCTCTGCCTGCTGTTGAACAGCCATTTCCTGATTCCTGTAATGATTCAAGGTAGAATCTTGACAGTTCTACCCCTGCTTTCCAGTCTGACATTTACTTAAGTATACTTCTTGTTGAAGTAGGCATGAATAAAGAAAGCTGCACAAGTCAAAACATGTAATTCAATGCATTTGTACAATAGAAATATACCTATTTATGCATCAATCATATCGAAACACCCCTCGTTTCCTCTTCATGGTCCTTCCCTGTCATTACACCCCTCTGCTGAAGTAGCTACTATCCTGAATTTTATACTCTTAAAGTTTAGGCTGATATTAATTCTACTTGCTCTGATATCAATGCAAAATGTTTTTCCTTTGTTCAGAAGGCTATCTTAACTACTTGGAGTGTCCAAATTATGCAATAGGACTGCATCTTGATTGGCAGTGTAGTGGACTGGCTGTATTATTTTCGACTTCTGGAAGCAGTCAATCAGAATAACTTTCTTGGAGCTGATCTTTCACCCCAGTTATATATGTGTAAGACTGGCCTCTTTTTCACTTGCATTTATCTAAGGGGAAGCATAGGCAACTAAAGGTCCTGCTATTAATAGATCATCATAAAATGGAGAGTAAATCTGGTGATATAGTTCTGGTGTCATTCATAGCATATATGAATCAGGAAGGCTCTACTATCCATTACCAGTATTCTCATGTCATACAGTATTCTGTCTATGTTTTCCTCTAATAGTCTTATAGTTTCTGATCTTACATTTAGGTCTTCAATCCATTTTGATTTTATCTTTGTGTATGGTATTAGAAAGTGTTCTAATTTCATTCTTTTACATGTAGCTGTCCAGTTTTTCCAGCACCACCCATTGAAGAGACTATCCCTTCCCCATTGCATACTCCTGCCTCTTCCATCAAAGATAAGGCACCCATAGGTGCATGGGTTTATCTCTGGGGCTTCTATCTTGTTCTATTGGTCTATATTTCTGTTTCTATGCCAGTACCATACTGTCCTGATGACTGCAGCCCTCCAGTACAGTCTGAAGTCAGGAAGGTTGATTGCTCCAGCTCCATTCTTCTTTCTCAGGACTGCCCTGGCCATTTGGGGTCTTCTGTGCTTTCATGCAAATTGTGAAATTTTTTGTTCTAGTTCTGTGAAAAAATGCCATTGGTAATTTGATAGGGATTGCACTGAATCTGTAGACTGCATTTGGTAGTACAATAATTTTCACAGTATTGATTCTTCCAACCCAGGAGCATGTAATGACTCTCCATCTGTTTATGCCATCTTTGATTTCTTTCATCAGTGTCTTATAGTTTTCTGTATACAGCTCTTTTGTCTCCTTAGGTAGGTTTATTCCTAGGTATTTCATTCTTTTTGTTGCAATGGTAAATGGAGTTGATTCCTTAATTTCTCTTTCTGATTTTTTGTTGTTAGGGTATATGTATGCAAGTGATTTCTGTATATTGATTTTGTATCTTCTGACTTTAGTAAATTCACTGATTAGCTCCAGTAATTTTGCGATAGTATCTTTAGGGTTTTCTGTGTATAGCATCATCTCATCTGCAAACAGTGAGAGTTTTACTTCTTTTTTTCCAATCTGGATTCCTCTTATTTCTTTTTCTTCCTTGATCACTCTAGTGGTGAGAGTGGGCCCCCTTGTCTTGTTCCTGATCCTAGAGGGATGCTTTCAGTTTTCCACCATTTAGAATAATCTTTGCTGTGGGTTTGTTGTATATGGCCTTTATTATGTTGAGGTAGGTTCCTTCTATGCCTGTTTTTTGAAGAGTGTTTTTAAACCATAGATGAGTGCTGAATTTTGTTAAAAGCTTTCTCTGCATCCACTGAAACTATTGTATGGTTTTTATCTTTCAATTTGGGTTAATATGGTGTATCACATTGATTGATAGGCATGCCGTTCTTTGATGGGATATGTTTAGGTGTGGATATTAAAATGATGTCTCACTACAAGAATTGTCCAAGTTTTTATAGTCTGGTTTAAAATGTTATACAGGTAATTACTAAGGTTTGCGGGTTTGAATAGGCTCTACATACACTGCTTGCAGGGAGAAGGTCTTCCTTTGTGTTTAGTACGTATAGAAATTATATTTGGATTTAATATTCTCTACCCATCTTATACTTGAAAAGACATGCTCCAAATTTATGTCTTTTCTCACATTCACACATGATGCTGCGTCTCCCTCTAGTCTCTCCCTTACACCTACCATTACGTCTCTGATCTCACCCCTTGCTGCTCTCCTTGTTTCTCACTCTGCTCCAAACTCAGACACGCCAGGACAACTCCCATCTCAGGTCTTTGCACATGCTGTTCCCTCTGCATGGAATTCTCTTCTTCCAGATGTACAAAGAGCTCCTCCCTCACTTCTTTAAAGTTTTTACTTAATTGTCACCTTCCGTGAAGCCTTCCTTGGAGTTCCTATCTAATATGTTAATGCCCATTCCAGACACTTTGTCTTTCCTTTATCTGCTTTATTTTTCTTATTAGTGTCAATTATTTGTCTACTATTTGTAGACTGCAAGCTCCATGAGTGTGTGGTTATTTGCCTGTTTTGTTCATCACTGTATCTCTAAGACCTAGAACAGTGACAGGCATATAGTAGATACTCAATATCTGAAGATGGGGCAACCTTGTTGGAGCATCTTGTCTCTGTAAGTGAAGCCAGGCTAGCAAAGAACAGTGATATAATGGTCTACTAGAACTACCATCTGGTGCTGCTTCATGACACTTATTTTTTGTATAACAGTTTTGTATATAAATGAATGAGTTATTATCAGTCTACACACTTTGGCCACCTGATACGAACAGCTGACTCATTGGAAAAGACCCTGATGCTGGGAAAGATTGAAGGCAGGAGGAGAAGGGGATGAGACGGATGAGACGGTTGGATGGCATCACCAACTCAATGGACATAAGTTTGAGCAAACTCCAGGAGATGGTGAAGGACAGGGAGGCCTGTCATGCTGCAGACCATGGGGTTACAAAGAGTCGGACAAGACTGAGTGATTGAACAATAGTGGAAAATGTGTACCGGACATAAACTCTTCAAACCTAGCTACCAGAGCTCAGTCCAACACCAATAACTGTCAATTCAGTTACCTACTGTTGGAGATACAGATTGTTTTCAAATTTTGATGCTGTAAATGCTTCGGCAAAAAGCACCTTTGTACTGTGACCTTTGTATGACTCCTACTATATTCATTTTGGTATCCCCTGTATACCTAGCATGGGCTTCCTAGGTGGTAAAGAACTGACCCGCCAGTGTGGGTAGACGTAAGATATGTGGGTTCAATCCCTGGGTCAGGAAGATCCCCTGGAGGAAAGCATGGCAACCCACTCCAGTATTCTTGCCTGGAGAATCCCATGGACAGAGGAACCTGGTGGGCTGCAGTCTATAGGATTACAAAGATTTGGACGTGGCTGAAGCGACTTAGCAAGCAGCACAAATACCTAAGATAGTTTCGAGTTGATGGAAACCAGTTCATAATTGTTGGTTAAATTGAATTAAACCTTACTGGCTAGAAATGCTTACTGTCTTGTAGTCAGTTACTGTTTCCTATTTTACATTTTCTGCCAGCACTAGATCAACCTACCATCAAGACCTGGCAGATATTCCTTTCATCCAGCAGTAAATAATTTTTGAGCAAATATTTTATGCCAGCTGCTATTCTATGCACTGTGGATACAGCTGTGAAAAAATGGACCAAGTCTCTACCCTCCTAGAGTTTATAGTCAAGTAGGGAAAATAGTCCTCAAATAGACATGTATGATGGTTAATTTTGTCAGCTTAGCTAGGCTGTGGTGCATCATTGTTTGGTCAAACACCAGTCAAGATGTTGCTCTGAAAGTATTTTTTAAATATGTGATTAACATTTCACTCAGTACACTTTGAGTAAAGCAAAATGCCCTCCATACTGTGTGTGTATGTTGGGGGGAGAGCTCATCCAATTAGTTGAAGGCCTTACAAGAGCAAAGACTGGTGTGTCCCTAAGGAGAAGGAATTATCCTCAAGACTGCAGCATAGACATCTTGTCTTGTTTCCAGACTGCAGAATTTAAATTCAAGACCCCATTACCAACTGTTACCTGAAATTTCAGTTTGCCGACCTGGAGAACTGTTACCTAATACAACATGTGTGTAATTACTTATATAGAAACTATGATAAGTGCTATGAGTAATATGTCTGTAAGGGAGTCTAATCGGGAACCTAATTGAGATCAGCATTCAGAGAATGCCTTTTTAAATAAGTAACTTTAAAAAATCTGCTCGATTCATAAAAGTCTTGCAGGGAAAAAAGGCAGATTTGGGCAAGCAGAGAGAACACAAAATGTGAACACTCTGAGATGAAAGAGACTGGTTCTTTTATGGTTGGAGTGTGTTGAATGAACAGGTGAGTGGTATGAGATGAGGTTGGAGAGGCAAACAGGGGCCAACTATGCAAAACCTTGTAAGTTATGACATTCTTCTGAAGACACTTTCTAGCAGTCTGACCTTGGGAAAGTCAGTCTTCCTGAGCCTGTTTTCTGTTTTGTGCATGGGGGTAATAAAACCTCCTCTATGGAAGAAGTCAGTGAGATGATATATCAATATATCATGGACCTAAGTCAGTCCCTGGCACAGAATACATTTTCAAGCCATGGATACTGTTATTCTCTACCCAGTCAAGTCCTACGCAGCTTTTAGGATACAACTCAATACCTTGTTCTCCATGTGGACTTTCTTGACGAGTCTGGCATGCCCTGATCTTTTTCTTCTCTGAAATCAAATTGAGCCAAGAGTCTTTTTGAGGTTCCACTCTTACTGCTTCAAACTTGTTATCTCCTCCAGTGTCTTTCTAAGAGATCTTAGGGAAGAACAGTTTTCTGTAGGCTCTGCTCCACCATAGTAATTTGGTTAAATGGCAGGTAACTTGCTTCTGATTGCTCTTCTCATGGCGAGTGTTGGCTTCACAGTATCACTTAGCCTCTTTGGCCACAGGCACACCTTTGTCAGAGGGTTACCTGGGGATAGAGGCACAGTTAGAGAGCTGGGAGGTGAGTAAAAGCTATTTAGCTCACGCAGAGACAGAAACCAGGATCTTCACCTTGAGCAGCACAAGGAAACAATTGAATGATCTTTCAAGCTATGACACAAGCATTTTGAAGTGTTTGTTATAGTTGCGTAGTTCATATCACAAGACATTGTTCAGACTTATTTTCTCTCTCTTTTATCTTCTGTTCCTTTTTTACCTGCCCCTAGAAGATTTGATAAAGCTATGCTTATGTTTGCATCTCATTTCTCTATGCTGTCTTTTATGGACTTGTTTTGTAACAATAACAAGGAGAAGGAATAGGGGGTCAATGATTTAGATTTGTTATTATAGACATTTAATTTGTTAACATAAACAAACTTTCAAGAAGTTTAGCTTCCTGTCTCTCAGTGGAGGAGGAGAAAATTCCCCTTTTGGCCTACTTGTCACTTGCTCATCCCCAGGCTGTTTTTGAATGCCAAGACCAACCTGTGGGAAATCTTGAAGCTTTACTGGGTCTTATTCTCAGCAGTGCTAAGAGATATATGTCTATATACTTCGTACTTTCAGCTACTCGGGGAATTGTCTTTTATGTTAATTAGCATATTTCCAAACTTTAATGGTATATCCAAAATCCTTGAAATGATAATTTACCTCTTTTCCTATCTGCATATGGCAAATATTTCATACTAAATTGAACATGAAATGTGGAAACTGGAAAATCAGGCAATAGCAAAATTTAAGTTGAAGAATTAGATGCATTTAAATTACTTGAAGGAATGATCTGATTAACAGTTGTTATCATTAAAGTCACAGTTTTATGTAATATGGCATATGCTCGATAAAGTCAAACAGCTCCTTTTCTTTTTTTTTTTTTTAGGCGAAGAGTAAGTTTATTAGCATAGGAAGCTTGTGAGAGATTCAAATGGGCAGGCAAGGGAGCACAGCCCCAAGAACAGAGAGGGCTACATTTTCATAATCAAAGAAAATGTGAGGAGGGGAGAAGACCACCTTCTTCCTCAATCTTAGGCAGAAGTCAAGTCTTTTTTTTTTTAATTAATTTACTTTTTACTGAAGGATAATTGCTTTACAGGATTTTATTATTTTCTGTCAAACCTCAACATGAATCAGCCATAGGTATACATATACCCCCTCCCGTTTGAACCTCCCTCTCCAAACAGCTCCTTTTCTTAGAGGCATTTTTGTTTGCATTGCAGAACTCTGATAACTGTGTTTCTGGACGAGGAATCATTGCATCTGAGTTTGACTCCCAGATCCACCTAACCAGAGGCAAGTCACTTTATTTGTTTGGAATCTCTGTTTACCCAGGGAATGATTCACATTTTGAGTATGAAAGGAAATAGTAGATATGCAAAAACAAGTAGCTCAAATCAGAGCAGGAATCTGAAAGTGTATGGGAAGTTGCAAGGCTGAATTATAATCGTAACTATCTTTCATATAGTACTTTACTACCTATAAAGCACTTTAATGTAGTTATCTCCATCTCTAAAACTTCAACTTACTGTCATATTGATATTTTCATGTTTCCTCCATCATAGCTATTCTGAAGGAGATTATAAGCAAAGAATAACTTGATTGTCATCCCAAGTCTACAGGATTTCCTTTTTGTTTGCTTTTCTTTGACAGAGAAATTAAGTTTGACTGTGGTTATAGCAGAGGAGCGAATTTGGTCACTAACTTACATGGCCATGAATTTCCATTGTCTTTGCCAACCATACCTTTTATTAAAACAAAGCCCACTGGCTTATGCTTTATCTATCTTTGGGGACATCCTGATATTTCTTTTGTAGTGCTGAGAGAAAACCACCTGGCCGTTTTGTATTTCCACTATCATACTTGCTACCCTCTGGGCATTTAACAAATGTATGTATCATCGTCTCCATTTTTATTAGTAAGAGTCTTCTGTGTGTCACTATGTCTTCTCTTAGGTCATGAATAATCTACATTATATACACTTTTCCTAGAATGACTCTGTTACCCTGCCATAGCCAGGATTTTACGCCTTATCTGGCCTTTCTAAATCCTCATAGGTTTGGTCACATTTATATTACTGAAATTATTTCCACACTAAAATGCTAGCACCATATCTAATCCATGACTGAATTGTACTGTCAATGTGAATGTGTCTGGCATCTGCAATTTCTGATATAGTTTAAAAAAATATGAATATCACTTTGCTCCCGATAACCATTTTAGATCTTCTTCGGCAAGGCACATAGCTTTCCTCTATCTGCATGCTAATTATTTAATAAATCCATTTATTGCCTGCTAAAGTAGTTTTCTTAACAGGAACAACGTATCATATTTCCATATAAAATGCTTATAAAAATAAGATGGAATGAAGTGTTTCCAGAGGAGAATGATTATGGGGTTGAGCTTTTCAAAGCTACAGTATTAATTTATTAAATTATTCCAATATATTCTGAGTTGTTAACATTGCATTGGAAATGTCGGCGACTGGCTGGAACTTGACATGGAAATGTCTCATCCATACAGCAATTGCATTTCATAAGCTTTTGTTAAAATAGTCATTTTTCATACTTGGAGGGGCAAATATCTTCTTAGGGTATTATTTTCAGTGTATTGCTTTTGACTATGTACCCCTAGATCCAAAAATGTTTCCTTGATGACATAACATTCTGTATTTATTTACAACAGAGCAAATAATAACCATTTTTGAAGAAAAATAATCTAGCTTGTCTGATTTGGATCTTGAATACAAAGCTTACCAGAAAATGATTTTTTTTCCCTCTGTAGAAGGACCAGCAACCAATCACTTATGAGACCTTTGTAGAGCATTCCATTGTTGAAGATACATGCCAGGTGCTGGTTCTATGAGAGATGCAACAAAGTGTGAGCTATAGAGTATCACAGACACAGATCTCTCTCTTTCTCTGGATATTAGAAGAGATTCATAGCAGTGATTTGTTTCATCATACCTTGGAACCCCTTAAGTACCATGATCTTAATCATCTTATTTCTGACATCCCCACTCACTTCTATACATGTGCTGTTTTCTGTATAAATTTGTATTTCAAGTGCTATATATTTTAAGTGCTGTTATAGAATTTTGTAAAAAGCTAATGGGCTTTAACAAAATTAATTGTATCTGAGTGATAGAATGGACTTTAAAACTAGGACAAACACACAATCCAACAAAGATTTGCAAAGTAGTAATGTTTTGCATCCAAGTCAATAATCTAGCTGATCTCTAGCTCTAGAAAGGACTGGGAAACACTCAAGGGTTTGGCACATTTTTGGTGGTGAAAGTTGGGGTGAGGCTCTTAGGCTTTATTCACAATGTGGCTATGAAAACTGAGAGATAGGCATCGTGCTGGAAGGGAAAGAGGTTCATTGCTGATGTGAAGAGGAAGATATAATTTTAATAGTTGATTTGTTTACTGGCATTCTCAGAATTAAATATCTGTACTTAGGAAATCTTGTTTTTTCCTTATTTGTATATTTACTATACTTGTTTTTATGTTAATTTAATTTTTATATCTTCATGGCATTTGGTAAAACTCTTGAGATCTCCTGGAGATGGGAATGCAACTCACTTCAGTATTCTTGCCTTGTTAACCCCATGGATGGAGGAGCATGGCGGGCTACAGTCCATGGGGTTGCAAAGAGTTGGATACAGCTGCGCAACTAACACTTGATCTACACTTATCTTTATCTTGAATAATAATAGGCCATCCTGCTCAGCTCTCCAAAATGGGTTCTTGTCTGAATTTAGACTGATGTTTTCATGATGAATTCTGGTAGTAATGATGGTAAGAACCAGAATGAGACACCCTTGTTGGGAAATTAAAACAAGAAGGATGGAGTTTGGGACTGACAGTTGAGTCCACCCTTTCATCATGGGAATTCTCTAGGGTCTCTTGCTTTGAAATTCAGGGACATCTCCATGCTTTGTTTAAAAAGGAAGGCCATTCCTTACTTGTGGTAAGATGTTCTTGGACTAGAAGCACAAGTTATCTCCTACACTAAGCTCCAATCTGCACAGAAAAGCCCAGGTTAGACCTTTGGAGCAGGGATCTGCATATACTCCACTTAGTCATTTATCACACAACAATTGTTGGTTGAGTGCCAGGTACTGTTCTAGGTCCAAGGGAAAATGAGACAAGCAGTTCCTGTCTTCACAGAAAATAGCAAGTAATTTTACTTTGACCTACATATCCTCATCAGAGGGACTGGCAAAGAAACACCCAAGGTACCCTTGAGTAAGAATAGCACCACTAACACCTTGTTAGGGAGCCCTGACATTCTCTATTATGCACTTAGTTTAGCAGATATTTGTCAAGTGTTACTTCTGTGCCAGGACCTGTGCTAGGAACTAGAGATCCATATGAATAAGTCCCTTCAGAATTATCAGTTTTACCCCTATTAAAACCTATATGTTATCTGGGATGGAGACTATGTTTACTATCAATTTAGAGCATTTCAACATGAATCAGGTAATTAGATCCTGGCTAATGCTAGGCCCTAATCAAATGATGCATAAGATAAGGATAAGTTACTTTATTAGCTGTGTGTATATGGCAGGGGGATGGAGTAGGGGGCAGGGGAGATGGCACAGTTCAAAAACTGGGTAGACTTCCTGTCAAACTCAGAAGAGGGAATAGCTTTTAAAAGTATTATCTCTGTGTATTTCTTTTGCAATACACAGTGCAAAATGAAAATGCAAGGCTCCTTGTTCAAAATGCAGGAAAAAGTGACATTAAAGGTACAAAAAATATAAAGTTTTTCCCTTTAAAAATATTTTATTACTTATAAAATGTTGTTCAGCTGCTAAGTCATGTCTGACTCTTTGCGACCCCATAGACTGTAGCATGCCAGGCTTCCCTGTCCTTCACTGTCTCTTGGAGTTTGCTCGGACTCATATCCATTGAGTTGGTGATGCCATCCAACCATCTCCCTTTGTACTTCCTTCTCTTGTCCTCAGTCTAAAAGGAGTAATAGTGATGTGCAAGAATATAATCTTATAAAATGGAAAGAATAATACTTTTTTGTCACAATTTTATAAATGTTTAAATGATATTATTAATGTAATGTCTTGATGGGTCACAAGACTTCTGTTTCACTTTTCTTCCAGTTCATTTGTTATCAAGTTTACATTAAGTCTATTTTCAATTTAGACAGCTGAAAGGACCATCAGCTACTCTCAGCAAATGCAAGATCCCAAATATGTTTTGATATTTTTTTTAATTTTGAGAAAGGATATAACTGTTACTGTTAAGAGCTGATGATTTTCATGGAGAAATGTTTCTAAAAAGATTTAACTCTTCATTACAATAGGTGAGAAAGAGAGACAATGTTGTGTTTAGAAAACTTGTGTTCAACTCCTCTCTTACTGAGTAACCCTAAGCAAATCACTTGAACTCTGTGACCCTATGTTTCCTTATCTGTAAAATAGGAATAATTTAAAATTACACAACTCTTTTTTGTGTTAATGAATACTTCTTGAGAACCTACTCTGTATCTGTCACTGTTTTAGGTGCTGGATATACAAGAGTAGTTCCCTCACAGAACTTCATTCTTGTAAGGAAACACACAGAATGAACAAAATATGCAAGAAAATATTTACTATATCATAAGGGGTAAGTCCTGTGGGGAAAAAAGTGGGAAGGGGAAGGAGGATTGGAGTTGGGGGAGGAAGGCCATGTAAAGAACTCAAGTGACCAGGAAAGGCTCCTCTGATGAGATAGCATTTGAGCAGAGATTTGGAGGACATGGAATCCGCCTGCAATGTGGGAGACCTGGGGGTGATCCCTGGGTGGGGAAGATCCCCTGGAGGAGGGCATGGCAACCCACTCCAGTATTCTTGCCTGGAGAATCCCATGGACAGAGGAGCCTGGTGGGCTACAGTCCATAGAGTCACAAAGAGTCGGACACGAGTGAGTGACTAAGCACAAAGCACAGCACACTGGAGGACGTGAGGGGAGAGGCCATGCAGATTCTTGGAAAAAACCATCCCAAGGAGACAGCACAGCAAGTGAAAAGACCAGAGGGAGGAAGGAAACCACACAAAAAAGCAGTCTGGTAGATCATATAGGCCTTATAGCCTCCTGTCAAGACTTTGGCTTTTATTCTGAGGGCAAGTGAAATTGGGAGCCATAGTAGAGTTTTGAGCAGGGTAGTGACACACTGTGACTTGAGTTTCCAAAGGATCACTCTGGCTGTTGTGCTGAGAATAAACTGGGGCAGGGAAAGAGTGGAAGGAGGGAGGCTAGTGAGGAGATGGTTGCCTTAATTTGAGCAAGAGGTGGTGAAGAATAGTATCAGGAAGGGTGAAAAGTAGGAATAACCTGGATACATTTTGGTGGCAGAGGTGACAGGATTTTCTGACAGACTAGATGTGGGGTATGAGAGAAAGCATGGAGTTGAGGAGATTCCACATTTTGGGGCCTGAGCAATAGGAAGCTTCAATGAGACAATAAATGACACAAAATGCTCAGCACAGTGCCTGGCCCATACTTGCTACCTGATCAATTATTATTATAACAGATCTAGATGATCCGCAGAATTCATCAGCCTATATATGCAAAATATATCACATTTAGTATAATAACCTACATACCATTCATTCTTTGCCCCCCTAGCTGGCTCACTAATCAACCCACCTTCCCTTAAGTTGACATTCAGGGAGAGAGACCCCATTTGATTGTCAGGAACCCTGGATCCTACTTCATTTCTACCACTGGCCTGTTATGTGATCCCAGGCAACTTCTTATTGTTCAGCAGCCAAAAGTGTTGATTAACATAGTAGAATCGAATAATCTTCACTACTTAACTCATAAGATGGTGAGGATGAAGCGATCACTATTTATGTGTTGATTGTCAAAGTGTTAAAGTGACACCAATTTATTAAGTGGAAATGTTCATTGTAATGGCTATTCCTGTGTAGATTTTAATTTCAGATAGGAAAGGGGCTGTAACTCTTTCGGTTTTCTTAGAAGAACTTGAAGGTACTCTGAGCACTAATCTTTTAGTGCTAAGCATCTTCCATTTAAGAGTTTCTTATATTCTTTGAAGCCATTTTTAATTTACTTACCAACTTTTCTCCTTTCAGGCTCAGTGACTGTAAGCCAGATATTCCTTTCCTTAAAGAATCTTCTCGACTCATTTTGTGGCTGTAATTCTGGATGGCAAATAGCTTTCATCCCTTTGGCCAATTCTAGTCTGTTGATGACTGGATCACTGACTTGAGAATGTTCCTGAAGCCTTTCCCAGGCTCAGTGGAGAGGAACATCCTGATTCATATGCTTTGGAGAGAGAAGAGGCTATGTACTCTGAATTTGACATCCACGCTCTAAGGCTTAGCTTGGATTGCCTTCTCACCTTAGAACTCTAGCAGCATGTTGACCCAAGCTAACTGCTCTGGATTTTCTTCGTCTTATTTTTTTTTAATGCAATAGAATTTTTTTGCTAGCAACCCTCTTGTGCAAAACCCTTTACCTCTCCAAATTTTTACTATTCTCTGGGGCCACTCCACAGATACAGCCACTTTTAATGGTTTGTTTTGTATTCTTCTAGAAGTTTCTTGTGCATATTCAAGCTTGTGTTGATATTCCATTTTTTACAGTAATAAGAAAATACTGTAAGTATACTGCTCTTTTTTTTTAATCTAACAATTTATCTTGGTGCTTACTATATAAACACTTGATTGATAGACATTTACATGTTTTATATTTCTATGTATGCAGTGCTGTGCTAAGTCGCTTCAGTCGTGTCTGACTCTTTGTAACCCTGTGGACTGTAGTCCTCCAGGCTCCTCTGTCCATGGATTCTCTAGGTAAGAATACTGGAGTCAGTTGCTGTGCCCTCCTCCAGGGGATCTTCCTGATGCAGGAATCAAAGCAGAGTTTCTTACATATCCTGCATTGGCAGGTGGGTTCTTTACTACTAGCACCGCTTGGAAAGCCCTATATTTCTATATCAACACTCATTTGATAGGTATTTTTATAATCATCTCAATTTCACAAATGAACAAACTGAGATACAGATCAGTTAGGCATCTTGCCCAGGGTAACCCATCTAGTAGTTTGTAAAGCCAAGATCCAAACTAGGTCTGTCTGATTCTCTGACTCATGCTTAAACACCCAGCTCTACCAATGTTACTGGTTAATACTGGGAGTGCTTGAAAAAAACATACTGGAAGTGCTTATATTCCTGAATTTCTACCTTGAGAAACCACGGGACACTGAGGTGTGTGCCCAGTCAAAGCACAGCCTATAGCTCCACAGGACTTTCCAGCTTCCAAATACTGTCATGCATATAATGTCATTAACTTTTACATTAATTGAATTTCTCTTCTGTGCCAGGCACTATTTTAGGCCTGAACATGAAATGATGAATAAGACAGTATCCCTGTTCTCAAGGCACTCATAATGAGGTGAGAGAAACAGACTTGTAAATAGAAGTTCACAATGCCAAACAATAAAGAGTATTCTGTAATAGTTCTTTAGACTTTTCTCCAGCATGACGTGTATTAGTGGTTGGTCAGTTATTTTAAAATGGACTAAACTGGAGAATAAGAAATACTATATACATGCGTAAAATCTTTTGTTAGGATTTAAATATGTAAGTTTATACACTTGCACATATTTTGATGCAGGTCTAAGGTCTTTTCCCTGAATATGGGTCAGCTGAGTGATTTCCCTCCTTTTTCTTGCATAACCACATTCATAACGTTTTACTAATGATTTGCAGTGTTGGTTTCTTTAAACTGTACCATAAAATTTAATTTTAAAAATATACAAAGCAATCATAGCAGAGAATCCTAGATTTTAATGATTTTTCACAAATCATTAGATTTGCCTCACCCACTCTTCACTTGACAGCAGTTTTTTTTTTTTTTTTAGTGAGTTTCCTTCTAAAGCAATCATTTCAGTTTCATAGAAATAGCAACTCTTTCTTTTTATACTCTTTTTTTGGGGGGAGGGTTATGTAATATCTTAACTAAATTATGGAATTATAATACACCAGGCATAAACAGGTGTGGGAACAAACCAGAGTGATTTTCCTTACACAGAGAACTCATTCAGTGGGAGCAAAAGTGAGCAGTCACTCCACTGTGCTTCATTGTTGCCTCATGAGTGGCTTGGGTTCAAATCTCAACCCAGCAACTTGCATATGATGTGATTGTGGACAATTTACTTCATTCTCTCTTCCCCAGTTTTCTCATCAACAAAATGGGGTAATAATAGTCTTATTGTGAGGACTATATGAGTACTAGTAGAATGCTTGGAACAGTAACTTACATAAATTTTAGCTATTATTGCTATTTTTCAGATAGTAATCTATTAGCTGTGAATTTCCTGAGGGTACTAGACAGAATTTTCTGCAGAGGGTAGGGAGCATTTCAGTTGTTTGGGCAAGTCACTTAGAGTTTGATTAGGTTAAGATTATCATCAAGATAGGAATGAATTCTGCTGCTATGGATTGAAAAAGGCTCTACAGCAGTGGTTCTAAAGGCTGTACATTAAAATCATCTTGAGGGGCTTTAAGAATGTTCTAATACTCATGCCCCACACTAAACCAGTCAATTCAAGATCTCTGGGAGTGGATTCAGCTGCTCAGGTGATTTGATGTGCAGCTATGGGAACCATTGCTTTATAGGGAGGTGTGATGATCTCACTGCTGAAAGATGAGTGAAATTTCAACAGAGATGCTGGCAACAACTCTGAGGTTGGTGATATGGATGCTTTTATCTTCATATTTTTGGATTAAAGATCAGGGATGTTGAGAGCCTAAGCTCACAAGGTGTCAGAGCAGAAAAAAACATTTAGGTCTTCTAACATCAGCTTCAGTGGTCTTTCTACAACTCCGGGCTGACAAAACTAAGAAAGATCAAAGCAAACAATGAGTCCAAATAAATCTGCTGTATCTTTTCTGAGAAAAAATTGTCACATAATGTTTTGCAGAATTTTTGAAGAGAGATAATAATCTGAACTTTTTATGCAGATAAAGTTTACATTTGTATTTCTTCCCAAGAGAAATGTTTTCTACTATCTGAGTTATAAATACAGCATTTTTTTTTCTTGGAGTAAGTGTTTTATGGCACAAATGTGATTAGAGGCTTAATGTTTAGTAAACCTTGAGAGATTTGCTGTTTACTTTTTAATTTATGTTAGTAATGCTCAGTAAAAATGTTTTTCTCTTTCCTCTGTTATTTTACCTAATGTACATAGAATACAGTAAATAATATCATGTGAAACCCAGCTAGACAAGAAGCATATAAATTGAATAGCTTAGTGGTTTATTGAAACAACCTATCCCACTACTATGCACACATAGGCACAGAGTTTCTAAATATAAAACACTCTATAGCTAACTGAACTGGAGTAATGAAAGCTAATCAGATTAAATAGAGAATACTTTCAAAGCCTACACAAATCATATTGCACCAAGATTTGATGTAAGGATTTTAGAAGTTTTTATTTCTCTGTTTATAGACATAGCATTTTATGTTTTCCACAATAACAGACCAAAATAGCAAGGTTTAATCAAGTGCTTTGAAATACGTAATTTCTTTGTGGTGATTTCATAGTGGGAAATTCAGCTCTTTTTTTCCTGTAGTTTAAATATATTGATTAATTTTCAAAAGGCTTCTGAAGTAGAATTACAACTTTAAAAAGGCTAAAAGTGTAACTTTGCTCAATGGTGATAAAAGCTCACTAGCCTTTCAAAGAGTCTGACTGAATAAGAACAGAATGAATGTGCAGACTTTAATGTGAAGAATGGCTACAAGTAATGACTTGAAAACTTCACTTGGTTAGTGTATTAGTTTCCAGTGGCTGCTATAATAAATCAGGTGGCTTTAAACAATAGAAATTTATTTCCTCACAGCTCTGCAGGTTCAAAGGCTTAAATCATGGTGTCTGCAGGGCCACACCAACTCTGGGTCTCTATAGGAATTGATTCCTTTAATCTTTCAGCTTCTGGTGGCTCCAGACATTCTTTGGCTGTGGCAACATCACTCCAATCTCTGTCTCTGTTTTTACATTATCTCTTCCTCTGTATGTTTGTGTCTTCTCCTGTTCTGTTTCTTATAAGGACACTTTTCATTGGATTTGAGTCCACATGGATAATCCAAGATAATTTCATCTCAAGATCCTTAACTTCATTACATCTAAAAGACCTTTTTTTTTTTTCCCCCAAATAAGGTAACATGCACAGTTTCCAGGTATTTCGATGTAGACATATCTTTTGGGAGGTCACTCTATTTTCAGTGGAGTTCAGTCTGTATTATGTGCTCAGAAACATTTAAAACAATTAGGAGAAGCACATATTTACCTCAATATCTTATTTGTATATTGAAAACATGGATGTAGTTTATTTAACCCATGTTTGGCCAAAATACAACATTTAACCAATCAGCTTCCACATCCTTAAGGTTTGCCTGTAACCAGTATAATCTCATTTCTTGACAACCTAATAAATGGAAAATTAGAGGTCAGGACATAATTGAAATCTCATAAAATAGAAAATGCATAAGTGCTTCTTCCTCTTTTTTTTTTTTGTTTGCTAGTAGTTCAGAACTTTATAAACATGAATAATACCACTAGAAAACAGGCATTCCTAAAACTCAAAATCAAAGCATTGATAAATGTAGCTGCTTAGTTGTGCCATTTTCAAATGCTGCTTGTAAGTTGAGCTTCCCTTGTGGCTCAGCTGATAAAGAATCCACTTGCAATGCAGGAGACCTGGGTTTTATCCCTGGGTTGGGAAGATCCCCTGGAGAGGGCAAAGGCTCCCCACTCCAGCATTCTGGCCTGGAGAATTTCATGGACTGCACAGTCCATGGGGTTGTAAAAAGTCAGACACGAATGAGCGACTTTCACTTACTTACTTACTTGTAAGTTCAGTTCAGTTGCTCAGTCGTGTCCGACTCCCTGTGACCCCATGGACTGCAGCATTCCAGGCATCCCTGTTCATCACCAACTCCCAGAGCCTACTCAAACTCATGTCCATCACATTGGTGATGCCATCCAACCATCTCATCATCTGTTGTCCCCTTCTCCTCCCGCTTCAATCTTTCCCAGCATCAGGGTCTTTTCCAATGAGTTGGTTCTTCATATCAGGTGGCCAAAGTATTGGAGTTTCGCCTTCAGCATCAGTCCTTCCAATGAATATTCAGGACTGATTTCCTTTAGGGTTGACAGGTTGGATCTCCTTGCAGTCCAAGGGACTCTCAAGAGTCTTCTCCAACACCACAGTTCAAGAGCATCAATTCTTTGGCACTCAGCTTTCTTTAGAGTCCAAATCTCACATTCATACATGACTACTGGAGAAACCATATTTTTGACTAGGTGGACTTTTGTTGGTAAAGTAATGTCTCTGCTTTTTAATATGCTGTCTAGATTGTAACTTGTAAGTAACTGAGTTGTTTAAGGATCAAATGAGGTGATGCATTTTAAGTTGTTTATAAATTGTATTGTGCTAGTGTAGAGAATTACTTTGCTATTTGTTAGGGAGATAGTAACAAGTGTGATAAGATTGGTCACTATCAAAACATGTTGGCTAAATAGAAGGTAAGGACATTTTTACTCAACACATCAAAAAGGTTTGCACTTAGTTGGGGTGGTCATGCAAGTGTAGTGTCTGTTCTTAAATCAGTTTAACAGGTTATACCCATTGTCAAGAATGAATTGAGTTTGCATCAGAGACAAGCTCCTTGTATAGGAAGTAGTGAGTCAGCAAGGTGAATTCCTTCTTGCTTGATTCTTGTTCACTGATAAGAATTGATTTGAGATGTAAAAATAGATGAAAATCTCAGAGAAAATGATTATAAAATGAGGGACTGTGAGACCCTAGGGAAATAAGAAGCTGTCAGCAAGATTAAGAAATAACTTTAAAGGAACTTCTCAGATTTGAGACATATAGTTGTAAAGATTCAGTAGTAAGAAAATTCATAGCCAATGTAGTAATTCAAAGTAACATTTTCCAACTTTAAACAATCAAATCCCATCCCTCTCCCCCCCCCAAGTAAATCTTACCTGGAAGTCTACTACATCAAACGGATTAAAGTGCAGCTGCTTGAATTGCATTTTATGAAGTTGGGGCACAGAGATGAGTGACACTTGGTATACTTGTCACTGTTGGAATTTTATACTGCTTACATGATTATCTGATCAATAGCTGTTTTCTCCACTGCACAGCACTCCAGGCTGGAACTTTGTTTCATTTTACTCACAGTTACATTCCTAATGCCTAATGCAATGCCTAGAACTCAATATGTACATGTGTTGATGAATGAATGGATGGCAGGGAAGCTAAGACAAGCTAGTTAGGTGTCAACATCTCTGACAGCAGTGAAGGCAGGAAAGATACATTTTCTACCATCTCAGCATTTATCACCAGTACTACCATTCACAGAGAACACTGCATTTCAGTGCCTGACACAGTCCCTGGAACATACTAGGTTTCAATAAATGTTTGTAAAATAAATAGTATTCAGAAAATATTAGTTGAATGAATGAACGAAGTGAAATGATTGAATGAATAAAAGAGTGTCATGTGATAGTAATAAAATGAGAAGTTCAATTTTTGGCTTAAAATAATTTAAAAGATAGCTAAAACAAAACTTCATGAAGAGTTCTTGTGGAAACCTCCTAGGTGTCCTTTGAAAAGCTCAGGGCTCTATTAAACATAAGTTTCACTTTGTTTATACCAATTCCCCAGAATTGCATTGTCTGAAAGTGTGACACGTCATAAAACACTAGAGCCAACAGTGGTGCTAAAGCCACCTTCACTCAGTACAAATCACTGACTTACAGTTATCCCCAGGAGACACTGAGTGCCCCAAATGTGGACAGCTCCAAAAGAAGTATGGCCAGTTTGAAAGAATTGTGTGCCTTTAGGAAACACACAAGCTCTTTATTTAAGAAGAAGCGGTATAAATTACAGATGCTTGAAGGAAACCCTATCTTGCACCTTAGCTAGATGTGTAAGCAATTTACCATTTAATCTATGGTGTGTATTGCAGCAAGCCATTGCCTAAAGATGAGAGCAGATTGATTTGCTAACCAGTCATCCAGAGCATCACCAGACCAAAGCACCAAAGCCTTGTTACACAGTGATTTTGTACAGAATTTCCAGAAATCCAGAAAAATAAAAAAAGAGCAACTAACTGTGGCTCTGTGTGTGTGTGTATGCTCTGGGGGCAGGGGCTGATCTGGGCAGCAACAGTCCTTGGAGCCTCACCTGCTGAACCTCCTCCTGAGTTTCCATGTGTGAGAGCATCAGAAGGCCTTAATTAACTGCTTCAGTGGGTGAACTTGGCCCTGGGGATAGTGAGCCAACGTGTCCTCAAAGTGAGGATCTGCAGCTGACTGGCTCTGGGGTGGCTTCCACGTGGTCTATAGATGGCTTCAGAATGAAATCCATGCAAACCTAGGGTTGTTTCTTTTGATAGTTGTATTTTTTCAAAATAAGAAAAAAATTTACGTATGTATACATGGTTGTCATAAAAAGTATAACTAATATAAAATTATACATTGTAAACAATGAAAATGTCCTTTCATCAACTATCCTCATCAACCCTACCAAAGCTGCCCCCCACATCCTACTTTCTTGACCAGAGGTAATCACTGATGCCTACTTGGAATCATGTTATGTGTCCTATCAGACCATTTTCTACTTATATGCGAGCATAGCTAGGTACATTGCTAAGGACTGAATGTTCATGTTCCCCCCAAATTTATATGCTGAAGCCCTAATCTCCAATGTGATGGTAACTGGAATCTCCAATTACCTTTGGGAGGTAATTAGGTCATGTCAGTAGAACCTTCATGAATAGGAATAGTGCCCTTATAAGAAGAGGCATGAGAGAGATGATCCCTTTCAGTCATAAAAAGATACAGAGAGAAGGTGGTGGTGTACAAATCAGGAAGGAGACTCTCACCGAACACTGAAGCCAACAACCCTTTGATCTTGGATTTCTCAGCCTCCAGAACTGTGAGAAATAAATTTCTGTTGTTGAAGCCACCCACTCTATGGTATTTGTTATAGCAGCTGGAACTGACTTAAGCATACATATACAGATTTTTGAAACACATACATAGGATCATACTATATGTGTTTCACTATGATATACTTTTTTCACTTAACAGCATGTTGGACATATTTCTAGCTGAGTAATTTTTTAAAAAATTAGTAGCTTCAATGAATAATACTTTGGTGTGTTTCCTTCCAGGGCTTTTTTTTTCTGTACATATATATGCATATTTGGTTGGTTTTGGTTATTTTTATACAAATAGGTTCATGCTCTATGCATTGTTATATTATCGTTTTTTTCCCCTTATTAGCATATGTGAAGATCACTTGATGTCAGTACATATAGGTCTTCCTCACTCTTTTAAACTGCTGTTTCAACTATGTTAGCAAAATAAGGATAGTTTATTTTGCAAGTCCTTTACTGATAGACATTTAGGTTGTTTTCCCAGGGTGTTTCTGGTGGTTATTTTTGTTGTGTTTATTTGACTATAAACCATAATGTAATGAATCATACATCTCCATCTTTTTGTGTCCAAGTGATATTATTTTTATGGGTGCAATTCGTAGGTCAAAGGATTTTCACATTTTAAATCTTAAGAGATACTGTCAAGTTCTCCAAATGGCCTCTTTCCTCACATCCTTGATAGGACTTACTATTACTAGAATTCTTATTTATTGCAAATTTGACAGGAGAAACTTATGTCATTGTTATTTTAATTTGTATTTTCCTGATTACTGATGAAGTTTGCCTGTTGCTTTTTAAAAATTTGTATTTTCCATTCTGTGTCATTCTGCCTCCTGATTGTTCTCTGTGAGTGCATGCATGCTAAGTTGCTTCGGTCTGTCCAACTCTTTGTGATCCCATGGACTGTAGCCTGCCAGGCTCCTCTGTCCATGTGATTCTTTAGGCAATAATACTGGAGTAGGTTGCCATGTCCTCCTCCAGGGGATCTTCCTGACCCAGGGAATGAGCACGCATCTCTTATGTCTCCTGCATTGGTAGGTGGGTTCTTTACCACTAATACCACCTGGGAAGCCCATTCCCTCCTCTAGTTTCTTCCAGATCTGGGCCATCCTACACAGTGCTACTTACTCATTGAGTTTTCCTAAAGTCTTTCTTATTACTATACTTACCTGATCAAAAACCTTTACTTCAATCTACCAGGTATTTATTTCCTTCCTGTTGTGAGCCATGGCCTGTGCTAAGCAGGGAGGCACAGTGATGGTTCACTACCCACAATCTGTTTGGTGGTACAGGAAGCTCTTATCTCTTCTCTCTCCACCCTTCACCTGAGTTGTGCGACTAGCCCCCAAGTTCAGAACCTTTGAAAGGCCTTTTAAAATAACTTTGGAATAATTGTCTCTACACTTGAACTCTGTGCAATCCAAGCTCATTTTTGCTTAGGTATGAAATGCATGGCTATATCCAACAAAATGAGAATGATTCTGCAATTTTCTCTTAACTCAGTATTTGCAGAAAAGCAGTTATGACCCTGTCTGACACTCTCAGCATAATGCTGGGGCACAACACTCATTCCCCACTCTCTGATTGCTGCTTCCCTCCAAGCTAGCATTTCAGCCTCACTTCAGTGGGACTCCTATCTCATACCAATATCATTCCATTAGATCACAAATTGAAGAATGCCCTGTTGACCTTGTGAAAATCTGTTGGGTGGGCTGTCTCTGGCTATACCAGTATCCAAGTCCTGCACATGGCTAAATCTTTGGAATCCTTCATTTTGGTGTCAGAGAGAATCATAAGTCTTTTGTTAGCTGGATATTTGCCTCCTTCCCCGCCCCTCCCCCCCCCTCACCCCCAATGCCTTTTGAACTGTCATTAGAGTGCATTGTTCAGGAATAGCGATGGAAACAATATTGCTTTTTGAGAGTGAAGTTTTAAAGTTTGTTATGTTCTGCCACTTCTAATTCTAGAAAAGGATTAGTGCTAATCACTTCTTTTTAATATCCAATAAAGCATCTTAGGTGATAATGTTGATGATATGTAGTCTGAACTAGGGTGGGGAAAACTTCAATGGGCCTGCTCCACAGTAATTGGTATTTCATAAGTTTCATTTGTGCCTTTGTGACAGAGGTAGTGAGATTTGTTGAAGAGATAAAAGCTCAAAGAAATGGAATTGGCACTTTGCTTTCCAGCTGTCTCTTTTGAAGTATACTTCAGAAGTTTTAATAGGTAGAAACTGTCTGAATTTAAATACTATTTTCTGTAAGCTTACTGATACAGTCCTTTTTTGATGTGGTATAGAGATGCTTGTAGCTGGAGTTCAATAGTCATTGTTGCCAATAACTGGTTTGTTTCACAAATCCACTTATTTTGTGTATTGGTTGGAGGATAGACAGCTCCAAAAAAGTACAGTTCTCTGGTGCTCAGCAACCACTGAAGGTGGTAATTAATGGGAAAAAGAATCTAGATGGACCAAAATGAATTGCATTCATTCCTCAAACAGTGCACCAGGATATTTATACACAACTGCTCAGACCAAGCTGGTAATGCATTATATTATGTTTTCTTTGCAAACAAAGCTTCAGATTTCTACAACAAAAAGTGTAAGACCTCAGTGATAAGAATTAATTTGAACTCAGAAGATTTAAGGCTTAATTAGAATTCTGATCCAAGACAGCAGACTGTGTGAACTGCTGTTGCTAAACTGTACTGTGTAAACACTGCATACTAATGGAGTGTGCTTGTCAACTCAACTGGCATTTCAGTGCAGTAAGCTTGTCTTTCTGTCAGCCAAGTGCATCATGGGAAAAGATCAGCATCTCAAAGGAGTGTGATCTGCATGTGTAAAGAGAGGGGGAAAAACCTCAAAGAAAAGGAGCTTTTGCATGTATTTCAATTGTTCAGAGGTTGAAAACAATGTCTTCTAACAATGTGTATTTTGGCCCAAGGATAGCAAGGATTTTCTTTCTAAGAATTAGAAGATAAACATGTTTTTTTCAAAAAATTTGAGTCACAGTATTGCAGGAAGGAGGACCCCTTCCAGGGCCCGAAACCGGGCTCTTGTCTAATGCTCGGAAATGAATTGTCTGAGGAGACACATGTGCTGACAAAGCAAGAGATTTTATTGGGAAAGGGCACCTGGGTGGAGAGCAGTAGGGTAAGGGAACCCAGGAGAACAGCTCTGCTTGCAGTCTCGGGTTTTATGGTGATGGGATTAGTTTCCAGGTTGTCTTTAGTCAATCATTCTGACTCAAGAGTCCTTCCTGGTGGTGCACGCTTTGTTCAGCCAAGATGGATCCCAGAGAGAAGGATTCTGGGAGGTGGTCGGACATGTGGTGTCTCCTTTTGACCTTTTCTGAACTCTTCCAGGTGGTGGTGGCTTATTAGTTCCACGTTACTTACCAGGACCTCCTGTAGTAAAACAGCTCATGCAAATAGTTACTATGGTGCCTGGCCAGGGTGGGCGGCTTCAATCAGTGTGCTGCTGCTAACAATAGTATCTTGTAACCCTTAGCTAAGTGAAGCATGCCACAGTAAGACCACAGAAAATGAAAAGAATTTAACAGTGTTTTGAGTTTTGAGCTTTTCTCTAATCCCTCCTGTGGAAATATTTGTTTTCTCAAATCTATGATTTCAGCCAATTTATCTAAATCAAGAGGCATTTAAAAAAATAAGCAGCAGTGGAAATTCCCTGGTTGTCCAGTGGTTAGGGCTCCGTGCTCCTACTGCTGGGGGCCTGGGTTCACTCCCTGGTTGGTGACGATTCTGTAAGCCAAGCTGCTTGGCCAAAAACAAGAGCAACAAAACAAAACAAGCAAAAAGGTAAGCAGCAACATAGCATAGCCAATGTGAAGGACAGGAGTTGGCTTGTGTAGACAAGTTTCAAATCCTGACTCTGCCTTTGAATCACCTTGAGCAAGTCACTTTATCTCTGCACCAGAGCTTCTTATCAAATATTGACATACAAAACTATGCCATATTGATTTGAGCGTTAAATGAAATAATGTATGTGAAAGTCCTGGCACTTAATAAGTGATTAAGAAACATTTATTGAATAATTTGAGAGAACTGGTATTTTAAAAAGTTTATCTTCTCAATGACATTATAGGGTTATTGTGATGTCTCTGCTCTATTTTTAGATGGACTTGTTTTATATCCTCCTAAGACTGAGGACCATGTCCCTGAGATTCTTTGTTCTCAGCTCTACAGTATGCACAGGGTTTTTTAATAAGTGATTTTTGCTTGCCTCTGCTAAGCAAACAAGAACAAGTTTCTCCTTACTACTTATCCTCTGATCCTTTCACCAGTATTTTCCTCAATGACATTTGTCTGTCAGGTTCAGAGATTGTCTGTTGCAGACAATTTTGGCCAGAGTTCATTATGGTTATCTGTGAGGGAGTTATTTCAGTATAAGCACTGAGGAAGAGAAGAAGGAGCCGGTACATGGAATGAAGCAAAGAGAGAAAGGGGTAATAATAGTTAACACTTATTACAATTATTGAATGGTTAGTGCATGCAGATGAGGAATTTCAGGCTTAAAGAGTAAGTAAACTATCCAAAGTCATACTCACATAGATCCACAATCTTTTGTCTAAAGTCAGATATGTTTCAAGATTCAGAAATTGCTGGATTGGATTTTTAGAAAGATATATGCCATATATTACATAAGATTAGCAATAGGATCAGTAGTAACACCACATAATCAAATGCTTTTAATCTTTATGCATTGAAAAATATGAATATTCATACCTAATGAGATAAAGACTATAGGTAGATGCATATTTGTCCAGATCAAGTCACGTGTTGCCGCCAAATAAGTTACAAAACATCTTTATTTTTTAAACCTTTTTAGCTTTTGTAATTTTAGATAAGGAGTTGCAGGCTTGTGGTAGGTAATAGAGACCAGTGAGAACCCAGATGTGTCAGACTCCAGAGACGGGCTACTTCCTTGTTGTATCAACTGCACATTGCTGCTGAACAAGGTGCTGGGAATTTAAGAGCTCAGCAATGCAAATGCTTTCTCTTAAGGTTCTGGGAATCGAAGTCTAAAATGGATCTCCCTTGGCTGAAATCAGGGTGTCAGTAGGGATGTGTCTCTTTTGGAGACCAGGGGATGATGTGCTTCCTTCCCTTGTACAGTTACTTGAGACTGCTTGCATTCCTTGGCTCATAGTTCCTTTTTCCGTCTTTAAAGCCAGCAATAGCAGGTTAAGTTCTTGTTACATCACATCACTTTGACCTTCTCTTCTGCTATTCTTTTCCATGTTTAAAGAGTCCTTGTGATTAAATTGGGTCTAAGCAGATAAACTAGGATGTCATAGTGAGGGTTCTCCAGAGAAACAGAAACTGTAGGTTGTATGTGTGTGTGTCTGTGTGTATACATTGATGCTCCCCTTGCCAGCTTCTATTTTCGCATGGGCCAGTTCTGAGAGAAAGAGAGAGGGGAGAGAGAGCACATGAAAGAGAGAGAGAGAGGGAGAAAGAGAGAGATTGATTTAAGGAATTGGCTTATGAAAACACAGAGGCTGGCAAGCTCAAAATATACAGGGTGGACCAACAGGCTGGATACTAAGCACAAATGTTTTACTTTAAGTCTGAATATCATCTGCTAGAGAATTCCTTCTCACTTGGGAGCAGTCAATATTTTGTTTTATTCAGGCCTTCAACTGATTGGATGAGGCCCACTCACATCATGGAGGGCAATCTGACTCATTCAAAGTCAGTCCATTGATTTAAATGGTCATCTCATCCATAAATGCCATTACAGAAACATCCAAAATAAATGTCTGATGAAATAAGTAGGCCCTGCAACCCAGCCAGATTGCCACATAACATTAACCATCACAAAGAATAATCTCCCTCTCTCAAGGTCAGTGCGCTAGCAGCCTTGTTTCCATATTCAACCTTAATTTCCCCTTGTCACAAACCCTGACATACTATCATTTCCAAGGATTAGGCCATATATAGCTTTGGGACTATTGTTCCACCTGCCACTGTGTGGTTGTACAAGTTGTGAATAACACAGTTCCAAGGGGATGCCACTCACATGGATTGCAATCTGCATAGCAATGCGATGTGGAGGTCCTGTTGCATATTTGTCTATAGGGAGAGAATATAGTAAAACCTTTTTTCTAGGCTCAGCTTCTGGAAAACAAGTTGATGATAGCTTCTGCATTAATCTATTGGCTAGTTCGCGACTTCACTTTCACTTTTCCCTCTCATGTGCATTGGAGAAGGAAATGGCAACCCACTCCAGTATTCTTGCCTGAAAAATCCCACGGACGGTGGAGCCTGGTGGGCTGCCGTCTATGGGGTCGCACAGGGTCGGACACGACTGAATCGACTTAGCAGCAGCAGCAGCAGGAGTAAAGGATCCCTCTTTTGTGCCTAACGCGAAAGATCTCATTTATCATCATTTGCAAAATCCCAGTGAGACAAAACTCTATCTTCTGACCCTTCTAATTCCTATAGTAAACAGCCACAATCTAGATGTTTCATTGTTGTAAAGAGTCATTACCAAAGATTGCTAGGTAAATTGGTAAAAGTACTGCTGTCAGTTTATAATCACTATTTAGTTTTTTGTTGTGTCTATTGCAACTCCTGTTTCTGGCCTACTATTGCTCAGAGCACAAGCAATACTTTTGGTTTTGATGTTGATTAGCTTTTATTAGTGGAGAAGATGGTGGCAACCCATTCCAGTATTCTTGCCTGGAGAATCCCAGGGACAGAGGAGCCTGGTGGGCCGCTGTCTGTGGGGTCGCACAGAGTCAGACATGACTGAAGCAACTTAGCATCATGCATGCATGCATTGGAGAAGGAAATGGCAACCCACTCCAGTATTCTTGCCTGGAGAATCCCAGGGATGGAGGAGCCTGGTGGGCTGCCGTCTGTGGGGTCACACAGACTCGGACACGACTGATGCGACTTAGCAGCAGCAGCAGCAGCAGTAGCAGCTTTTATTAGCAGCCAGAAAGTTGGATCTAGATTAAAACAGTGCTGGTGAGTGTAGAGAACATGAAGAGAGGTCAGCAGGTTAGGCGAGCAAATTGCCACCTAGTAGAGGATGTGACCTCAATTTTTCCTTTTTGCAGGAAGGACCCATGGCTTGGGAACAAGTTCTTGGGAACATACCAGTTGTTCAAAATAAAGGAATAAAAAAGGGTAATATCTGACAGGATTTAGAACTCATAAATCCTTATCCAAAAGGTCAGTTTTCATTCCAATCCCTAAGGAAGGCAATGCCAAAGAATGCTCAAACTACCACACAATTGCACTCATCTCACATGCTAGTAAAGTAATGCTCAAAATTCTCCAAGCCAGGCTTCAAACAAGACATGAAACCATGAACTTCCAGATGTTCAAGCGGGATTTAGAAAAGGCAGAGAAAACAGAGAATCAAATTGCCAACATCTGATGGATCATTGAAAAAGCAATGGAGTTTCAGAAAAACATCTGTTTCTGCTTTATTGACTATGCCAAAGCCTTTTACTGTGTGGATCACAATAAACTGTGGAAAATTCTGAAAAGAGATGCGGAAATACCAAGACCACCTGACCTGATTCTTGATAAATCTGTATGCAACTCAGGAAGCAACAGTTGGAACTGGACTGGAACAACAGTCTGGTTCCACGTGGGAAAAGGAGTACATCAAGGCTGTATATTGTCTCCCTGCTTATTTAACTTATATGCAGAGTACATCATGAGAAACGCTGGGCTGGATGAAGAAGAAGCTGGAATCAAGATTGTTGGGAGAAAATATCAATAACCTCAGCTATGCAGATGACTCCACATTTATGGCAGAAAGTGAAGAAGAACTAATTGAGCCTCTTGATAAAAGTGAAAGAGGAGAGTGAAAAAGTTGGGCTTAAAGCTCAATGTTCAAAAAACTAAGATCATGGCATCTGGTCCCATCACTTCATGGGAAATAGATGGGGAAACAGTGGAAACAGTGTCAGACTTTATTTTTTTGGGCTCCAAAATAACTGCAGATGGTGACTGCAGCCATGACATTAAAAGACGCTTACTCCTTGGAAGGAGAGTTATGACCAACCTAGATAGCATATTAAAAAGCAGAGACATTACTTTGCCAACAAAGGTCCATCTAGTCAAGGCTATGGTTTTTCCAGTGTGCATGTATGGATGTGAGAGTTGGACAGTGAAGAAAGCTGCAGCACCGAAGAACTGATGCTTTTGAACTGTTGGTGTTGGAAGAAGACTCTTGCGAGTCCCTTGGTACTGCAAGGAGATCCAACCAGTCCATCCTAAAGGAGATCAGTCCTGGGTGTTCATTGGAAGGACTGATGTTGAGAGCTGAAACTCCAATACTTTGTAAGACAAGTGTCAGTAAAGCTTTTCTATAAAGAGCCAGATATGAAATATTTTAGGCTTTTGGGCCAGATGGTCTCCGTTGCAGCTATTCAACTCTGCCATCATATCATAAAAGCAGCCATAGGAACTGAATAAATGAATGAGTGTGGCTGTGTTCCAATAAACTTTATTGACAAAAACAGCTGGAGGGCCAGATTTGGCCAATGAGTAGGTTGTAGTTTGTTCACCCTTAGTCTACACGACAAGAAATAAACTCAATTAATTAGCTCAATTTCATTAATATGCTATAAAAACCAGTAATAAAGAGCAGTCATTCAATCTGGTCAGATGGTTATATAATAGCTGTACAAACCATTGTCTCCTCTACAGTTTCAGTGATCCTGAATTATTAGTGTCTTTGGTTTGTCTCTCTGATGTTCTCTACTGTGCTAAGATGCCATAGGATCCTGTGGGAGAGAGGGAAAAAAATTGGAGATTGGTGGTCATAGATTAGGGGACCTGGAAAGCTTGAAGAAAATAGGATAATTTGGTGTAACTTGACTCATGTATAATACATAGGTATGATTTATCCAAGAGTTTTACTTTTTACTCTCTGACAGAGGAAACAAATTACTTGACCAAGACAAAATGGATATACGGTGCCTCCATCACTATTGGCCATGGAGGTCAGACTCCAGCAAACACTCAGTTCTGTTCTTTTTCTGTTAATGATAGCAAGCATTTAGATTATAAAGTCTGACTGTGTTGACTCTCGTCTTACTGAGGAAAAATGCTCCCCTCTCTCAGTATCTCTTAATTTTAAGTCAATTTAGTGCCAATGACCAGGTTTTAATTTCAAAAGTCAAGTGTACTTACAAATGTCAAGTGCACATACAAATATCAAGTGAACTATGTAGATACTCATATCCTCTCCTACTGAACTGTAGAAGGCACCATATGGAAGATCTTTGACTCGAGGATTTTGATTCTTGTGGAGTTTGTTCTTGTGCTGGAGGCATAGCTATGTAGTCAGTTATTGTACTCACTCTGCAGCCTCACAATGAAATTGAAACAGAGTTGGAGTCGATGAACCACATACTTGTTTATAAGAAGTTACATAGAGAGTTCAAGCCCTCTTGGTGAATTTTTCAAAAGAGAATAGGATCAACAGGAAAAACAATTTCAGGAGAAATTGCTTGTGTGCCCATTGAACAATATTTGGAAGTGGCCTTTGGATTATCCACTTACTCAAGTGACTGGAACACCTTTGCCTTCTTGTCAGTAAATCCTTCCTGCTTGTGCAAGGGGAAGCATGGCTACAATTTATATTTTAACAATTTATATTATTACTTAAATCGATCCTTTTTCCCTCCAAACTTTTTTTTTTTTGCCTTTAAGAAACTTGTAAAGGCTCTATAGTATGTGTTGAGTTTTCTGCACATGGATGCATTTCTTCCTTTATCCATTTAGCATATACTTATTGAGCATTGACTGTGTTAGGTGCTAGATAGAAACAGTAGTGAACTCACAGAACTTACATTCCAGTGGAGGGGACAGACCTTAAATAAATAATCACCCAAGTAAATTGACCCTGGTGGCTCAGTGGTAAAGAATCCACTTCCCAATGCAGGACACACAGGAGACGCAGGTTCGATCCCTGGGTCAGGAAGATCTTCTGGAGAAAGAAATGACAACCCGCTCCAGTATTCTTGCCTGGAAAATTCCATGAACAGAGGAGCCTGGTGGATTAAAGTTCATGGGGTCACAAAACAGTTGGACACGACTGAGTGACTGAGCACACATACAAATAAATACTAAAAAACTGTGGTAAGTGCTATAAAGGAAAAGTACCCTGTGCTGTTAGACCTTACAATAGGGATAACTGACCTAGTCCAGGATCAGGGAAGCCTACTGTAAGGAAGTGTCCATTTGGGCCGAGATTGGAGAAATGAGTAGAGTTTCACTAGACAGAGTTGGAGGAAGAGCATACAGGGAGAGGACTTTAGATGCAAAGCCCTTGAAATGGAAAAGATCCCAGAGCCTTGAAAGCAGACCAGTGTCTCTTGAAGACTGAGGAAATGAGTGGGACAGGGATACAAGACTCATTTCTTCATCAGTTATTCTGGGGGAACCACTGTGTATGAGGCACTGTGGTAGGTACTACAGATAGAATCATGAAAAATAAAATTCCTGACCTCATGGAGATTGTGCATAACTCTATATTAATTTAATGTCCTCTCTTGAGAGTCCCTTGGACTGCAAGGAGATCCAATCAATCCATCCTAAAGGAGATCAATCCTGGGTGTTCATTGGAAGGTCTGATGTTGAAGCTGAAACTCCAATACTTTGGCCACCTCATGCGAAGGGCTGACTCATTGGAAAAGACCCTAATGCTGGGTAGGATTGGGGGCGGGAGGAGAAGGGGACGACAGAGGATGAGATGGTTGGATGGAATCACTGACTCGATGGACATGGGTTTGGGTAGACTCCGGGAGTTGGTGATAGACAGAGAGGCCTGGCGTGCTGCAATTCATGGGGTCTCAAAGAGTCGAACATGACTGAGCGACTGAACTGAACTGAACTGAAGTAATAGGTGCTTGGAAGATGATGCTGGATGGTCAGGGAAGCTTCTCTGAGGTGGTGCCATTTAAGCAAATATAATTTAGTCAGATTAATATCTGGGGGAGACTTTTAGGCAGTGGGCTCATCTGGTGTGTCTTTTAGACTTTATTAAATCTTCTCAACAGCCTTAAGATGCATATACTAGGTAACTTTTGCTAAATACACAGCCTATACATGTCAGGGTAAGATTTAAGTTGCTTCAGTCGTGTCCGACTCTTTGTGACCCTATGGACTGTAGCCTGCCAGGCTCCTCTGTCCGTGGGATTCTCCAGACAAGAATACTGGAGTGGATTGCCATGCCCTTCTGCAGGGAATCTTCCCAACCCAGGGACTGAACCCACGTCTCTTATGTCTCCTGCATTGGCGGACAGGTTCTTTACCACTAGCACCCCATGGGAAGCCAGGATTTTAAACCCAAGTCTATCTATTCCTGTCCTCTTCCCATTATAGGATACTGTTCCTTTAGGAGGTATTAGGCTGTTCCATACATGCACAAGTCATTTAATCATTTCAGTCAAAATTGTCACATCTGAAAATGAACATACGCCTTAACATGTTTCCTGAAGAGAACCCCAGACTAATGATGACAAAGGCATTCTCACCTTTTTGTGCTGGAGGATACTCCTTTGGGCCTGGTATGAGGAAAGTGTGTGCTTACTGTATAGTCTGCAGTGTTCTTGGAAAGGTTGTATACCATAAATAAAGTCCGAGACTGATAAGAGACAGGTTCTGTGCTCCTTATTCCATTCAATTAGTTGTGTAAATTTAGACAAGCTACAACCTCTCTGAGTTCCAGTTTCTTGATATGCAAAATGGCATAATTCTATCTTTCTTGTCTACCTCTCAGAGTTGTTTTGAATATCCAATTTAAATGTCCCTACCTTCAAAATACCCAGAATCCATGAATTTCTCACTATCTTCACTGGTACAACCATGTATACTTCTTTCCTGGATTGTTACTATTGCAGACCAACTGGTCTCTCAGTTTCACACTTGACACCCCACCTTCTCACTCAATTCTGAATGGAGCAATAAGGGTGATCCTGATAAAAGCATCAGATCTTAGTAGGACTTCCTATTGTGTTCCAAATCCTCCAGTGGCTCATTAATTCACTTGTAATTAAAACCAATCTGGGAAAGATTGAAGGCAGGAGGAGAAGGGGATGACAGAGGATGAGATGGTTGGATGGCATCACTGACTCAATGCACATGAATTTGAGCAAGCTTCAGGAGAAAGAGAAGAAAAGGGAAGCACTGGCATGTTGCAGTCCAAGGGGTTGCAAAGAGTTGGACATGATTTAGTGACTGAGCAACAACAACAAAATTAAAACCAAACTCCAACATATCCATTCATGATCTTCCTACATTACCACTCTGGCCTCACCTCCTCATCCAGCACTCTCATTCACTCTGCTCCAGCCTCACTGGTTTTCTTGTTATTCTTCAAGCATGATCTCAACCCAGAGGTCTTTGCTTGCTCTTGCCTCTTCCAGGTACACTATTTGGACAGAGAGCTACATGGCCAACATTCACACTTCCCTCAAGTCTCTGCCCAAATGCCACCTTCTCAGTGAGGCCTCTGAAAGTGAAAGTGTTAAGTTGCTCCGTCGTGTTCGTCTGCGTAACCCATGGACTGTAGCTCACCAGGCTCCTCTGTCCATGGGATTCCCCAGGCAAGAATATTGGAGCGGGTAGCCAAGCCCTTCTCCAGGGGATCTTCCTGACCTGGGGATCGAATTCGGGTCTCCCACATTGCAGGCAGATTCTTTACTGTCTGAGGCACCAGGGAAGCCCCAATGAAGCCTCTATGACCATCCTATTTAAAATGGAAACCACCTTCCTTACATCTCAGACCCACTTACTCTGCTCTACTTTTGCCTTTGCCTTTTCCATAGCACTACTCATTGTTTAATACAATACATACTTTATATAGAGACCATATAATTCTGTACCAACTGAGAAATTTTTGAGAGTGGAAGTGAGTGCTATTACATTGACACCAGGACAGCAGGTATAAACTGGGACTGATGGACTTCACAAGGATAGGGACCTCTGGCCATTTTGTTGTTTGCTTATATTATGTGTCAATAACAGTATCTGACATACTAGGATACCAGTACATATTTTTGAACAAATGAATGAATACTACATATGAATTGCTTATTCTGTAGTTTTTGGAATTGCTTAGATGAATAACAGTGTGCAATTTACTTGTAAAGCCAAAGCAAAATCAATAGATAAGCTTTCATGCTTCTTCTCTTAGTTGATTGGTATTGATGATGATGATGACGATTAAAATAGATCATTTCTTTTTAACCAAATTTAAAAACAATTAAACAAAAAAACAATAAGGCCTTGTTGGGCTTCCATCTTCCTCTCCCTTTTGGTAAATCGAATTTGGTTGAGTTGACTTTTCACGCTTCCCACTCCATAACACCTGAATACCTTTTCCATCCATAGTGCTTTTCTTATATTCCAAGTGTGTATCACAGAACATAGTCAGAAAAGTTCTTTGGGTTCAGCTGGATTATGAAAAAAGACAACATTTCAGCATTTAATCTTCTCTTCAGGCATTTAAGAAATCAGAGTCGCAATCAATATAGAAAGAGGTAAAAGCTTTACAATTTCAGCAATGGAAAAGAGAGGAGGGAGAACATCAGTCTTTCCACTTTCCTTTTACAAAAGTGCTTGAGTTCTTTTCAGAGTTTTCAGCCTTCCTATAAGCCTTAGGAAGCCTCTAGTTCATATTCCTACTCAGCTTTTGTGGTTTGTATCACACAAGCTTGCAAAGTCAACTGATTACTTTAAATCCTAGAAAGTGCTTAAATTAAAAAAGCAAGCTTGAGCAGAGCTGAACATATAGTAGGAAATCAATAAATGTGTTAATTTAATGTGGGCTGATTGATGTCTTATGTAAGCATATTTATCTGCCAATTCATCTCTTCTGTATGATGCCAGGTAACCTCCTAAGGTTTGAGCAGCTAGAGAGGAGATATAAATGTGTGAAATTTCATTGTCACGAACTCACATATAGAAATTCATTTTCTTTCTCAAGTGCCTAGTTTACTTTATAGGAGTAGAACACAAAAACCACAACCATAACAACAGCAATAAAAATCTTAATCTAGTTATTTTCAGGTAGTGTTAGTTACTCAGTCGTGTCCAACTCTTTGTGACCATTTGGACTGTAGCCTGCCAGATTCCTCTGTCCGTGGAATTCTCCAAGCAAGAATACTGGAGTGGGTTGCCATTTCCTTCTCCAGGGGATCTTCCCAACCCAGTGATGAACCCAGGTCTCCAGGTAAACTCAGTCCAAATCTGTGATGTCTTAGTTAATACAAATGAATAATTCAGCCAACATTCAAATTTAAAACATCTTCTCATGTTTTCTCTGTTACCTCCATCTCCTTGCTGTTTCTTCTAAGCTTTTGAGCCTGGTGGTTCTGTTCATGGGAATTTAGCTTTATGAAGCTGCTATATGGCCCTAAAGGATGAATCTCATGTCTTTTACTTATATTCCATGACCTTTGAAGAACTTGGTGGAAATTAAAGCTGGTAAGCAAGTCCAAGGATTCAATGTGGTGACCAGAAACCCCACTGCCCAAGCTCATGCACTGAAGAGATGTCAAGTCTTTGGAGCCTAGCTTCTTGTCAATGTTTTGTTATTGTTTAGTCGCTAAGTCATGTCTGACTCTTTGTGACCCTATGGACTGTAGCCCGCCAATCTCCTCTGTTCATGGGAATTTCCAGGCAAGAATACTGGAGCGGGTTGCCATTTTCTTCTCCAGGAGATCTTCCTGACCCAGTGATGGAACCTGTGTCTCCTGTATTGCAGGCGGATTCTTTTCTTCTGTGCCACTGGGGAAGCCCTTTGTTAATGTTTACTGTATTTCATTAACTAAAATAGTTTAAAACAATGATTCATCCATCCAGTATTTTTTCAGCAGTTGCTCAGTGCCAAATAGAGCACTTGAGAGAGAGCTATGTTGAAGAAGAAAAAGGTCCCAGCACCCACAGACCGCTCAGTCTACTGATTAAGGTAAATATCAAACCAAAATGTCAAATGAGATTTATGCTTAAAGAGAAACAAGATTACTTTGAGAATATGTAATAAGAAGCCCTTGCCTGGCCTGAGAGGTCAGAGAAGACCTTCTCAATGAGGTGACACTTAAATGGAGAGCTCAAGGACAAATAGAAATCAGTCATGTTTAGAGAAGCCATTGGCCTTGGGCTCCAATAAATCTGAAAGCTACTCTCATCCTAGACTGTATCTGTTCTAGCTATTAAACCAGAGGCCTGCTTAGAAGAGGTGGTAACAGAAATTCTTCCATCCCCCAGGTAAGATACCATGGCTGGTCAAATAATTATTTCTGTCTTAACTGGTAAGTCTTATTCTTCTTCCAGTGTGACCTCTCCTATTTCAGCTGTAAGAAAAGGAGCTAAAGCGAACCCAGGAGAAAGTTGACCTGTTGGCCCAGAGAAACAAAGGATCCCAAATGTCTTGCCTCTAAGTTCAAAAAGCAAGCGTTCAAGTATAATGCAGCAAGATTCAGGCACACACAGGGACAACTCATCCTCTTTACCCTTCAAAACTCACCAGAAAAACCCTTTGAGCCAAGGAGAGTAGAAGGCCACTTTAGAGCAGAAAGACAAAGATTTTTCACCATTCTTTACAGAACTGGGATGGGAACAGAGAGAAGCATGAGCATTGGGGAAAGTACCATCCTGGTGTGACAAAGTACAAACGATAACATCCTCATGGGCAACATAAGCAAAAAGAGGGTTTAAGGAGGGGACGACAGAGGATGAGATGGTTGGATGGCATCACTGACTCAATAGACATGAGTTTGAGTAAGCTCTGGGAGTTGGTGATGGACAGGGAAGCCTGGCGTCCTGCAGTCCATGGCGCTGCAAAGAGTCGGACACGACTGAGCAACTGAACTGAACTGAAGAACACTCATGCAACTCATGGAACTCTGCTCAGTGTTATGTGGCAGCCTGGATGGGAGGGGAGTTTGGGGAGAATGGATACAAGTATATGTTTGACTGAGTCCCTTTGCTGTTTACCTGAAACTATCACAGCATTAATTGACTCTGCCCCAGGACAAAATAAAAAGTTAAAACAAATGTTCATGCAACTTTGGCAGCTCCAAAGTTTCTGTGGGTGCCCAGTGAGGCATAAAAGTTGACAGAGAACTAGTTGATATGCCTAGTGTCCCAGGGCTATGATGAAAATACAGGGCAGCTCTGCCCACTCCATAACCCAAGATTCCCTCTCTGGAATAAGGAGAAATTACAGTTATGTAGTGGCCATGTGCCAAAGTGAGAATCATCATATGCAGTTTAGATCTTGGAGACACCATATGAGAAGTGTGCAGAATACAGTCAGATGTCATTACACTATAAGAATGATGGCTCAGATGAAAACATACAAGAAGAATCCTGAATTAACTCAGGTGGTAGAAATTAGTTCAAGTAGTTTAGCCATGAACTTGAGAGATGAAGCATTTTGAAGACTTTCATCTATTCAAATTAGATAATGATGATGGAAAATGATGTAAGGATGCTACTTGAACTTATAAGAAACCAACCCTAGTTGAAGGATTGGATCTAGAGTTCCCTGGAGCCATAGTGATTTAAAAAAAAAAAAACCTCCAGTTTATACAGTTGCACACAAATAGAGTCTCTCTCACTGCAATGTTGTTGCCTCTGTTACTCCATCCCACTTTCACATCTGTGGCTCATAAATGAGCACATTTGTGTGTGTGTACACTAAGTCACTTAAGTGATGTCCAACTCTGTGTGACCCTATGGACTGTAGCCGGCCAGGCTCCTCTGTCCATGGGATCCTCCAGGCAAGAATACTGGAGTGAGTTGCTGTGCCCACCCCTACGGGATCTTCCCAACCCAGGGATGGAACCTGTGTCTCTTACGTCTACCTGCATTTGCAGGTGGATTCTTTACCACTAGTGCCATCTGGGAAGCCCATAAGTGAGCACAGTATCTTTAAAATCTTAGGGAGGATTGGAATAAAATAGAGGGATAGTGAAGTGAATCAAATCCATAGTATTAATACCAGTAAGTGAAGTTCAGAATAATGTGTGTAGCAGTTGATATTTAATTTGCTTGTGATGTTGAAGAGAACATGGCATCTTTTAGAGTGACAGTTTGAACAGATTCCAATTTCAAAATTTCATTAATTTGTGATTTTTATTAAAGTATGTAAGATATTTTGAGTACATTTAAGACAGAAGAGCATGATGGGCTACAGTCCATGGGGTTGCAAAGAGTCGGACACGACTGAAAGCGACTTAGCACTAGCACATACTATTAATGCACTAGAATATTTAAGATAATTTTATATTCTTTATATTTACAAATTTGACTTATTAAATATGTAAGAGTTGTTCAAGCAAGTAGTAAGGTTTTGATTTGGGGGATCAGTATACCTAGTCAGGTATTTGAAGTGCTTAAAAAGAAAATCAGATATATTTGATGTATATATGCACTTTGAAATGTTGAAGAGAATTGAGGCAACTAAGTTTACAGACAGGATTAAGAAGAATTTAATCTGTTCAGCCTGAGTTGATCTAACATTAATTGAAGGCTCTCTTGCAAGTGATTAACAAAGTGTACTAGATTTATGGAATAGACTATGATTTTTATCTACTTTTGATTTTGTAATTTTAATAAATTAATATCAAACCAAAGAATGGCAAATCGTGTTTCCTGTACACCAAAGATCCCTGTTAGACATCAAAAATTCAGTGATGGAACCTAGTCATTCACTCACAGGCCATCTCAGTCACAACTTCCAGGAGCACTGTACATTTCTTGTATCAAGAATCAGACTAGTAGTGGCAGAAACTGAAGGCTGCCCACTCAAGATGCCATTCTCAACTCCATCTTCCTTGCCAATCTCCCATGAAGGAAGGAATACTTGAAATGTTACTTTCCCTGCCTTCTTGGAAGCAAATTGTAGCCTGTGACTCATTTCTGCTAAGAGGAAGTTTTGGGGGACCTTCTGGTCTCTTCATAGCTCTCTCTCCAAGGCCTAATGCTCTATTTGACACTGAGTAGCTGCTAAAATTATGAAAAAGAATAGACATATGTATATGTATAACTGAATCACTTTGCTGTATACCTGAAACTAACACAATATTGTAGATCAACTATACTCCAATATAAAATAAACATTTTTAAAAATATTGAATTTTTCTATGTATCCTTTGTGTTAAAAAAGTGATTCAATGTCCATAGCCATAGATAAATGTATTTTATAATAATATAATCATATTAAACATGCAAAAATATTAAGTGAATGGATAATTGTTTTTAATTATTTTGTTAATGAAATGCAGTAAACATGAACAAGAGGCTAGACTCCAATGGCTTGGCATCTCTTGAATACATGAGCATGGCATTGGCATTGGATTCTTAGACTTGCTGACCAGTTTTAATTTTGACAGTGTTCTTTAGAGGTTGTGGAATGCAAGTGAAAGGCGTGAAATTCAGGAGGTGAGGGCCTGTCTTAGCATACACAAAATGTGACATCTTCAGTTTCCAGGGAAGAGTAAATTTTCCTATTGCTATCAATCAAAAACACAGTGTTATTTTCAGTGTTTAGCTACATTGAATGGAGTGATTTTTACTAATGTGTTAAAACTTGTTAGTTGAGAAACACTTCTGCAAACTGTAAATGGGAATTGAGATGAATCTAAGGCTTTCTTTCATTTTGCAAAGCAGGCGAATCTTACAGGATTTATTTTCTTCCTGACATTCTTTTATATAAGGCATTTGAGCAGACTTAAGATGAAACAGAGATTTTTCATGTCTTTTGACCCTGAGCCATTTATATGAGAGAGGATTTTAAAACATGAATATTTTTGGCTCTAACAACTGTACCTTTGAAATGGCATGAAACACAGTGTTTAGAACTGCAAATATCACTGACATTTCGAAAGTGCAAACAATGTTTAATAGCATAACAGAAAATTTATTGCTTCTGCATGAACATAGGTATTGCTTAGGAGTTTATGGTATTTAAGAGTTAAATAAATCAGTGGAAAACTCACTATAGACTAGCTCTATGTAACCAGAGGTAGGTATAATAATTAGGAGGACTGTGAAACTCCTTTAATCCTTCAATAAATATGCCATATATCTGTGGCAGCCTGCTGTTCTCTGAGTCCAGATTGCTGCTTTGTAGGTAGGTATCAATCTTCACTACTTGCTGTGTTCAACCTTTCTGAATCTGTGTTCAGGATCCATCTGTTTCAGCTATATTTGTTAGTGTGTTTCCTTATGTAATAAATCCTTCAAAAATATTCATCTCCAAGTGGTGTCATGATACCTGCTGGGTTATATTTGTCAGACACTATAATAGTGTAATAGTCTTTAACCATAGAGAATAGTAAGTAAAATATGCAAAACAAAAAAATTGTGTATTTCTGCTGAGGCCAGGGCTGCCTGGGGAATAAACAGTGGTACTCCTGACAGATTGGTCAGAAGGGATGGTAATTATGAAAGATGGCCATGGCTTGGGAGTTACCCTTGACTCAGAATGTGGTACGTGAGCTCGCTCAGCAGTTCTGAGGCTTGCATCCTGGTAATGCTGCTTAGTGTCTAGCCACAGGAAATAAAGGCAGAGAGAAATGATTGCAAGTGGCAGTAGGTGTAACGTCCAGGGACCTACCACTCTTCATTAAGGGAAGAATTTGGTGATTCCTTAAAGATGAAAAAATGCTTTTAAAATTTGGACAGATTTTAATTTTGAAAGATGTGATGCTCTATTACCCACTGTCTTTTTCCATTTTTTATGCTGATACTTTTCTACAGTTCTTTTTTCCTCTTATGGGTTTTTTCCATGCTTTTATATGCTTTGAAAAAACAATATTGAAAAATATTTTTTAATAAAGATGATTAGAAAATCTTGAAACATATTGTCCCTGTGACAAGAATGTCCAATGATTTGTTCTCATTTAAGAAGGCATAGAGCATTAGACCTGGAAAGGACAGTTCCTATGTCCTTGTTAGAGGTTATTTTTCAACAAACATTTCTTGAGTGCTTACAGATAAGTAAACTAGAGCTCAGAAAGGTTAATGACTTTGTTGCATCGATAAAATCAGGCCCATATTCTCCCATTTTTTATTTCGTATATATAAAGCTTGACGCCACTGTTTACCAATATTTTGTATTTCTGTTCCATCTTTTACTTTGCACTGTGAATTTATTCTTGTCATTATTTTATATAATGTTCATTTACATTGATCTCAGGTTTAACAATTTTCCTCTGTATCTTCCTATATCTGAGATTTTCTGTAATTATTTTCCTTAAACCTTAAGTTCATATTTTAATAGTCATTTTAGTAATGCTATACACACACACTCACACACACACACACACACATAATGGCTATATGATTCCATCTTTCTCCTGTTTTGCAAGTATGTTTTCATGCTATTTATTATATGTATTAATTCTTCCATTCATTTACTTATTTATACAACAGATTTTGAGGGGTGCCGACTCTAGAGAGAACGTAGTTCTACGTGCTGGTGAACACAAAGGTAAACAGAAATTATCACGGCTGCTCTCCTCATAGAGCTTGGGTCTGATGGAAGGGAAAAACATTAAATAAATTATCAAACAAACACATAAGTTCAACATAACAAAAGAAAACAACAAAGGACTTCATATAAATCCCCAAGTGGAGATACAAGGGGCTCATCAGAGAAGACTTCTTTACAAAGAAAGAACTTTAAATTGAAACCTAAGCATAATGTGAGTGGACGGCGGGGAAAAGTCTTCCATGCAGTGGGAACAGTGAGCTCAACGGCTCTGAGGCAGCGTAGAGTTTGTCTGTTTCAAGACAGAAGAAAGTCAGGAGGGCTAGTGTGTGCTTCATAGGGAGGGATAATGAGATGAAGCTGGGAATAAAGGAGGGGGTTCTATAGCTACACAATTCGGGGCTATGCAGACCAAAATGGAAGCCATTAAATCTTTCAAGTAGAGAAGTGACATGATTGGCCCAAGTGTATATGTAAATGTGCACGTTCTGCACATAAACTTTTTAATCTTACTATCATTTATTTATTACATCTAAAAATACATGTTGCATATGTAAGTCTGGAAGAATAATAGCAGAATGAATAATGAATACCTCTGAACCTACCACCCGATTTTGAATGTAAAGGATGACCAATGCCTTTATTTTTTATATTGCCTATGAATTCTTCCCCAGTGCCCTTCCTCTGTCATATCCGCATGCTCAGTGCTCAGTCACTCAGTCATGTCCACTTCTTTGTGGCCCCAGGAAGGGTAGCCTGCCAGGCCCCTCTGTCCATGAAATTTTCCAGGCAAGAATACTGGAATGGGTTGCCGTTTCCTTCTCCAGGGGATCTCCCCGACCCAAGGATTGAACCCATGCCTCTTGCATCTCCTGCATTGGCAGGCAGATTCTTTACCACTAGCGCAAATGTGAAGCCCATCTTATCCCCATATTACTATTCAAAATTTTGTTTTTATCATTCTTTGCTTTTTCCTTTTTACAAGTAGTTTTATCATATAAATATAACCTCTAAACAGTATAGAGTTTTATGTTTGTTTTTGAATTTCATAAAAGTGACATAACACAATATACACAACTCGTTTTTAAAAAACTCACCATTATATTTGCAGGATGTATTCATGTTGATAATTTAGCTGCAGTCATGCATTTTCACCAAGGTATAATATTTTGTAGTGTGAGTATCTCACAATTGGTTCATTTTACTGTTGATGGACATTTGAGATGTTTACAAGATTTTGTTGTTACTAATTTTCTCATACGTGTCTCTTGATTAAAATATTAGAGAGTTTCTAAGGTGTATATTTAGTAATAGAATTGCTAGGTCATATTCTGGGTGCATGTTTAGCTTTGTAATATAATGTCATATTGTTTTCCATTTAGCACTTCTACAAGTATTATGCTAGTGGTGGTGCTAGTGGTAAAGAACTTGTCTGCCAGTGCAGGAGACGCAAGAGACTCAAGTTCAATCCCTGGATCAGGAAGATACCTGGAAGAGGGCATGATAACCCACTCCAATATTCTTGCCTGGAGAATCCCATGGAGAGAGGAGTCTGGCAGGCTGCAGTTCATAGGGTCGAACAGAGTTGGACACGACTGAAGAGACTTAGCATGCACCAGGATTGTATTAGTTCTCTTGTTTCACATCTTCACCTGCAATTGGTATTGTCAGACTCTAAACTTTTGCTCGTTCCATGTGGATAAAATGCTATCTCATTTTGAGCTTAGTTTGCATTCCCATGATCACTAATGAAGTTCCGTGGTTTTCAGGATTGGTAATGTTCACTCTCTCTTTTGTGGAACATCTGTTTGGTTTCTACTCATTTAAAAAATTATTTCTATTTGTGTCATTGATTTTGAGTTCTTTATATATTTCTATACTAATAAAGATTTTTTTCCAGTTTGTTTCTTACTTTTTCACTCTCCTTATCATGGCTAGCTCAATGATCAGAAGTTATAAACACTATGGTAGTTAACTTTTTCAAAGTTCTATTTTGTGGTTTGTGTGTGAGTGTGTGTGTGTTTCAACAAATCGTTATCTACTCAGGAGTCACAAAAATAGTCTTCTGTGTTTCCTTCTATAAGTTTTATTATTTGTATCTTTCCTGCCTTATTGAGGCATAACTGACAATTAAAAATTTTATATTTAAAGTGTTATAGTGTGATGACTTGATGTATGTATACATCATAAAATGATGAAAGTTTGCTGCTACGGGCCAGGAACGACGCCGGGATTCTTGGCCTCTGGAGGAGAGGAATCCGATCCAGGACCAGTAACGAGGCTTGATCGCCCAGAGCTTTTGTGTAAGAAAGTATTATTAAAGTATAAAAGAGATAGAGAAAGCTTCTGATATATACATGAGAAGGGGCAGAAAGAGTGCCCCTTCCTAGTTTTTAGCAAGAAGTTATATACCTATTAGCAAGCTGCTAATTAGAGAAAGGAAATGTCTCAAAACTCAGAGAGTGGCACCAGGCCCCTCACCCACAACATGCATTTTGAGATAACATTGGCACAAGGTGAGTCATCTGGGCCATAAAACAATTGATGTGAATCTTGAAGAAAGGCAGATTCTAGGGTAAATACATAGTTCCATTAATATAGCTTAAGAGAACATTTTCATGAGTAAAACATACTGGTTTGTTGAGCCATTATCAGTTCTGAATCTTAGGCAGAACCAACCTGAAGAAAGGCAGAGTCTAAGGTAAATACATAGTTTATTAACATAGCTTAAGAAAAACATTTCCATAAGGAAAATGCCTTGGTTAGCTCAAGGTTTGAGAAAAGTTAAGTTCAGGTGGAACCAGGTGTCGTCATGGCAACATAGATTTTTAAAAGAAACCTCCTTTTAATTTTGGATAGAGAAGAAAAAAAAAATCTGACACTTGCAGTCTATTTTCTCCGCTTGGGGACCCCTAGCCTTCCTGCCTGTTACCCTCTCAATGATTATCACAATCAAGCTGATTAACACATCCATCACTTCATATAGTTACCAATTTCTGTGTGTGTGCAGTGAGAACACTTAAGATTTACTCCCTTTGCAAATTTCAATTAATTATAGTCATCATGTATACATTAGGCCCCCAGAACTTATTCACCTTGTAGCTAAGTTTGTACCTTTGACCAATATTTTCCCATTTCCCCCACCTCCAGCTGTTGCAACCACCATCTTATGAGGTTGATATTTTTAGATTACACACATCAGTGCTATCATATAATATTTGTCTTTCTGTTTCTGGTTTATTTCACTTTGCATAATGTCCTCTTGGCTCAACCCTGTTATCACAAACAGACACTTAGTTTATTTCCTTATCTTAGCAATAGTGAATAATGCTGAAATAAGCATGGGGGTGTAGATATCTCTTCAAGTTTACTGATTTCATCTCTATGAACTGGGAGGACACGGTAAAAAAGTGGTCCCTTTCAAATTTATCAATTTTGTCTCTCTTTCTCAAGCTCAGATTTTTTCTAAAGTATTACAGCCAAAGGGGCCTCCCCAGAATACGGAGCCCTAACAGGCAATGCAAGAGCTGTAGAGATGTGGATTTGATCCCTGGGTTGGGAATATCCCCTGGAAAAGGAAAATGGCAACCCACTCCAGTATTCTCTCTGGAAAATCCCCTGGGACAGAGGCATCTTGGCAGGCTACAGTTCGTGGGTCACAAAGAGTCAGACCCACAGCTGAGCACACACATACATACATTAACAGGCAAAGTCAACACAGTTACTTATTTAAATCCAGTAATTCTGATCATAGTCCCCAACCAAGCACCTGGATCAAGTTCAAAGGCAGTGGAGCAGGCAGAGCAGAGGGGTCAATCGAATTTCATAAAATCAAAACCAAAAGTTTTCTTTTGCTGCTGAACCACTAATGCAAGCAAGGCCGCTCTACGGAATTGGGACCCAATCCCCATTGAGTTTAACTCACATTAGCACTTCAGTGAGAAAGGGGTGCAAGCTGCAATCAACATTCCACATTTCTTCAGAATTCCTACAAAGAATGGAATCCTAATGGATAACGGTCTGGGGACAGTGTGGAGGGCAACGGGTACCTCCTGCAGTTTCATTTAAATAGCAAAAAAGATTTGTTTACTTAGTGTCATATTAGCTTTATTACTTGCATGCCACGATGCAGGTACTCATGTATGAACAGTGAGGGGCCAATGTCCCCCCAAATGCTCCTTGCTTACTGCCATTTCTCCACAATCCCACTCTATGCAAAGTGGCAAATTATAACACTTAAGAATGTGCAATCATTTATCTTAAGGGTATTTTGAGAATTCTTAAATCCCATTCTCCCCAGTCCCACCAAGATCAATTAGGCATCCAGGAATATTTCGAAATTAGGTTTTTGGTCTAGATGTATTAGGAAAGGAAAAGGCATGCCACAGAAAGCTATTTGACCAGAGCCATTCTCCTGATATGTAAAGACTTCCTTTTTGAATTTCAGCTAATACCCCAATGTAACAGGCATGTCCCTCATCCACTTAGCTTGAGAATGTTTACTTAAGAATAGGCCTAAAACTGCTAAACTATGAGATTTAGTATGCTCCAAGTTCAGTTACAGGGAGTTCTGGGTGATGGGGGATCTTCTAGTAACTTTGCTTTACAGGGCTTTTTGCTTCCCAGCTCCTCTACAGCAGGAAGGGCTGGAGCACACAATGACTGTTACTGGTATCTAGGTACGGGGCTGGTTAAATGTTCTGCATACCAGGAAGTGCTAACTCAAATGCCTTGAGCTGTAGATGACAAGACAGAGTCCCCCTAGGGTACATCCCCAACTCAGTTATGCTTTATTGCAGCTGTGTAGGAAAGGCAGGAGATTTTAGACATTCCCACATTTTCAGCAAGAAGCCAGAGAAGTTCATGAGTGTTGACAATATCACCTGAATTTTAAAAGTGGCAAATTAATAAAATGTTTTTCCAAGGACAGCATGGATGACCAAAGAGAAATTCACATCTCTGACCATCAGAAGACACCCTGGAACATTTGCACTTTACCTTTAAAGGTTTTGGTGACCTTGGAGCACTCATGATATTATTATAGTGATCCCATGTAAATATTTGCTTAGTACCTAAAGGCATTTGGCTATTGTACATCCATATCTCATTCATCCTCACAATATCACTGATTTAAGGGACTAGTACTATTTCCGTCCCCAGATGAGAAAACCTAGTCTCAAAGAGTCTGAGTAACTTACCCAAGATCGCCAAAGCAAGTCCACCTTGGGGATCTGCACGGGGCAGTCATGCCCTCCACAATGATGGCTTACTGCACCTGCACTAAAACCAGGTAATTCCACTGAGCCCACTCTCAGACTAGAGTATTACTACCAATTCAAAATCCCATGTGGGTAGATGTTTGAACAACTCCAGAAACAAAATTTTAATTATTCTTCTCCATTTATTGAAAGAGTGGTTACATTTTTGCAGTGTTTACAGTTTTTGCCAAAAATATCTAAAACTATTCAGTCAAAAAGCTATGTAAGCAATTGCATGCTATGCTTCAAATGTCTGAACTTGCAAAATTTGCATACAAGTGCATGAGAAGCTGCCAAACAGCAATGGAGGAATAATATTAAAGGTAAACACATGGAGTACTACTGGATTTTATGATTTTCCATGACAGTAGTGAGAACTAGAGCTGGTAAAGGTGGTGGAAAAATCTGGTGGAATTTTTACCAGAGCCAGTTGACCATTATTTTTTAAATACTTATAACATATATAGTTACCAAATCAACTTTAACCAAGTTACTACATCCGTTGAAAATACAATACACACACACACACCCACACACCATCTTCCAATGAAATGCGCCTGGATACCATCTTCTCCCAATCCATACAATCATCACTTCACAGATCTGCAGCAGCATTGATATCATCATTTCTTCCAGTGGAACCAGAGGGAAAGAAAAAGTGGTGTGACTGTGTAAGTGGTGTGTGAGGAGAGAGTAGAGAGAAATGGGCGAGACAGGTTAGAAAGGGAGTCAAATATTTTGATCAATTACTGCAGCAGCAGCGCTTATTCACATTAGTTAAGGACAGTCTGATAAATTTTAAAGTAGGATCACTATTAGTGGGGGAAAGTTAAATAAAGACGTGAGCAGCCACTGCCATAAGAGCAGTGGGTGCAATGGTTACTCACGAAGGGATCTTAGCACCAGACTGCCAGATTTGGATTCCAATTTCTTTACTTACTAGCTAGGTTTCCTTTTCTTTTTCTTTTCATCCTTTCTTTTTTTTTTTTTTTTTGCCTTTGGGGTCATGCCACAGGCTATTGGATCTTAGTTCACCGACCAGGGATTATACCAGGCCCACAAGCAGTGAAAGCATGGGTCAAACCTCTAGAGCACGAGGAATTCCCAAGCTAGGGTTTCTGAATGCATTGCCTTTTTAACTTGATAATTTTTTAGTTCCCTATCAATAAATTGGGAGTAATAGTAGACTCTACATCATAGTATTTTTGTTGTAGGATGTAAACATAGTTTAAATAGATAAAATTTAGAACAGGGATGGCACAAATTAGAACTCAACATATCAACTTTTAATCTATCAATTCTCTCCCAGAAAAACACTGGTAACTCAAAAATGCTGACCATTGGTGTTTCTCATCAAGTAACGTCACCACTAGTCTGGGAAATTTCAAAGTGAGATTGTTCTTTTTGTTAGGTTATTGGCCTTGGTTGTCACAATGATTGGCAAGCACTGCCAACACTCAGTGGGTAGATTTAGGGTTGGATGGTTAGATACTAGATGTTCTACAATTAAGGGTTCGCACAATGGTGAACTGCCTCCATCCCTACACATCTATATGTAGTCCTCCAGTCTTCATGTAGTAAAAAAAGTAAAAAACTTGTGATTATCTAAAATGAAGCCTAATTCCATTTTACATATAAATCCAAAATATTTTTTTCCACATGCTTAAATATTACTATATTTTCCAGGAACACAAATATCATGTAAAACAAGTGAAGTTAAACTTCTTGTTTGCTCAGAACCCTTCCCTAAGAATAGTTGTTTCAGAACCCTTCCGAAGAATAGTTCAAACATTTTGAAAAAAAAATTAGATGACCAACAACAATTTGAGGCATCAGCATACCTGTGTCAGCCAGTATCTGTAGCTATCATAATCACAGGGCTCCTATTGTACTTAGGAGATTCCAGCTCCATCGTGATTCTTTCCAAGGGATCTACATCTGAGTCAATTACCTATTGGAATTGATAGCAGGGTTTTTTTTTCATTTTTTTTGTTTTGTATAGTGTATTAAAGAATAACTTCCCTTTTATATCTCTCTAATATGACTATTTGAATATCACAGATTCTTTTTTTAGGTTATGCATGATAAGATGTTTTATGCATGCATGCATGCTAATGTCTTTCAGTCGTGTCCAACTCTTTGGTGAACCCTATGGACTGTAGCCTGACCGGCTCCTCTGTCCATGGGATTCTCCAGGCAAGAATACTGGAGTGGGTTGCCATGCCCTCCTCCAGGGGATCTTTCTGACCCAGGGATCAAACCCATCTCTCTGTGTCTCCTGCATTGGCAGGCAAGTTCTTTACCACTAGTCGCCACCTGGGAAGCCCCTAGATGTTTATTATCTAGTGAATTTTAGTTTTCGGGAAAGTAAAGGGAGTTAAAAGTTTTTTAGTTATGAAAGGGGATGTTGATCCATAAGTGATGACAGAACCATACTTCACTAGAGCCCACACTTTAAAGAGAATTCATAAACTGTACATGATAAGTAAATAACGAATACTTTTAATTTAGTTTGATAGATGTAAGAATGTCAACTTTATGGTAATTGATTACAGACAGAATAATGCCCCCTACCAGATGTCCACATTCCTAATTCCCGCAGAATCTATAATATGTTGAGATATCATAAACCAAGGAGAATTATGATTTGCCAGGTGAATTAAGGTTACTAAGGTTACTTAGGCTGACTTTAAGCTAGGAAATTATTCAAGTGGTGGCGCCATGTAGTCACAAAAATCTTTAAAAGTGAAGAGGGAGGCAAAGGAGTGGGAGTCAAGAAGGATGAGATTATATTAAAGAAAGGTACAACAGATGCAAACACTGCTGCATTGAAGATGGAGAAAGGGTCCATGAGCCAAGGAAATGCAGTAAGCCTCTAGAAGTTGAAGAGGACAACAAACACATTTTTCCCCAGAAGCCTCTATGAAAGGAAACACAGTCCTGTCAACTGAGGAGCCTGCCAGACTACAGCCCAGAGGGTCATGAAGAATCGGAAATAAATGAAAACAACATAGCTCACACAGCTTGCAGGATCTTAGTTCCCTGACTAGGGATTGAACCTGGGCCCCCCAGCAGTGAAAGCACTGAGTCCTAACCACTGAACTGCTGGGGAATTCTCCATTTGATATTAATTCAGTGTCCCTCACATCCCATGCACACCCCCCACTGCCCCACCCCAGCCACCTGAACCAAACCAACAACCAACAAGCACCTCTAGCACTAGGTTACTCATCTCTCTTGGTAGTAATTATTTATTTTAGAATATCGATGCTGCCATAGTATTACATTTAACTTTACATGTATAGAGACAATTTTTGTACATATATCTCTTAAACATTTATTTATTTATCTTTGGCTGCACTGGTCCTTCATGTACGTGCATGGACTTTCCTCTAGTTGCCAGTGAGTAAGGCTAACTCTCGATTTGGAGATGTGAGATTCTCATGGCAAGCTTCTCTTGCTGCAGAGCATGGGCTCTAGGGCACGTGGCTATCAGTAGTTGACAGCTCACCTGCTCCTGAGTATGGTACAGAGAGTGGTACACAGTTTAAGTTGCCTCTCAGCATGTGGGAATCTTACTGGACCAATGATAAAACTGTGTCCCCCGCATTGGCAAGCATTTTATCTTTCACCACTGGACCACCGGGGAACCCAAGACAATTTATTTTTTTTAATCAATTATTTTAATTGGAGGATAATTATTACAATATTGTTGTGATGTTTTGCCATACATCGACATGAATCAGCCACAGGTATACATCATTTTGGTTTGTCCCTACCATCCAGAACCCCCCTCCCCACTCCATCCCTCTGAGGTTGTCCCAGAGCACTAGCTTTGGTGCCTGCTTCATGCAATTAGAACTTGCACTGGCTCAACATTTTTACAATTCGTACCAACAAGTATTCAATGGTATTTCTCTCAAAATCACCCACCCTCATCTTCTCCCATTGAGTTCAAAAGTCGTTTTTTTACAACTGTGTCTCCTTTGCTGCCCTGTATGAGGGCAAATTGTTAAGACAAATCTGAAGTTCTTAAAAAGAAGAGAAGGAATTCCCTGGAGTGTTGGAACTTGGTACTTTCACTGCATGGTGGATTCATCCATGGCTGGGGAACAAGATTCTTGCCAGTGGTGTGTCACAGCCCAAAAAAGAAAGGAAAAAGAGAGAGAGAGAAAAATCTAAAGGTAAGGGGGGAAAGGTAGGGGAGAAGAGTAAAATGCAATTATGGTGAAACAGATTAAGGAATGAAATTGAAAGAGCATGAAACAAAACAAAAAGGTACAAAAGAAGAGGAATAGAAATGTGGTGGGAAAGACAGCAGGGAGCAAAGGAAAATATCTCTTTCCTTCCATCGTAAGGTTCACTGCTTTTATTTCTGCCCCTCATCTCCACACACAGAGCAACACTCCTGGTCACAGTGCCCTTTGCTTTCTTTCAGAATGAAATGCTGAGTCCGTTAAAGTTCAATAGCGCTTCCCTGGTGGCTCACATGTATAAGAAAGCTGCCTGCAGTGCAGGAGACCACATTTGAAGTCCCTGGGTCAGGAAGATCCCCCTGGAGAAGAGGGAATGGCAACCACTCTATAATCTATATCCCAGAGAATCCCAATTGTCAGAGTGCCTGGCACCACAATCCATAGGGTGTAAGACAGGACTGAGTAAGCACTAATGCTCATGGGCCTCTGATGCCCCCTGCAGGGTCCACAAGGCTAACTGTTCACTCACTTCTCTCTTCTTAAGGTAATTTATCAAATGGTACATAATCTATACTGAGAGAGAAAGTACCTTATCCTGCAATGCAATAGAACAACTACAGGCTTCAAAAGTGTATTGTTTTTCAGGACAGATATTGAAATAATGCCTTGGATTACCCAAGTTATTAATGGAGACTTTACAATGATTTAATGTTGTCAGAACATAAGTTCAAATTCCTGCTCTATAACTGACTAACTGTATGATCCTGGGAAAGTTCATAAATCTCTTGAAGCTATTTCTTCACCTTTATAAGCATGAAGAAATCAAGACATACATTATTGGTTTGCTAATAAGATAATTAAGTGAGATATTATGTAACATAAAGTGCCTCATTCAAATCTAAGTACCTGTGTAGCTCCCCAATAATTGGTAGCTTTTATTACCTTATTTTAAAAACAAAAACAATCTTCCCTGGTGGCTCACTGGTAAAGAATCTGCCTGCATGTGGAGAGGAACCTGGGTTCCATCCCTGGGTTGGAAGAATCCCCTGGAGAAGGGAATAGCTACCCACTCCAGTATTCTTGCCTGGAGAATTCCGATGGACTTATATAGTCCATGGGGTCGCAAAGAGTTGGACACGACTGAGCGACTTTCACTTTCAAAAAAAAAATAAGATGTTAAGATCTCTATATTCCATATGATGTTAGAAACCAAGGAAACGTAAATGAGTAGTCTTAAGTTCTTTATTCTTCTTCCCTCTATGCCCCTATCTCCTCTTCTCCGTCTCCCCTGCCCCCTCTTTCCCTCTATTCTAGGGGTCTTCCTTCGGGCTGAGACAGTAAAAGTCCTGCCTGCAAAGCTGAGACCCCAGGTTCGATCCACCTAGGTTGGAAAAATCCCTGGAGGAGGATATGCAACCCACTCCAGTATTCATGCCTGAGAATTCCAAGTACAGAAGAAGCCTGGAGGGCTACAGTGCATGGGGTCACAAGAGTCCAGACACGATGAGCGACTAACACATTCCATAAATAAAGATGGATATGGTTTACCTGGTGGTTTCTGCTCTGAAGTGAGAAATTCTACAGGTCGAGCCCTTGCATTCCTGGCAGCTTGGTCTAGCTGTCCTATGAGAAAGCAACTATATTTCACTGTGACTCATTTTTTCTAGTAGGCCCTTAGAACTCTAAGTACTTATGTCTTGGCATCTCTAGAAACTTGGATCCCTACAGACATTTTCACACAATAGATTCCTAAGCCTTGGAACCTGCTTTTCTCCACCTTAATCCCACTGTTGGAGACACGGATACTGCTAAATTAGCTTACTCTCAATATAGCCTCTTGGCAAAGAGTACCCCAAAAGCAACAATTACAGAAATCCATCCCCTCCTGCTATTTCATGAGATTTGACGGATAGCACATCACTCAGCATTCAGTTTCAAGGAGAGCTAGCTAGGATTTACATTTCTGAGCTAGTTAAACTGCTAAACAACATCACCATCCTTTGCATATTAAGTCTTGCCATGGATATAAGAATTTGTAGAAGACAAGAGGAGCATCTTTACCCACTTTATTTTTTTTTAATTGGAGGATAATTGCTTTACAATGTTGTATTGGTTTCTGCCATACAACAACGTGAATCAGCCATAAGTATACATATGTTCCTCCCTCCCTGAATTCCCTTTCACCCCACAACTCCATCCCCACCCCTCTAGGTTGACAGGTGGAACTGGGGTTGAGTTCTGGTGGTTATACAGCAACTTCCCACTAGCTATCTATTTTACATATGGAATGTATATGTTTTCAATGCTACTCTCTCAATTTGTCCCACCCTCTCCTTCCCCCACTGTGTCCACAAGTCCTGTTTCTATGTCTGCATCTCTATTCCTGCCCTGCAAATAGGTTCATCAGTACCATTTTTCTAGATTCCATATGTGTTAATATACAATATTTATTTTTCTCTTTCTGACTTACTTCACTCTGTATAACAGGCTCTAGGTTCATCTACCTCACTAGAACTGACTCAAATTCATCCTTTTTATGGCTGAGTAATATTCCATTGTTATATATGTACCACAACTTCTTTATCCATTCATCTGTTGATGGACATCTAGGTTGCTTCCATGTCCTGGCTATTGTAAATAATGCTGCAATGAACATTGGGGTACATGTGTCTTTTTCAGTTATGGTTTTTTCAAGGTATATGCCCAATATGAGACTCTGAGTCATACTCTTACATCCCCCTTTTTACAGAAGAGGGCAGAATCCTCCAAGATCTCATTTTATATATTAATATATGTTAGTTCTTATATACCCAATTTAGAAACCAAAAAGATTAAATAAATGGAGCAAATCTTTCTCTTGTGTAAGGCCCAGCAGACAAATTTTTTGGAAGTTCTTCTAAGCCCCTAAATAAAGACAGTGGACATCAGTTAAAGAGACAAACTGATTATTTATGAGAATAAGCATAGCCGCTTAGCTTACTGAGGAAAATTAGCCTACAAGTATATCTGTAAATAATGGTGTATAAAAAGTCCAAATTCCTCAAAGGAGTTTCCTAATCACACAAATTTTACCTGACTTACCAGAAATTCAGAAATTCAGAATGGAAGATTTAAAAGGGTATAATCAATAAACATATAAATCACTATTTGTATACTTGACACTAATATGAATATTAGTAAAGTCAATTATCTTTAATTGTTTATGAAAAGGTAAATGAAGAAATAGGTAATTATCTAAATATAGTTGTGGCAGACAGAATAGAAGCCTGATAGATTCTACAACTAGTCCCCAGAACCTAAGAATATGTCACCCACATGGCAACAGAGATTTTTGTCAGAAGTGATTGCATTAGGGAACATTGAAATGAGACCCAAGGGTTTGTCTGCATGGGCTCAAGGTAACAAAACAGTATCTTAAGGGTTGAACATATGCAAGCAGAACACGATATTAAAGAGCTGTAGAAGACAGCCAGGTTGGAAAAATTTAAATTGAGCGAATCAGTTCAGTTTCTCATCAGTCCAAATTCTTGTACCCCATGGACTGCAGCATGCCAGGCTCCCTGTCCTTCACCAACTCCCAGAGTCTTACTCAAACTCATGTCCATTGAGTCATGATGCCATCCAACCATCTCATCCTCTGTCATCCCCTTCTCCTACTTCAACTTTCCCAGCATCAGGTTTTCATTTTTTCCCAAAGAATCCGTTCTTCAAATCAGGTGGCCAAAGTATTGGAGTTTCAGCTTCAACATCAGTCCTTCCAATTGAAAAATCAGGTACAGAATTTCCTTTAGATGGACTGGTTTGATCTCCTTTCAGTCCAAGGGACTCTCAAGAGTCTTCTCCAACACCACAGTTCAAAAGCATCAATTCTTTGGTGCTCAGCTTTCTTTATGGTCCAACTCTCACATCCATATATAACCACTGGAAAAACCATAGCTTTGACTAGACAGACGTTTGTTGGCAAAGTAATGTCTCTGCTTTTTAATATGTTGTCTAGGTTGGTCATAGCTTTTTTCTTCTAATTAGCAAGTGACTTTTAATTCATGGCTGCAATCACTCATCAGAAGAGATTTTTTGGAAACCCAAAAAAATAAGTCACCACTGTTTCCACTGTTTTTCCATCTAGTTTGCATGAATGATGGGACTGATGCCATGGATCTTAGTTTTTTGAATGTTGAGTTTTAAGCAACTTTTTCAACTCTCCTATTTCACTTTCATCAAGAGGCTCTTAGTTCTTCTTCACTTTCTGCCATATAGGGTGGTGTCACTGCTATCAGAGATTATTGATATTTCACCCGGCAATCTGATCCAGCTTGTTGCTTCATCCAGCCCAGCATTTTTGCTTGATAAATCTTGCATATAAGTTAATATATAAATTAAATAAGCAGGGTGACAGTGTACAGCCTTGGTGTACTCCTTTTCCTATTTAAGAACAAGTCTGTTGTTCCTATATCCAGTTCTAACTGGTTATGCTTCTTGACCCACATACAGATTTCTTCAGGGAGGCAGGTCAGGTGTCTGGTATTCCCATTTCTGTTAAAGATTTTCCAGCAGTTTGCTGTGATCCACACATCAAAGGCTTTGGCATAGTCGATAAAGCAAAAGTGAGATGTTTAATGGACTCTCTTGCTTTTTCAATGATCTAGCGAATAGGCAATTTGATCCTCTGGTTCCTCTGCCATTTCTAAATCCATCTTGACATTCTGGAAGTTTAACCGTTTTCATTAAGCTGATTGAGCCTGGCTTGGAGAAATTTTGAGTGATATACAGTTGCTGTCTGGGGGCCCAAACCAAGGAATGCATCACCCTCTAGATCTGGAAAAGGCCAAGGAAACAGATTCTCCCCCTAAACCTCCTGCCCTGCTTACATCTCGTATTTTAGCTCCAGGACCCCATTTCAAAGTTCTGACCTCCAGAACTCAAGAATACTAAATTTACATCATGTGTTAGGGTCCAACTATGGTTTGTTTTGTTTGTTACAGCACCATAGGAACGTATTTTTGGATATTAAGTTTAATGTGCAGTTTGGTGAGAAAATATTGAACCAATGGTGAAAGTGTCATCTTTCAGCTGTGTCCAACTCTTTGCGAACCCCATGGACTGTACCCTCCAGGCTCCTCTGTCCATGGGATTCTCCAAGCAAGAATACTGGATAGGATAGCCATTCCCTCCTCCAGGGATCTTTCTGACCCAGGGATTGAACCTGAGTCTCCTGGCTTTGCAGGAGGATTCTTTACTGTGTGAGCCAAGAGGGAAGCCCATATTGGTCAAAACTGTCAGCAAATCTGTGATGTTCCTTTGTGTGTGCTCAGTGGTACTATAGGTTTTTTTTTCTTAGGTACTCAGTGGTAAAGAATCCTCCTGCCAATGCAGGAGAATAAGGGAGATGAGGGTTCAGTCCCTGGGTTAGGAAGATCCCCTGGAAGGAAAATGCAACCCACTCCAGTATTTTTCTTGCCTGGGAAATCCTGTGGACAAGGAGCCTGGTTGGCTACAGTCCATGAGGTTGCAAGAGTTGGACAACGAATTTAAAGATTAAACCACCACCATCACCAATAGAATTCCCTCCATGAAACTTATGTACAAATCCATTTCTTAAGTCTCAGTATCATAAACGAGGTAAGCTGTTTCTAACAGAGGGTTATTTTTATTAACTCTTTTAGAAATCCATAATATACATCACGATACATTTTTCAAAAACCCACAGAACTACACAACATAAAGAATGAACCCAAATGTATAATTATGTGATTTATGGTTGATGTTAACTACTACTGGTTCATCACTTGTAACAAAAAGTACCAACTAATGCAAGATGTTAATGAGTAGGAGAAACTGGCGGAGAGGGAGTGTATGTAAACTCTGTAGTTTCGGTTCAAATGGTCAGTGAATCTAAAACTTCTCTGAAAACTAAAGGTCTTTTTTTAAAGTATCATACAATAAAGTACACACAGAGGAGATTCCTGGGAATATAGTGCAGTCTCATAGCTTTTCAATCTCTTTGAATCCTCACATTAAAACAGATAAGCACTAGAAAGCAAAAATAACCTAAGAAAATTCACGATAAAAGCTTCAGTATAAATTATCCCTGTGAATCCCCGATAAGCAAGTGGGGACAAAATCATAACCAGTGGCTGCACATTATCAGCATCAATATAAGAACAAGGAAGAAATTGGGCAGTGCTGGATACACATGAAACAAACTCCAAAGTAGCAACAGGTATAGAACACAGGTGAAATGGAGCGTGTAAGGGACACCCGTTAAAGGAATGAGAGGGCTGTGGGCAGTCTGGCTCCTATAACTCTCGGAACTCATGTCCCAGGGCTTCGCTCCAGAAGATGAGCCCCAGCTGGAGAGAAAATTCATGGGAGTAGAAATCAGAATCGAGCACGGTCTAGAGAGAGAGGCAAGTTCCTTATCAAAGTCCAGAGAACAGATACTTCAAATCGCAGAAAGCTAGCTTCATATGTTAATAATGTACCAAAGCACAAGAAGCTCGTGAAGTATTATAAAAGTGTCCCTGCCTTACTCTAAAGTCCCAAGAAAAATACATAAAAGTCAGCAACAAAAAAGAATTAGTTGAAAGCATCATGAGTTGTTAATGTATAATAAAAAAAAAAGACTAAGGAGTAAAATAACACCCCCCTACAAACAATAGTGTGTTCCAAAAGACAATTCCCACAAAACATATCAAAACTGTAACCTCTATTATTCAAAAATGAACTTCAAAGATGATGAGAATGGAACATCAGGTGGAGCACACCAGCATCTCGTAGAGTCCCAAGTGTGCAGGGTGGTTGAGTGTGTGAGGTGCTGTGGGGTGTGTGTGTGTGTGTGTGGTTAGACTGTCCTTCTTGGTGTGTAGGAGCTCTTCATACTAAAATTCCTCATCAGAAGTGTTTTTATTGCAAAATACCTCCTTCCCCACTGAGGCTTGCCCTTTTCATTATTTCTACTGATCTTTCAGTTAATAAAATACTCAACTATAATGACGTTCAACATATCAATATATTCTTTAATTGGTTTTTTTTTTTTTGTGATTTTTGTATTTTGTCAAGGAATATTTGCCTCTATGGTCATGAATATCTTCCAGTTTATCTATACTCGTGGGTAGTTTGGGGTTATTCTAGTGAGGAAATGGCAACCTACTCCAGTATTCTTGCCTGAAAATCCCATGGACAGAGGAGCCTGGCGGGCTACAGTCCATGGGGTCATAAAGAGTTGGACACAACTGAGTGACTAAACAACAACAGTCATGAAGATCTTTCCAGACTGTCTCTAGAAGTTTCACTGTTTTACCTTTCATGTTTATATCTATCAAACCATCTGGAATTGATTATTGTGCCGAGATATAATAGGGTCTAAGGCTCTTTTATTTTTTCCATCAGCTATCCAATGGATCTCAGCACCCCTTTGATAAAAAAGATCATATTTTCGCTGCCAGACCTGCAGGGACACCATCATTGTTAAATCAGGTGTCCCACATAATGTTTTGGTTCTGTTTCTATGCACTCTATTCTATGCACGATTCCTTTTTGTCTATCTCAAACCTAATACACCCAAACTGAATTCCTGATCTTCTTCCCTAGCCGTTCCTCTTACTGACCGCCCTGTCTCAGCTGTGGCAATTCTATACCTTTCCAGTTGCTCAGGCCAAAACCGCTTGGGTATCACCCAGTCTTCTTTCTCTTATAGTCCACTTTTAATCATCAGACCCTACTGCCATTATGTGCAATTTACATCTGGAATAACTACCTCAACCACTTCCACCCTGGTCCCAAGCCAACAACACCCCTCATCTAAGACTACGGCAATAGAATTCACTAACTGTCACCCTGAGTTAAGTGGTACCTGATAGATGTAAGGCATGGTAGAGAAGTAGTGATTCTGTTACAATCCAGGCTTCTGGTTTGTATGGTGGAAAACTTGCTTTCTTTGGAAAACTGCTTTCCCAAAGTGAAAGAAAGAAATTGATTTGGGGGCAGAGGGAAAGCAAATCACCCTTTCAGCCTCTTCTCTATCTAACAGAAAAAAGTATTACTGTTAAGCAAGCTCATGTAAGAGACAGATCATGTCCCTGCTCTACACATAACCTACCATTGGTGCCCCATACACACTCAGTTTAAAAAGCCAAAGTCCTTACAGTGACCAACAGAGTTTCATTTTGTAATTTAGCCATCTAGCCTCACTAGCTCTTTCTAAGTACTATCACCTAACCCTGAATGTAAGCCACATTACCTCTTTGACATGCCTTGAAAAACCAAGCCTACTCCCACCTCAGCATTTTGCATTTGTCATCCTCCCCAAAACCCACTAAAGGTTTACTCCTTCATTTTCATCAAGTCCTTTGTTAAAATATCATCTTTTTAGGAGTTTTTACCCTTACCTAACCTATTTAATTGTAATCAATCCCCATTCTGGTTTAACTACCCTTCAGCCTTTTTCACTTTACCTTTTACCTTAATTCTGATCACCTTCTACTTGAACACAACAAAAAGGCAATGTTGAGAAAAACCAAGCCAGCAATTTTTTCATGAGAACCATACAACATAAATCTTCTGTGTGAAATGCAACATATTAATAACACCATAAAATACTTTAAAATATTTTTGTATATTTTTTTCACTGATGCTAAGGCCTAGCACTCAGAAGAGAACCTGATATATAGTAGATGTTAAATAACACTTTATTGAAAGACTCAATAACATGGAATGAAATGAATGGCCCACGCACATCTTAAATTTGCCAACAATTAAAGGTTAATAAAAGGGGAATGAACTTTCAAAGGCGACAGTAAAACAACCAGAATAGGAAAAAGACCTAAGTAAGTCTAATACCCAACACAAAGGGAAATTCCCTGATTGATGGAGTATCTTATGATTATTCATAACTAAGTCCCTTTTCACCATACAGAATTTATACAATGAGGCTATGAAAGTATTAACTCAGGTGATAGACCCTAAATGCATCCCCCTCCATATTCTTGCCTTGGCGAAATCCCAGGATGGGGGACTGATAGCTGCAGTCCAGTGGGGTTGCTAGGAGTCAGACACGGCGAGCGACTGCACTTTCACTTGTCCTTTCATGCATTGGAGAAGGAAATGGCAACCCACTCCAGTATTCTTGCCTGGAGAATCCCAGGGATGGGGGAGCCTGGTGGGCTGCCGTCTATGGGGTCGCACAGAGTTGGACACGACTGAAGCGACTTAGCAGCAGCAGCAGCAGCAGCAAGACCCTAAATCATCTTTAAATTGGGGAACCAACTATGGTGATAGAGTTTTGGAACTTCAGGTCCAACAGCTGACCTCTAGGGATGGAGAGGTATTACAGGTTTTAGTTCAAACATCACCAGTGACAAATGAGTTTAATCATTTGTTTCTACATGATGAAACCCCAAGTAAAAACTCTGACAGAGTTTGAAGGTAGAGTTCAAGTTGTGAACTTGATGTGCTGGAGAGGGGGGGGCCCATGGGGAAGTTCATTGGGCCAACCCTCCTCCACCTCTCATCTCTAAATACCCAGACCTTGCATTTGTTGTCTCTGAGTTATATCCTTTGTAATAAAATTGTTATGGAAAATATATGCTTTCCTAGTTTTGTGAATTAATGTATTGCGGCAGGTGTACGGGAGAGGGGGCGATGAGACTCTCTAAATTTATAATTCACAAAGCAGAGTGTGGTAAGCATGGGCACCCCATTTGCAGCCGAAATCTGAAATGGGACCAAGTCTTGTGAGATTAAGCCCTTAATCCAAGGTTTGTAACTGACTCCAAGCAAGTTTGGAGTTTTTAATTGAATTAAATAACTGAACACCACAGTTGGTATCAGAAAATTGGAGTGTTTGATCATTAATTAAAAAACGAAACTGCAGGTAGGTACAGAGTTCTAATTGAACATCAAAATCTTTGGTACCACGATGTAGTTAAATAATAATTTACTTTTGTAACTAAGACCCCATGCAGTCAAATAAATAAATATCTAAAAATAAAGAAAGAAATAATATGGTACTTTGACCCTAGAATGGAGAAAAGAAGGTAACATTTTGATTGCATACTCATTTTATATAGGAAAAATAGCTTATTTATTGGAATAAATTAAGATAGCCAAATAAATAAATGTTCCAGAATGTGTTCCCTGGAAACAAAATCTGAGATGGAAAGTTGGGTGCTGATCTATTGTGGAATACTCTTGGAAGATTTACCTGCGAGGAAGTGAGGAAGGCAGAATTGAGCAAAGGGAAAAGCTGACATAAATTTACAGCTGAGGCCTCAGGTAAGCTGACAGAGAGTTTGGGGTTAGAGATACTATTTCAGCTTTCTCCAATAGATGTAAGGTGGCTGGAGCTTTGTATCTCTGTCTTAGCCAATCATTAACCATGGACAATCCCTAGGAGGAAACAGGAGTGCAGGTTGAGGCAACTGTTTTACGCAAGGATAATGTCCAGTGAGGGACTGAGCCGTTAGCCATTAAGCATCTGATAAATCCACCCTCTTCCTTCCCCCTTACAGTAGGTATATCATCCAGGAAGATATAGGTGGTGCACAACATTATCCAATCTTTTTCCACTGCTCAAAACTACTTGTCGCTTATGGTAAGTTTGCCCCATTTGGAATAGTTTGCATAGAAATTTGGTTGGCCTTATTAGTTATATTTCCCCTGGGAAACCTTATAAGCGAAGGGTCAGAAGGACAAATGACAGTTCTGCTGCTGCTCTTGATCTTGAGACTACAAATGAGACATACAGTCCTCCTCAATGACATATGCTAGATCCCTCTCACCCTCCGCTAGTGCCTATGCTAGCCTAAATAGCTCACCTGGTGGATTGATGGAGACTTTCATCCCTGAACCCTGGGTTAGCACGTTGAAAGGCAGAGAGATCTAATACCACTCAGACTCTGCTTCAGGAAAGGGACCTTGCAAAAATGTGAGTGTGGTAAGCCAGCAGTTCCTAGGAGTTGGCTCCTCATGTCTCCTTTTGTTTTTGAGTAGAAATCATGTACTTCTAGGGTGGCTGCAGACAATGACAGAACCTTGTACAATTGTTGAACTTGAACCAGATTTCAGACCTAAAACCCACTGACCGAAGAGATGGTTGGGTCCCTGGGAAGTGGAACTCTTCTAAAGAAGCAACCTGTTGTACTGACAGCATTGTGGCAGGTCTCTATCATGGTCTGAGGGGTCCCCCTACACAATCCTACCTTCTCTCTTTTACTTTCACTAGTGTTCTCTCCAAAAACGTCTTTGATATGTATTGCTATCACCTTACGAAGGACCCAACCCAACTGTTAACAGTGGTAACAGAAACAGTGTAAGAAAGCAGGCATTGAAATATGGTTTGGGGGCTGAATCACACAATCCTGGAATGTGATGGAAGATAATCTCTAGCACTAGATGAAGGACCAATTGCTAAAAGTTCACAAGTTTTCCAGTAGGATGAAATGCCCTGGCAGGTGCAATGTTTAAAATGTTTGAAGCAAAAATGCATACAAAGACAATGAAGTTGGTAAGGTACACTGATGCCCTAGAGAGCGATAATGACAAGATAACAGCAGTTAGTAAGCAATGGGGAAACTAAGTATGACAGCCACAGGAGCTCTTTGGTAGCTTACAAAGAGGCCTTTATACCTTGCAAAGAGAGACAAGATGAAGCTGAAGCCCAAGTAGATCCTGGACAAGCTCAACTGAGTAACAGACCAGATTACAGCTGCTGTGTTGGCCATGGTATCATCAGTATTTCAGAAGGGAAAAATATCAAGATCAATATTAGTCTGTTCTTGCATGGATGTATCATATGACACAGGAAATACCTATAGGATTGCTTCTTTTCTAAGTTTGTGGTGGTCCACCCTCGTTCATGTTTTTGTAGCTGCCTGACTGGTGAACTAACTAAATGGGATTGTGATGATGATGACCACTCCTACATTCTTTAAGTCTTTCAGAGGGGTACAAATCTCTATCATTTCTTACTATTTTGCTAGATGTACTGCAGTGATGGGGGGAGGGGGCATTAGCAGTGAGTGATACAGTTGTCAACAATCTACAATTGATGGTCCCTGTCATTGTGAGATGGGTATAAGAACTCTTTAAGAGGAGATCTGGGTGGAGCACCATAGTATCCACCAAGGTAATATGTATAGCCCATCAAAGTGTGTGCATGTATATATTTGTATGTGTGTTTGTGTGTGTGCACATGCATGCTTTAAGAGAAGTCTTTTCTTCCATCTGTGCAATCAAGGCAACACAGCCTTCTGAGTAGTTCTGAGTTTCTGATATAGTTTAGATCACAGGTCATGGCACAGGGAATGCTCTCCTGGGGGTTTGAGGGTGGTGCTGTTCTCACCCTTCAGAGGCCATTCCACAAGGATTTGAATGCTGCCAGTCCTGCTTCATATCCCATCTTCCATTTTCACAACTCTAGTAGCTGAGTCCAAACTCTGGTTTTGTCTTGGATCCTTGATGTGGCTTACTTGGTTAATTTGCTTGTGTTATCCTCGTTGGCTTGGAAACAGTTGTATGAGGCAGTAGGGTAGGAATGATTAGCCTTATTCTGCAGATGAAGAAATGGGGATTGAGAAGCTAAGTTACTTGCCTCAGGTCAATGCTCAAAGCTTACTTTTAGGTCAATATTCCAAAGTGTGGTCTGGGGACGTCTGCATGAGAATTGCCTGGGCTTCTTGTTAAAGTGCATGATGTTAAAATCCCAAGCCTTACCTTCCATATAATAACTCCACAATTTTTGGTGTGGGAAATCTGCATTTATAAGAAGCACCCTGCCCATTCTTGAGCATATCAAAGTAGGAGAACAATCTGTATATATAGTGTTGCTACTCAGAATTTCTCAAATCCTGAAAGATGATGCAGTAAAAGTGCTGCACTCAATATGCCAGCAAATTTGGAAAACTCAGCAGTGGCCACAGGACTAGAAAAGGTCAGTTTTCATTCCAACCCCAAAGAAAGGCAATGTCAAAGAATGCTCAAACTACTGCACAATTGCACTCATCTCACACGCTAGTAAAGTAATGCTCAAAATTCTCCAAGCCAGGCTTCAGCAATACGTGAACCGTGAACTTTCAGATGTCCAAGCTGGATTTAGAAAAGGCAGAGGAACCAGAGATCAAATTGCCAACATCCGCTGGATCATTGAAAAAGCAAGAGAGTTCCAGAAAAACATCTACGTCTGCTTTATTGACTATGCCAAAGCCTTTGACTGTGTGGATCACAATAAACTGGAAATTTTCTTAAAGAAATGGGCATACCAGACCACCTGACCTGCATCTTGAGAAACCTGTATGCAGGTCAGGCAGCAACAGTTAGAACTGGACATGGAACAGACTGGTTCCAAATAGGAAAAGGAGTGCATCAAGGCTGTATATTGTCACCCTGCTTATTTAACTTCTATGCAGAGTACATCATGAGAAACCCTGGGCTGGATGAAGCACAAGCTGGAATCAAGATTGCTGAGAGAAATATCAGTAACCTCAGATATGCAGATGGTACCACCCTTATGGCAGAAAGTGAAGAAGAACTAAAGAGCCTTTTGATGAAAGTGAAAGAGGAGAGTGAAAAAGTTGGCTTAAAGCTCAACATTCAGAAAACTAAGATCATGGCATCTGGTCCCATCACTTCATGGCAAATAGATGGGGAAACAGGGGAAACAGTGGCTAACTTTATTTTTGGGGGCTCTAACGTCACTGCAGATGGTGACTGCAGCCATGAAATTAAAAGACACTTACTCCTTGGAAGGAAAGTTATGACTAACCTAGACGGCATATTAAAAAGCAGAGACATTACTTTGTCAACAATGGTCCGTCTAGTCAAGGCTAGCATCACCGACTCAATGGACATCGGTTTGGGTGGACTCCAGGAGTTGGTGATGAACAGGGAGGCCTGGTGTGCTATAGTCCATGGGATCGCAAAGATTTGGACATGACTGAGGGACTGAACTGTACTGAACTCAGAATTTTTAGGTAATAACCAATAGCATGTTAGAAATGCTGAATCTCAGCCCTCCCTTCAGCCCTCACCTCAGAATTACTGAATTAAATTTTCATTTTTACAAGATGTCTCCAAATTATTCTTATGCAAACAACCGTTAGAGACCACTGTTCTATGGCAACCATTCTCCAACTTTAGCATGCGGTCAGATCCCCTGGGAGGACTTGTTAACCGTTTGCAGGATCCCGCCCCCAGAGATTCTGGAGTTTGGCTAGAGAATTTGCATTTCTCACAAGTTCCCAGATGATCCTGACACTGTTGAGACAGGGACTGCACTTGAAGGATGCTGCTCTAACATGTGGTTTTCAAATATGCGTGTTCATTAGAATCACTCAGGGAGTTTAAAGAAAAGTACCTAGATATCAAGGCCACTCCTGATGAATCAGCACACCTCAGAGGTGGGGCCCAGGCAGACAGAGTTTGAAACCTCCTAGGTGATTCTAATATTCAACAGGATTGACAATGTCTTCTTTTTAGGAATCGGGATTTCATTCTAAGACCTCGTGCATTCAGCTATTCCATACTGCATCTCTGTAATACAAGGAATCTATGTAACCACCTCAGAGTAAGAAATACTAATTCATTCGTCAATGAGTACAGTACCCCAGTATGGAGGGTTTTTTGTCTCCTTTGACTAAAATATTAGGTAGAAGGCTATCTTTCTAATAGATCTCTTTGCTTTCTCTTTCTGGTTTGTTATCTGAGTGCATAATTTCCCACCTATGACTTGAACAAGCTGTCGAGTCAATACTTGTTGTTCCTTTCTTTTTATTCTTGTCTTTTCCACGACTATCTTCATTTCCCTCTCAGCCTGTTTGATTGTTTAAGTGAGAGGTTGTAGGTGTGCATTGAATATAATTCAGCCCCTGCCCTCTCACTCCCCTGCCAACCTCACCATTCACTCTTAAAGTTCATACTCAATGGGCCTCAAATTATAATTCCAAATTATTTGAAGAATTTCAACTAACAATTGTCTTTAGAATTCGATTGAATCTACTAGTGAGTATATTCTTTTATATTGATTCATGGAAGTGTGTGTCTATAGTTCCTCTGTAGTATATTTTTATTCTTCCCAAGGGGTTCTCAGATTTTTATGGGAAGAAATGACTTTCCTCAGAAGCTGTAAGATCACAGGAGAGTATGCCTGTGTGTGTCAGGGTGTGGGGATAGAGGAATGGAGGAGAAGGGTGTGTATATTAGGGGTCTGGATGCAGGAGGCAATAAGGGGACAGGTGGAAAGGCTGCTGATCCCAGGATCAGAGTGGGGACAGGGAGAGGATACTGCTGCAGTTGCTGTCCAACAGCCAGGGATTCTTGAAAACCCAAGTGAAGAAGATAAGGTGTCACCACTGGTTGGCAGAGCTACCAGTAACACTTTGAGATCTACTGGCATTCTAGTAGTTGAAACCCTGACTTCCAGGCTTTAGTCTGGAAAAGGAGTACGTCAAGGCTGTATATTGTCGCCCTGCTTATTTAACTTATATGCAGAGTACATCATGAGAAACACTGGGCTGGAAGAAACACAAGCTGGAATCAAGATTGCCAGCAGAAATGTCAATAACCTTATGGCAGAAAGTGAAGAAGAACTAAAGAGCCTCTTGATGAGTGTGAAAGAGGAAAGTGAAAAAGTTGGCTTAAAACTCAACATTCAGAAAACTAAGATCATGGCATCTGGTTCCATCACTTCATGGAACAAGTGACTTTGTTTACTTGGTGTACTGGAAATCATCATGTGACTCCAAAGTCCGACTCCATAGTTGGAAATCTTTTTGTATGTGTGTGAAACTTGAGAATTAACTTTCTTTTCCGAGACTTAGGAAGAGACTGAGCAGGTTATCATGAGATTCTTCCTGAGCATGATGGCCACCATGGCAGAGCTGCTAAGATTTTATTTTCATTAAGATAGGAGGGCTGTGCCAAAGCTGGGCAACTGTACCTTCTTCACTCTTTCAAGGGGTCTTGAGAATTACAGCATTATTATCACCATGTAATCAATACCATTATCTTTCCCAGGTGTGTTTTAATGGGTGCAGCAGATTCTGGGGATACTGCTTAATGTTAATATGTCCTATATTCCAGCTAGTAGAGAGAAAACAAAGACTAGATGTCTTTTGCTGTGATATCTGGTCTTTGCATCTATAACTTGATTACTGGTGGCCACTGTGATCCTTTCAGAAAAAGCCAAGATTGGATTAAAATGCAAGACTAGGCTTAGAATTAAAATCCCTTTGAATTACACTATTGATTTCAGAAACATAATTACAAATATGATTATCTAGTAAACCATTTCTGGTTTCAGTATGTGCTACATGAAAGCCAGATGTGTATACTCGTGCAAAGATCTCGAGAGACTGATTTGTTGTGGCAGCTCAAATGTTTACAGCTTGCACTCTGTACTTGAGTGGGTTTTCTTTGGAGATAATTGACTCAGTGCATTTGAACACATTTTTGTCTGTGATTGGTTATGTAGTACAGATTTCAAGCTCAATTTAGTTAAGAATCTGGCGCTTTGAATGACTTCTCTATTCTGCCATTTAACTCTAACTTGCTTGCAATCCCCCATGTACCCTCCCACTTCCCTCTTTAATCATTCTTACTAATAAATTCTTGAAAGTTTTAGGAAAATATCAGATTTTTTTGAGCTTTACTTATAACTTTTCATTTTCCAGTTTCCTCAGCAGTAAAACTAGATTGGTAAGAATGGAGAAATCTGTATGCGGATCAAGAAGCAACAGTTAAAGCTGGATATGGAAAAACAGACTGGTTCCAAATTGGGAAAGGAGTACGTCAAGGCTGTATATTGTCGCCCTGCTTATTTAACTTATATGCAGAGTACATCATGAGAAACACTGGGCTGGAAGAAACACAAGCTGGAATCAAGATTGCTGGGAGAAATATCAATAACCTTATGGCAGAAAGTGAAGAAGAACTAAAGAGCCTCTTGATGAAAGTGAAAGAGGAGAGTGAAAAAGTTGGCTTAAAGCTCAACATTCAGAAAACTAAGATCATGGCATCTGGTTCCATCACTTCATGGCAAATAGATGGGAAAATAATGGAAACAGTGAGAGACTTTATATTTTTGGGCTCCAAAATCACTGCAGATGGTGACTGCAGCCATGAAATTAAAAGACACTTGCTCCTTGGAAGAAAAGTTATGACCAACCTAGACAGCATATTAAAAAGCAGAGACATTACTTTGCCAACAAAGGTCTGTCTAGTCAAGGCTATGGTTTATCCAGTGGTCATGTATGGATGTGAGAGTTGGACTATAAAGAAAGCTGAGCGCAGAAGAATTGATGCTTTTGAAGTGTGATGTTGGAGAAGACTCTTGAGAGTCCCTTGGACAGCAAGGAGATCCAACCAGTCCATCCTAAAGGAGATCAGTCCTGGGTGTTCATTGGAAAGACTGATGCTGAAGCTGAAGCTCCAATACTTTGGCCACCTGATGCGAAGAACTGACTCATTGGAAAAGACCTTGATGCTGGGCAAGATTGAGGGCAGGAGGAGAAGGGGACAACAGAGGATGAGATGGTTGGATGGCATCACTGACTCGATGGACATGAGTTTGAATAAGCTCCAGGAGTTGGTAATGGACAGGGAGGCCTGGTGTGCTGCAGTCCATGGGGTCACAAAGAGTCGGCCACGACTGAGCGACTGAACTGAACTGAACTGATAGCTCAGCTGGTAAAAATCAGCCTGCAATGCGGGAGACTTGGGTTCAATCTCTGGTTTGGGAAGATCCCCTGGAGAAGGGAAAGGCTACCCACTCCAGTATTCTGGCCTGGAGAATTCCATGGACTGTATAGTCCGTAGGGTTGCAAAGAGTTGGACTCCACTTTCACTTTTCACCTATACCTATTAGCAAGCCACTAAACTGACTCAATGGACATGGGTTTGGGTAGACTCCGGGAGTTGGTGATGGACAGAGAGGCCTGGCGTGCTGTGATTCATGGGGTCACAAAGAGTCGGACACGACTGAGCGACTGAACTGAACTGAACTGAATTAGAGAAAGGAAACACCTCACAACTGAGAGAGTTGCAACAGGCGCCTCACCCACAACATGCGTTTTAGGATAGCTTTGGCACAAGGTGAGTCATCCCAGGCCATAAAACAATTGACAGGAATCTTGAACAAAGGCAGATTTCCAAGCAAATACAGAGTTCAGTAACATAGCTTAAGGAAGACATTTCCATAAGAAAAATGCAGTGGTTAGCTCAAGATTTGAGATAAAGTTAAGTTCAGGCAGAACCAGGTGTCGCCATGACAACACAGGATTAGATGAAAAAAGAAAAAAAAAGTCTGCCACTTGCAGTTTTATTTCCTCCTGCCACTTGGGGACCTCTGGCCTCCCTACCAAGGTTATTAACACTCTCAATATGAGTAGCTTCAGAAAATGAAAGGTGCAAGGGAGCTATGTATCTTGTCCCCTATAACCTTGGTACCAGGTGGTATGTTATAATGGAAAGCAAGCATTAGCCCACACTCCAGCATACTTGCAAACATTTATTAATGAGCAGGCACAAACGCAGTTGCATAACCTATTTCTGTGACCGGTTCCTACTCTCTGTCTCCTTAGGGCCTCTAGGCACTTGGTCAAAGCACTTCACATGGAAGAAAGAGTTCTTTCTGAGGCAGAGATACTGTTATGAAGACAGAGTTGGCTACCATATTCATAGGCTCAGGTGACAGAATTCCTTATTTAATGTCAGTGTGTGCATGCTAAGTCACTTCAGTCATGTCTGACTCTGCAACCCCTTAGATTGTAGCCCGCCAGGCTTCTCTGTTCACTGGATTCTCCAGGCAAGAATACTGTAGTGGGTTGCCATTCCCTCCTCCAGGGTATCTTCCTGACACAGGGATTGAACCTGCATCTCTTATGCCTCCTGCATTGGCAGGTGGGTTCTTGAACACTAATCCCACCTGGGAAGCCCGTAGATCCAAAAGCACAGTGTTCTGGATCTCAGGTGCTACTTCAAGTGTATAAAGCTGCTGGTCTTGACAGAATGTTCTATCTCACTCAGGAAAGACATGGTGTAAATCTTCTAGAAAAACACATATCCTCATGCTAACTAATCAAGCCTCTGGTACAGATTTGGGCACCTGTATTTGGATCATTTGTAATAGCTCCACAGGGAGTGAGGACCTCTGAAATACGGCCCTTCAGGTGCTTAGTAACTCTGGAGTATGTGTTTCTGAGTAGGGCACCTCAAATGGTAGGTATCAGAACCTAGGATGTGGGAGAGGGTTAATTTACACATTTTCTATGCCTGGAGTAACAGGCAAGTTTGGCCTTGGAATATAAAATGAAGCAGGGTAAAGGATAATAGAGTTTTGCCAAGAGAACTCACTGGTCATAGCAAACACTCTCTTCCAACAATACAAGAGAAGACTCGACACATGGACATCACCAGATGGTAAATGCAAAATCATATTGATTATATTCTCTGCAGCCAAAGATGGAGAAGCTCTATACAGTCAGCAAAAACAAGACCAGCAGCTGACTGTGGCTCAGATCATGAACTCCTTATTGCGAAATTCAAACTTAAACTGAAAAAAGTAGGGAAAACCACTGGACCATTCAGGTATGACCTAAATCAAATCTCTTATGATTATACAGTGGAAGTGAGAAATAGATTCAAGGGGTTAGATCTGATAGGGTGCCTCAAGAACTATGGGCAGAGGTTCGTGACATTGTATAGGAGGTGGTGATCAAAACCATCCCCAAGAAGAAATGCAAAAAGGCAAAATGGTTGTCTGAGGAGGCCTTACAATTAGCTGAGAAAAGAAGAGAGGTGAAAGGCAAAGGAGAAAAGGAAAGATATATCCATTTGAATGCATAGTTCGAAAGAATAGCCAAGAGAGATAAGAAAGCCTTGCTAAGCGATCAATGCAAAGCAATAGAGGAAAACAATATAATGGGAAAGACTAGAGATCTCTTCAAGAAAATTAGAGATACCAAGGGAACATTTCACCCGAAGATGGGCACAATAAAGGACAGAAATGTCATGGACGTAACAGAAGCAGAAGATATTAAGAAGAGGTGGCAAGAATACACAGAATATAAAAAAGATCTTCTTGACTCAGATAACCATAATGGTGTGATCACTCACCCAGAGCCAGACATTCTGGAGTGCTAGTCAAGTGGGCCTTAGGAAACATCACTACGAACAAAGCTAGTGGAGGTGATGAAATTTTAGCCGATCTATTTCAAATCCTCAGAGATGATGCTGTGAAAGTGCTGCACTCAATATGCTGGCAAATTTGGAAAACTCAGCAGTGGCCACAGGACCAGAATAGGTCAGTTTTCATTCCAATCCCAAAGAAAGGCAATGCCAAAGAATGTTCAAACTACCCCACAATTGCACTCATCTCACATGCTAGCAAAGAAATGCTCAAAATTCTCCAAGCCAGGCTTCAATAGTACGTGACTGAGAGCTTCCAGATGTTCAAGCTGGATTTACAAAAGGCAGAGGAACCAGAGATCAAATTGCCAACATCCATTGGATCATAGAAAAAGAAAGATAATTCAAGAAAAACATCTGCTTCATTGACTGCACTAAAGTCTTTGACTGTGTGGATCACAACAAGCTGTGGAAAATTCTTCAAGAGATGGGGATACCAGACCACCTTAGCTGCCTCCTGAGAAATCTGTATGCAGGTCAAGAAGCAACAATTAGAACCAGACATGGATCAGTGGACTGGTTCCAAATCGGGAAAGGAGTATGTGAAGGCTGTATATGCAGAGCACATCATGCGAAATGTCAGGCTGGATGAAGCACAAGCTGGAATCAAGATTGCCAGGAGAAATATCAATAACCTCATATATGCATATGATACCACCCTTATGGCAGAAAGTGAAGAGGAGCTAAAGAGCCTCTTGATGAAGGTGAAAGAGGAGAGTGTAAAAGCTGGCTTCAAACTCAGCATTCAAAAAACTAAATCATGGCATCTGGTCACATCACTTCATGGCAAATAGATGGGGAAACAGTGGAAACAGTGATAGACTTTATTTTCTTGGACTTCAAAATCACTGCATATGGTGACTGCAGCCATGAAATTAAAAGATGCTTGCTCCTTTGAAGAAAAGTTATGACCAAAAGCGGAGCCATTACTTTGCCAACAAAGGTCTGTGTAGTCAAAGCTGTGGTTTTTCCAGTAGTCATGTATGGATGTGAGAGTTGGGCTATAAAGAAAGCTGAGTGCCAAAGAATTGATGCTTTTGAAGTGTGGTGTTGGAGAAGACTCTTGAGAGTCCCTTGGACAGCAAGGAGATCCAACCTGTCAATCCTAAATGAAATTAATACTGAATTTTCATTGGAAGGACTGATGCTGAAGCTGAAGCTCCAGTACTCTGGCCACCTGATATGAAGAACTCAATCATTATAAAAGACCCTGATGCTGAGAGAGATTAAAGGCAGGAAGAGGAGGGGATGACAGTGGATGAGATGGTTGGATGGCATCACCGACTCGATGGGCATGAATTTGAGCATGCTCTGGGAGTTGGTGATGGACAGGAAGGCCTGACTTGCTGGAGTCCATGGGATTGTAAAGAGTCAGACATGACTGAGCGACTGACCTAACTAGCTAACTATGACAAAGTTTTTCCAAAATTAGATTCCAAACAATACAGGTACGTCTTTTCCCTCCTTTGCCTTGAATACCCTGTGAAATGAGCTTGCTTTTATTTATTTATTTATTTGTATGAGCTTGCTTTTAGAATGGGTGCTTCTGATTGTCTCTGGCCTTTATAATTGTGGGGGAGGAGTCTCAGAATATGTCTAAAGATGCCAAACCTTTACTTTCTCTCCTACCCTAATGTGGGTTATGTTTGAGATCCTCTCTTGATGGCTTCTTTTGGAGCCAGAGTCTCCAAATGGCTCATAAATTGCAGTTATGTCCCTTGGATACATTGCACACCTAAAGCAAACTGCCTCAGTGATGCAGATCCACAAAACAAAATGCCTGACAGAAAGTGAAAAATCCCACTATCTACAAGCAACAGGTTTTTGTTCTGATGCTACATGTCTCTGACCAATTGCTCCTATGGCCCCAGAAATGTAGATCAGAGGCCTATATACTGTGCCCCTAAGGCCAAATCTGCCCTGCTGCCTTTATTTACTTTATTGGCAAGGAAAGTTTCATATGTGCATGATCATAGCTGTTCATTTACATTCTATCCAAACATAGCTATTTCATAGACATTCACTGTCTATTTCAGCTTTTATACTACAATGGTAGAGTTGAGTGGTTGAGACAGATGTGGTATGTGACTTGCAATGTCAAATATATTTACTATTTGGATTTGCAGAAAAAGTTTGCTAACTTCTGATACTGATTATAGTGTAGCAATAAAGAGACTTGTTCCTCACTTTCCTCATATGTCAGTGGGGATATAATATCACCTGTCTCTCAGAGTGCTATGATGATTAAATCATTGGTGCATGTAGAAAGAATTGGAGCATGTCTGAAATATTAATAGTTTTCACTAAATGTTATTGTTAGATGAAAGCACATGAACAAACTTTACTTAGTATAGTTGATTCAGAGCCCTCTGAGAGACTCCTCTTTCTATTTGTCTTCTGCTTGTCCTTTGTCTTCCTCTTCATTTCTCCAGGGCTTCCCTTGTGGCTCAGCAGGTAAAGAATCTGCCTGCAGTGTGGGAGACCTGAGTTAGATCCGTAGGTTAGGAAGATCCCCTGGAGAAGGGAAAGGCTACCCACTCCAGTATTCTGGCCTAGAGAATTCCATGGACTGTATAGTACATGGGATCACAAAGAGTTGGACACGACTGAGTGACTTTCACTTTTCACTGTCATTTCTCCAGGGAGAGTCTTCTTTTTTTATAATTTGGTTTTTATTTTTATAAAAATTCAATACACATGATTTTGAGTCAAATAGTTCTCAAAGCTCATTACTAAAATTCAGCCTATCAATCCCCTAGCACCACACCCAACTATTCTACTTCCTCATTCTCAATGCTTGTCACTTTCAGTTACTTTACTTTTTCTTTTCATATTTATTTATTTTTTATTAATTAATTTATTTTAGTTGGAGGGTAATTACTTTACAATATTGTAGTGATTTTTGCCATACATCGACATGAATCAGCCATGGGTTTACATGTGTTCCCCATCCTGAACCCCCATCCCACCTCCCTCCCCATCCCATCCCTCTGGGACATTCCATTGCACCAGCCCTGAGCGCTTGTCTCATGCATCAAACCTGGACTGACATTATGTTTCACATATGATAATATACATGTTTCAATGCTATTCTCTGAGATCGTCCCACTCTCATCTTCTCCCACAGAGTCCATAAGACTATTCTATGCATCTGTGTCTCTTTTTCTGTCTTGCATATAGGGTTATCATTACCATCTTTCAAATTCCATACATATGCATTAGTATACTGTATTGGTGTTTTTCTTTCTGGCTTACTTCACTCTGTGTAATGGGCTCCAGTTTGATCCATCTCAATAGAACTGACTCAAATGTATTCTTTTTAATGGCTGAGTAATATTCCAGCTTTTAGCTTTGTTGTTTTTTTGCTATGGTCTCTTTTGTTTCTTTTGCATTTATTTCTGCCCTAATTTTTAAGATTTCTTTTCTTCTACTAACCCTGAGGGTCTTCATTTCTTCCTTCTCTAGTTGCTTTAGGTGTAGAGTTAGGTTATTTATTTGACTTTTTTCTTGTTTCTTGAGGTAAGCCTGTGTTGCTATGAACCTTCCCCTTATCACTGCTTTTACAGTGTCCCATAGGTTTTTGGGTTGTTATGTTTTCATTTTTCATTCGTTTCTATGCATATTTTGATTTCTTTTTTTGATTTCTTTTTGTGATTTGTTGGTTATTCAGAAGTGTGTTGTTTAGCCTCCATATGTTGGAATTTTTAATAGTTTTTTTCCTGTAATTGACATCTAATATTATTGCATTGTGGTCAGAAGATGATTGGAATGATTTCAATTTTTTTGAATTTACCAAGGCTAGATTTATGGCCCAGGATGTGATCTATCCTGGAGAAGGTTCCGTGTGCACTTGAGAAAAAGGTGAAATTGATTGTTTGGGGGTGAAATGTCCTGTAGATATCAATTAAATCTAGCTGGTCTATTGTATCATTTAAAGTTTGTGTTTCCTTGTTAGTTTTCTGTTTAGTTGATCTATCCATAGGAATGAGTGGGGTATTAAAGTCTCCCAGTATTATTGTGTTATTGTTAATTTCCCCTTTCATACTTGTTAGCATTTGCCTTACATATTGTGGTGCTCCTATGTTGGGTGCATATATATTTATAATTGTTATATCTTCTTCTTGGATTGATCCTTTGATCATTATGTAGTGTCCTTCTTTGTCTCTTTTCACAGCCTTTATTTTAAAGTCTATTTTATCTGAAATGAGTATTGCGACTCCTGCTTTCTTTTGGTCTCCGTTTGCGTGAAATAATTTTTTTCCAGCCCATCACTTTCCATCTGTATGTGTCCCTAGTTTTGAGGTGGGTCTCTTGTAGACAGCATATATAGGAGTCTTGTTTTTGTATCCATTCAGCCAGTCTTTGTCTTTTGGTCTACTCATGATGACTTCCAATCTCCATGAGGCTGATGTGTCCTCTCTATGAAGAGATCCATGAGTGCCATTCGAGTAGTCTTTTCTCGACTCAGCAACTGAGCATGCATACATGCATGCACTCTTAACTATAGTTGTAATACCGTACATTAGGTCTACAGAACTTATTTTTCTTGTAATTGAAACTTTGTATACTTTGACCAACATCTCCCACTTTCTTTTTCCCCCAAGGTCCCTGCAGCCACCATTCTTCTCTCTGCTTCTGTGAGTTTGACTTTTTTAGATGGAAGTCAGATCGTGCAGTAATTTGCCTTTTGGAGTCTGGCTTATCTCAGTTAGCATAATGTCCATTTGCTCTTTCTTTTCCTTTTGTTCCAGGGGTGAGTTATAACTTAGTGCATGTCTTGATGGGATGAGTCAGTAGCACAGACAGAACTTTGATCTGTGGTGAATTAGAAATGTGTTAGAAGTCATGATGTTTTGCATTAGTGTCTGGGGGTCTAGAGACTGTGAGTGTGTTTGGAGGGGGATGGATTGAGTGGGGTTTGTTGCACGTAGTCTGACTTTGAAACTCCTCTTGATCGGGAATTCCAGGTTGCAGATGATGCAGTCCCATTTCTGGAGCCGGGACTCAAGTGTAGTAGTCAGGTGAGAAATGATTGAAGACTTTCTCCAAGGTTGATGGCCTTCCTAGACAAAAGGTCAATGGATGAGCTGGGAGATGTTGCCAGTTTGCTTTATCTGAACATCAATTAGCTTGTGGGAGATTTGCTTGACTCGTCCCAAGTCATAAGACTTTGTTACAGTACAGACCAGTGGCTATAGTTCTATGGGAAGCTTGCAATTTTAACATTCATTCTCTAATTTCAACCAGTGCTTGAAAAATATTTGTGGCTGAGGGAGAGGTGCAGTTTTATCAAGGATTATAGGTTCTATATACCAGCCCTGAAAAAAAGTGGTTAGTCAGTGAAAGGCTGATACTGAGATGTAGAGCAGCCGAGGGGTGGGAGTTAAGCTGCTGATATTTTTGTAGGGAAGAGAGGTTTTTGGAAAACCAGCCATATCTCAGTGCATTGATAGATTTCATTTAAGCAGCATGTGCTCTGCTGACCCATGAGTTGTCAGGGCTCCCATTCCTCCCTGTTTAGAACAGCCAAAGGGCTGCTGACTAAGGGAAGCTGAAAAAAATGAACTGACCTATTTATTCCTTCACATTGCCCCTCCCCCACAGCCTTATCAAAAGAGAATATCATTGCTAAAGATAATTACCCTGTTCTCGCCAACCTTGTAGTGTATTCCAGGTGAAAAATCACTTGCCTCTAGGTCTCAGCCCTTTTTTTCCTTCTGGAGGCATTTATCCCCACTTAAGCCAGAGGAATTATGCTAAGAATAGTAATAGCCAGAAAAGAAAGGGCCATTATAGCCTTTTCCAGATGTGACCAGTGGGTAGCATCTGGTCAAGAATAGACCTTCAGACCCAGGTGCAAAATTCTAGCCTATGCTGCATTCTTAATCTTTGTGCAAGGGACTTAGCTGAAAAAATAGACAGTGCTAATTTTAGGTGTTTAATCATTTTGGGGATCCGTTCATTCAAAACTAGTACACCAAAAGGAAAGTCTAGAAACTTTAAGGAAGATGCTTATGTATTCTATTTTATATTCCACACACCTTATCTTCCAATTCTGACTGCATTTTCATAGGAGACTTGGAGGGAAATGCTGTTTTCCAGCTGCACAGTCTGGTACTCTTAAAATGCACACTTAAGCCTCTTTTGGCAGCTTCTTTTCCTCAGTAGGGTCTGCCCATATTTTATGACTGCTTTTCTTTTCCTTATGCTCGTTTTACAAGTGAAAGTGAAAGTTGCTCAGTCATGTCCGACTCTGTGACCCCACGGAGTATACAGTCCATGGAATTCTCCAGGCCAGAATACTAGAGTGGGTAGCCTTTCCCTTCTCCAGGGGATCTTCCCAACCCATGGATCCAACCCAGGTCTCCTGCATTGCAGGCGGATTCTTTACCAGCTGAGCCACAAGGGAAGCCCAAGAATACTGGAGTGGGTAGCCTATCCCTTCTCCAGCACATCTTCCTGACCCAGGAATCGAACCGGGGTCTCCTGCGTTGCAAGTGGATTCTTTACCAACTGAGCTATCAGGGAAGCCAGATATGCTCACTTACCTTGCCACTCAATTGTATGCGGGGGTGAAAAGATCTATGCTTCAAATGGCAAATAATAGGGAATTTATTTTTTAGCTGAAACATCATTCTCAGATAAATCTTTGGTTCTTTATCATAGCCATGTTGATTAATTAACTATAGTGATCCATTCTCCCACTTATTTTTATTTTATAGCAAAAACAATATAATAGCAGTAAAAAATTCTGAAAAGGAAAAACATTAACCTTCAATTCTTAATCCCATGGTTCCAAAACAACTTTTTTTTTTTTTTGCATATTCTCCTCTGAGTAATGTCCACAAGCACATACATTTTTGCATAATTGTTAAGCATTGTGTGCATGCAACTGTGTATTCTTTTTATTATATGCAGTCTGTTTTAAACATTTGGCAAACTGTTAGTCATCATAGCTATATTTAACAACTGTGAAAATTCCCTGGAATGGATGGGATATGTTCTCTGGTAGCTCAGACAATATGCTTAGCTGTTCGCTAATTATTAATAGTCTTCTCTGCCCCTCTTTTCCCATCCTCTCTCCTCTTCTTCCCATCTTTCTGCTCTTCCTCTATCCACCTACTTCCTCCTCCTCTCCCCCCTCTTCCTCATCTTCTTCTTCCTTATCCTTTCTGCTCTTCCTTGCCATTATAGATAAAATGAAAAACATCTCTGAATATACATATTATATATATTTATAGCAAGTCATATATATATATGCATGACTGCAGAGAACATAGCCATCTTTTTATTTTTCTTTAGGGATGAATGCAATATTAGAGATTACTAGGAGAGAAAAGGAAATCTGAATTTTATAACAGTCACTTAGGCACAGAAACAATAGGAGTGCATAAAATTTACTTTGGGCTTCCCTGGTTGCTCAGCTGATAACCCACCTACAATGTGGGAGACATGGGTTCAATCCCAGGGTTGGGAAGATCCCCTGGAGAAGGGAAAGGCTAGTATTCTGGCCTAGAGAATTTCATGAACTGTATAGTCCATGGGGTCAGAAAGAGTCAGACACAACTGAGTGACTTTCACTTCACTTCAAAGTAAACAATGGATTATAATTATTGAATTATTTGTTATTTTAAGTATTTCTTTAAAATGGCCATGATAAATAGAATATCACAACTGAAAACAAATTGTATTTAAAACACATTCACTCTCCAATGTATATGAGCAGTATTCTAAACTGCTGACATATACAAATTCTTTATAGAATACATTTTAAAAAGTGTATAAAAATATTTCCTCCTCCAGGGGATCTTCCTGATCCAGGGACTGAACCTGCATCTCCTGGATCCTGTATTTTAGATTTCACATATAAGTGATATCATATGGCATTTCTCTGTCTGAGCTACTTACTATGATAATCTCTAGGTCAATCTACATTGCTGCAAATGGCATTATTTTATTCTTTTTTTTTATTTTATTCTTTTTATGGCTAAGTTCATGCCACATCTCCTTTATCTACTTCTCTGTTAATGGGCATTTAGATTGTTTCCATGTCTTGGCTTTTGTAAATAGTGCTGCTATGAACATAGGGGTGCATATATCTTTTTTAATTATAGTTTTGTCTGGGGATATACCCAGTATTGCTGGATCATTTGGTAACTGTATTTTTAGTTTTTTGAGGAACCTCCATACTGTTTTCCATAGTAGCTGCACGAGTTTACATTCCCACCAATGGTCTAAGGGGGTTTCCTTTTCTCCACACCTTCTCCAGCATTTATTATATGTAGACTTTTAAATGATGGCCAGTCTGACTGGTGAGAGGTGATACCTTACTGTAGTTTTGAAGTACATTTCTCTGATAATTAACAATGGTGAGCACCTTTCAATGTGCCTGTTGGCTATGTGCACGTTTTCTTTGAAGAAATGTCTATTTAGATTTTCTGCCCAGTTTTTTGATTGGGTGGTTTGATTTTTTGTTATTGAATTGTATGTGCTGTTTGTATTTTGGAAATTAATTCATTGTTGATTGCATCATTTGCCAATATTTTCTCCCAGTCCGTAGATTGTCTTTTCCTTTTGTTTATGGTTTCCTTTGCTGTATTTTACTCTTTTAGCTTTGAATTTTGAATTCTTCTTTGTAGTTTCTTTTGGTAGTTTTCAGAAAACCTTCAGGGGAGCTTTGACAAAGTATGTGGCACAGGATGAGCAATGGCTACATGCAATGTTAAGAGAAAGAAATAAACACAAAAATAAAACAACTCTTTCTATTGAAGTTCCAGAGAAAGCTTCGGATGTTCACAATAAGAAGTAAACTTTGCCCTGATGATTTTCTTGTTTCTTCTCTCATTTCAAAATGGACTCACAGGTCTTATAGCAAGCAGCTTCTTCATTAGTAATACTCTCCCAAATTCCTTGTCTGTCATTAAATTCAGCAGAGCTTCTTACACAAATATCATGCCTTCTGTCTGTTACGACTTCAAAAGGAATTTGTAAGGGATATGTTATCCGTTCACAACATCAGACATCTATAAAGATCCTATAACCATAAGCATACTTCATGATGGTTGGAAACTCCAAGAGGGAGAGCGGCTGTTGCTAGGATTATTTTTCTCTTACATTTGGCTACTTCTGTTCCCAAGACATTTGACTCTTTTAACTGAATTTTTAAATAAGAAGGCTTTTAAAAATATACTTATCCTAATAAATGTTTTGGAAATCTATTGTTAATATTTCCGACTCTTAAATCATTATCATCCTTCTTATTCTTGACAGCATCATCCTTACAGTGAGATAACTAACACATTTGTGAAACATTCAACTGATTATTTCTTTGACCATCCAATGGTTTTTAATTTGTAATATTTATGTGTAAAGGAGCTCTAGATAAGAGAGTGTTGATGTGTAATATTCATAAGTGTTTGAAATTCTCTTTTAAGTTCTATTCTCTACATTTTCAGTCATAATTTAGGGTTATTCCTTTTAATCAGGTTAACCAAATATGTTTCCTATTGGTCTAGTTCTTCAGGTTAAGGATATGATAGTTTCTCATATCCTTATGAGAAAGCAAAATACTCTTTGATTTTGTATTTTCTGGAAAATCTACATCAGAAACGCCTGAAGATTTTAGTTAAAATGGGGTTTAAGAGCACTAGAATATTTTTCTCTAAAGCCAAAGTAATTTTGACTGTCTTTTCTTATGAAAACAGTAACAGAACCATCATTCAGTTCAGTTCAGTTCAGTTCAGTTGCTCAGTCGTGCCTGACTTTTTGTGACCCCATGGACTGCAGCACACCAAGCTTCCCTGTCCATCACCAACTCCTGGAGCCTACTCAAACTCATGTCCATCAGGTCGGTAATGCCATCCAACCATCTCATCCTCTATTGTCCCCTTCTCCTTCCTTAGATCTTTCCCAGCATCAGGGTCTTTTCTAAGGAGTCAGTTCTTCACATCAGGTGGCCAATTAATTCTCAGCAAATTGTGATTTCAACTCTGATTTCAAAATTTGTCATTATTTAAAAAATCATGTAGCATTTTATTAACATGGTCTTGATTAGCCTGCAGCCTGTCTTGCTGAGCACTGGCAAAATCTGTTGTCCCCCAGTCAAATACTGATTGCATTGTCTTTGATAAATTTTTCTGGCTTGCATGCTGGGTGGTACCACCCTCTCAGATGACTGTTTAATGGACACGGTCTGGAGTGATTTTTTGAGGTGAACAGTGATCATCTTCTCATACTCTACTGTATTTTTTTTGAGAGGCAGCTGGTCTCCTGCTCAGCCGAGAGACTTCCATTTGTTCAGGGTACAACAGCCTTGAAGTAGTAGCCTGAGTTGAGGTACTGGTGATCACTGGCCTGGTCCTCAGTGGGGCAAACAGCACTAAAGAAAGACACTGAGAAGCAGCCACTCAGGTCTTTGGAGCTTATCTGGAACCCCAGAGAGGCTCAAGAGAAAGCCAAAATAGAGACTTAATGCAGCCAAAGTGGCAACTGATGCTCGTTTCTAGCTCCTTACTCCCCAGTGCCATGCTCTGGGAAGACATTTCACTACAGTCCCCATTGTCACATGCTCCCCTGAGCTCTAAGAAGGTGATCAGAGGGGCTGAAGGAGAAAGGCCTTTCGTTATGACTTCCCTCTTCAGTATTCTCCTTTTGTCCACCTGTCCTCTAGGCTTCCTATCACTTAGACCATTTAAAACACACAAGAGATCGTTAGCTTTTCCTAATGTTGTATTTCTAGCATAAATATTGGTGCTCAGAGAGGCTTTCCCTGACCAGTAAAAGCTAAAATGATCCACATTGTTTTCCTGATAACTCAAGTGTTTTTCCTACTCAGTGTAGCATACGAGCTTGTGCTCTGTAGTCAGACTGCCTGGGTATGATTTGCAGCTGCTCCTCTTGTAAGCTATTTGACCTTGAACTAATTGCCCAACATAGGTGTACAGCAGTTTTCTCCTCTGTAGAATGATAATCTACCTTCTACAAAACTTCCTGACCCAAACCTACTCAGTAAACATTGGTTGTAATATTAATACTCTCATTGCAGTTTGCAAGTACACATTTATGGGTCATTTACTTGTTTGATGGTTCTTTCCCCCACTAAAGAGCAAGGATTGCATATTTTTTGTTTGTCACCGCATGCCTATCATACAGTACAGTATTTATGACACAGGGACTTAAAAGTATTTGATGAATGAATCACTCCTATAGAGCGTCAGTGTTAAATAACTGCGTTTTCATTGCAGTGTTATGATAACTCAATTATTTACTTCCATATGCATTACTTATTTATAGCCAAGTTCTTTGCTTTCAGATTTTTGTTCTACATGTGTTATGTTTCAGCCATTATACAAACCCCTTTTGTAGCTGTGCCTATATAAAGACAGGGCTTCCCAGGTGGCACTAGTGGTAAAAAATCCACCTGCCAATGCAGAAGACCTGGCTTTGATCCCTGGATCAGGAAGATCCCCTGGAGAAGGAAATGGCAACCCATTCCAGTATTCTTGCCTGGGAAATCTCATGGACAGAGGAGCCTGGTGGGTTATAGTCCATGGGGTCGCAAAGAGTCAGACATGACTTAGTGACTAAGCTACAACAACAACATATATACATATACAAAAGCATATATGCATTTATACACAGGCACATTTATCACATATATAGTATACACAAATAGTATTTAACCAATAATAATGAAATGGAAACAACTATGTCTACCATCCAATTTAAGAAATAAAATATTACCAGTGCATTTGAAGCCTCTTGCGTGTCTGTTTCTAATCCCATATGCCCCCAACAACCACCCTGAGATACTACTCTGAATTTGTATTAATTATATTCTTACATTATTTGATAGTTATACCATAAATGTCTGTATCCTGAAACAATGCATTCTTTAAAGTTGTCTGTTTTTTGACCTTTGTATTAATGTAATCTTGAAAGTGAAAGTGAAAGTCACTTAGTTGTGTCTGACTCTTTGCGACCCCATAGACTATACAGTCCATGGGGTTCTCCAGGCCAGAATACTGGAGTGGGTAGCCGTTCCCTTCTCCAGGGGATCTTCCCAACCCAGGGATAGAACCCAGGTCTCCCACTGTGTTCTGTTTTTTTTTTCTTTTTCTTCCTTCTTAATTCTATGTCAAGTATGATTGTAGTTCATTTATTTTTGCTGTGATATAAACATATGGATTAAATACATTTTATCTCATTGAAGTGATTATTCTTATTGAGGTTCAATTTGTCCTACCTTTGGCTGATAGAACCTCTTCAATAGGTACCTGAGTTTCTTTTTGACAAAATCCCAATCACCTTTGATAGCTTCCTTAACTTCTTATATAACGATATGTCTCAGGCTCATTCAGTTTTTTCACTTCCACTCCTAGACCTATAATATTCTATCTTTCCAAGGATCTCTGCTTTCCTTTATTTACTTATTTTTTTTTTTGTCTGCTTTCCTTTACTGGGAAATAGTGCTTTAAGACCACAGTCTGTCTGGATGCTTGAGGTCCTTATTTCTAGGACATTTCAGTGGACAGAGCTAGGGAATATTTTTCTTTAAGGTGAATCACATTGTGAGTTCACACTGATGTTACAATTCAAATTCAAGAGTATAAATTTTTAGTTAATCTCTTTGATCTGTCTCTTTTCTTTCATGTTGAAAATTCTGCTTCCCAATGACACTGACACATTTGTTTATTTTATCCTACACACACACACACCACAGTCTCAGAATAACAATCTGGATCTACCAGCATAAATGTGATTTTTGTTTAATTTTACATTGTTGTTCTTTTGAAATAATTTCCTTAAAAGTCTCCTGAAATAATTATGTGTTATTTTGCTGCTACCTGATACATAGCTAGATTCATATAGTTGATTTTGCTTTCAAACTTTAGAGACTGCCTTATTTGGATTTAAATTTTAAAATTATGTAAAGTGAAAAATATAAGTCAAGGTATATTCAAAGAAATGTAGTACCCGTTCCTCTATCCTCCATCCTTTACCCTTCCTTCCACACACACGTTTTGAGGTTTTGTTTTATCCTCCCATTTAAAAAATAAACCAGTATGTGTTAATATGAGTTAGCTCCCTAGTGTCCTCCAAAAATAAACAATGACTTTTTAACATACCACAATGAAGCCATGGATTTGAACGTGTTTTATGTGTTTTAATCTATCAAAATTTTGTTTTAATAGATGGCCACATTTTCCTATTTTCAGTCAGTAAAAGTCTGTTTAAGTTGGCACCAGAGTTTTTTTGGGCACAACCTCAGTGGTCTTTGATAGCTTCCCTGATTTCTGGTATGACAAGATGTCCTTGCTCCCTCCTTTCTTAAACAGTAGCATAATATGCAGTTTTCAACTTATAAGAATGTAATATAATTTGTTCATACAGCATGCTATGGACATTTGGGTTGCATCCAGCCTTTTGCTATATTATAAATAATGCTTTGATAAACAGCCTTGCATTTTATTTATATATTTACCAGCATGTATTTCCTGGAAGTATGCTCTCTTGGTCAAAAAGTACGTTCATACTCAATTTTGGGGACAGTTTCTTAAAAAACAGACCATCTAGTAAATTGCAAGCCATTTATAATCTGGCTGGCTATACTTTAGAATAGGCTTTCTCATGATAGATGACCAGTTCCACTCTTAGTCCTAGTGAAAATGGGGAAAACAAGTTAATTGGTCTTTCTTGACAGTCAGTAAGATTTGACTGATGTTGTGTGGAAGGTTTGCTCACTGACTGTGTTTATTCAAGATTCCTTCAATCTGGGCTAAGAGAGTTGACCTTGAGGCTGAAGCATGCCTTTGATACTGCTGGGAAAGTTGAGTGAAAAGGGCATATAGAATGTTGTTACCAGATAATCTACATACCCTACACAAGGTATGCCTTTTTGAGGGAGAATGAAGCCTGACAGCCAGCACACAAGTAGATTTTTAAAAGTAGCACTTCTCAGGCACTTAAGAAATGAACCCTACGTGTCTCCTCCCACCTCATTTCTCCTGCTTGTGTTCTTCTCAACTCCCCCATGGGTGCTACCTTAATATTCCCACTTCTCCCTCATTCATTCTTTCATTGACTATTTATCGAGATAGTTTGTATGCATGTTTCTTCTAGGATGTTTTAAGACTTACCTTTATTGAAGTTCACTTTTGATACAGAGTGTTTGTCACTGCATTGTTAACATAGCTCTCCTATCCTACCTAATACAGGCAGCAAAATACAGCCTGCCTGAATTACTGCTTGCTAGAAAATGGCTTCTCTCTTATTTGTGTCAGTTTGTAATCTTCATCTTGCTTAGTTAAGTCTGACATTCAGTATCTTGAGTCTTGCCCTCTACTAATTCTTTTTTTTTTTCATGTTGCTTTGCAGGCTTTTAATCTTAAAGGGTATTTAAGTAAATACAAATGAGGATGAATGTATTTACTAAATTTTTAGCCAAAAGAGAGAGAAAAAAAATGCCATCAAGGGAGAAAACTGTAGAGAGAGGATTTGAATAATTATTTTATCTCTTTAAGTGTTTTGTTGTTGTTCAGTTGCTAAGTTGTGTCCAACTCTTTTGCGACCCCACGGACTGCAGCATGCCAAGCTTCCCTGTCTGTCACTATCTACCAAAGTTTGCTACTAATTCTTTTCTTTAGATTTTTTGCCTACATTACAGTGAAGGGAGAAATGGCCTTATCTCCTTTGGCTATGAAAAGTAGCATCCTTCTTGATTAAGGTACAAACTGAAGATGACAATATATGTATTCCATGACATTTCCTATGAAACAGCATTAAATATTTTCCCTGCTACATGCCCTTTGCAGCATCTAAAGTTTCTTTCTTCTTCAACTATTTTATGACTTTTATCATATGAACAGGTCTTACCCTTGATAGTACTCTTCCTGGGGATCAAGTGCCCACTTATAGTACAGTTTTAAGTATAGGTAGCCTACTCTCCTTGAATGGGAGAGATCTAATCCTTGACAGTACCCACCTGGATTATATTTCATTGTTCTCTGTTTATCAAAAATGTTCTATTTTATCACTGAGAATTTTCCCACCATTTCCAGTGGTCAGCGCCCTAGAAAAAAGAAAACTCCTTTCTCAGAGGATAGGTAGGAGAGAGATACTTACTAGGCAATTATTTATATAAAAGTATAAAAATCTTCCAAAAATTATATGTACTTGTTAAGTTAGAAATAAAACTGATACGGACAGAGTCTAAAACTTAAAATCCCTTTATGTGAAAAAAGACTGTTGGAGAGAGTCTAGGTGCTCACTAATCTCATTTACTCTTGCTGTTTACACAGGAAGACTACATTTCTCATTTTCCCTTACTGCTCTATTGGGCTCTATAACTGGATTCGGCCAATGGGATGTGTGCAGAATTGAAATAAAACCCTATCGGATCACCCACAATCTCCCTTCTCTTTCCCTGAAGACCTCAGAAAGTGAAAGTTGCTCAGTCATGTCCAACTCTTTGTGACCCCATAGACTGTAGCCCACGATGCTCCTCTGTCCATGGAATTCTCCAGGCCATAATACTGGAGTGGATAGTCGTTCCCTTCTCCATGGCATCTTCCCAACCCAGGGATCAAACCAGGTCTCCTGCATTGCAAGCAGATTCTTTACTGTGTGAGACACCAAGGAAGCCCGTAAGACCCCAGAGGCCAGTATTTAAAATGACAGCACCATAAGGAGACAGAAGTCATCACTTAAAGGACAGCTTCCTGAGGAGCCTCCAACCCACATTCAACTGTGAAATGAATAAAAAATAACTATTACGTTAAGCCTATGAAATTTTAGGGTTATTTTTAGATCATTTAACAAGCATTACCTTAATGATGAAAACCAAGATTCAGAGAGATGCTTTAGGTAACCCAGATGGTATTGTTGTTAAGAATTTTTCAAGGTGAAATATCTTAGGACAGCCCATTGTTATAGTAAAGCCTTTCTTATATATTTGATAACAATTTTCACTCTTCATAAAGAAGCAGAAACTGAGAGAAGAGTTAGTAACTTGCCTAAAATCACACAACTATTAACTTGTGAAGCCAGATTCAAACTCATCCCTTTCTTCCTCCAAATCCCGTGATATTTGAGATCTGATGTCAGTAAGATGGCACAGTAGGAAGTCTGTGTTCCTTCACAGAAACACCAATAAAACAACAATATTGGTACCAAACTATCTTTAAAAGAAATTTAAAAATAGCTAAGAGGTAGAAGCACCGTAGAGGAGCACAAACCAATAACCTATGAGGAAACAGAATCAATAATCAAAAACTTCCAAGGCCAGATGACTTCCCTGGTAAATTCTACTAAAGATTTGAGGGAGTATTGATGTCAATCCTTCTCAAACTCATCCAAAAAATTAAAGGGATATTTCAAAATTCATTTTATGAGATCAACATTACCTTCATACAAGGCACCATAGTGATAAGAAAATTACAGACCAGTATCTCTGATGAACATAGATACAAATATCAACAAAAATATTAGCAAGTTGAATTCAACAGCATGGTAAAAGAATTGTAAACCATGATTCAGTTCAGTTCAGTCGCTCAGTCATGTCTGACTCTTTGCAACCCCATGAATTGCAGCACGCCAGGCCTCCCTGTCCATCACCAACCCCCAGAGTCTACACAAACCCATGTCCATCGACTCGGTGATGCCATCCAACCATCTTATCCTCTGTCATCCCCTTCTCCTCCTGCCCCCAATCCTTCCCAGCATTAGGGTCTTTTCCAATGAGTCAACTCTTTGCATGAGGTGGCCAAAGTATTGGAGTTTCAGCTTCAACATCAGTCCTTCCAATGAACACCCAGGACTGATCTCCTTTAGGATGGACTGGTTGAATCTTCTTGCAGTCCAAGGGACTCTCAAGAGTCTTCTCCTACACCACAGTTCAAAAGCATCAATTCTTCAGTGCTCAGCTTTCTTCACCGTCCAACTTTCACATTCATATGTGACTACTGGAAAAACCATAGCCTTGACTAGACGGACCTTTGTTGGCAAAGTAATGTCTCTGCTTTTAAATATGCTATCTAGGTTGGTCATAACCTTCCTTCCAAGGAGTAAGCATCTTTTAACTTCATGCAATCACCATCAGCAGTGATTTTGGAGCCCAAAAAATAGTCTGACACTGTTTCCACTGTTTCCCCATCTATTTCCCATGAAGTGATGGGACCAGATGCCATGATCTTAGTTTTCTGAACGTTGAGCTTTAAGCCAACTTTTTCACTCTCCTCTTTCACTTTCATCAAGAGGCTCTTTAGTTCTTCTTCACTTTCAGCCATAAGAGTGGTGTCATCTGCATATCTGAGGTTATTGATATTTCTCCCGGCAATCTTGATTCCAGCTTGTGTTTCCTCCAGCCCAGCGTTTCTCATGATGTACTCTGCGTATAAGTCAAATAAGCAGGGTGACAATATACAGCCTTGACATACTCCTTTTCCTATTTGGAGCCAGTCTGTTGTTCCATGTCCATTTCTAACTGTTGCTTCCTGACCTGCATACAGGTTTCTCGAGACAGGTCAGATGGTCTTGTATTCCCATCTCTTTCAGAATTTTCCACAGTTTATTGTGATCCAAACACTCAAAGGCTTTGGCATAGTCAATAAAGCAGAAATAGATGTTTTTCTGGAACTCTCTTGCTTTTTCGTTGATTTATCAGATGTTGGCAATTTGATCTCTGGTTCCTTCGCTTTTTCTAAAACCAGCTTGAACATCTGCAAGTTCACGGTTCACATATTGCTGAAGCCTGGCTTGGAGAATTTTGAGCATTACTTTACTAGCATGTGAGATGAGATGAGTGCAATTGTGCGGTAGTTCGAGCATTCTTTGGCATTGCCTTTCTTTGGGATTGGAATGAAAACTGACCTTTTCCAGTCCTGTGGCCACTGCTGAGTTTTCCAGATTTGCTGGCATATTGAATGCAGCACTTTCACAGCATCATCTTTGAGGATTTGAAATAGCTCAACTGGAGTTCCATCACCTCCACTAGCTTTGTTCGTAATGATGCTTTCTAAGGCCCACTTGACTTCACATTCCAGGATGTCTGGCTCTAGGTGAGTGATTACATCATCGTGATTATCTGGGTCGTGAAGATCTTTTTTGTACAGTTCTTCTGTGTATTCTTGCCACCTCTTCTTAATATCTTCTGCTTCTGTTGTTTACCTACCCCTAGCCAAATGTAGGTTTTTTGAAAGTAAGACCCTTATCTATCTTCTCTATCCTTATATCCCTAATGACTAGACCAGTAACTTGTATATATCGTAGGTGCTCAATAAATATTTTATCAGTGAATGAACAAACAAATGATCCAGAGTGCATGGCTTGAAATATCACCTTCTCAGATGCTTTCTTTTACATCTGTTTCTTGAAAAGAATCAGGAAGGCACAGTAGCTTTTGAACCTAGTGATTACTGCTAGAGGTGAGAGAATCTCTTAATAGTGTACCAGTTGAGGAGATTGAAATTATGGCATCTCAGTAATTAAGATGCTAAAAAAGGTGGTGGATGCTTCCATGATCAGATCTTGTCAGGGAAGAGGAGAAACAGAATTTGGCTGCTAGGCTAATTTGTGTAATTTCATTACTTTTTTCCTCTTGGTTCGTCTTCATAAGTTAAAAGCCTATATTACAGCAACCCCCTGCAATTTCCACAGCATGACAATCAAGAGGAATTATGTGGCTGGTAAGTTTTGCAATACAATACAAATGGAGGGGTTCAGCAGCACTGCAGTGCCTGTTCTTTCATTTCACTGTCAGACAATGACACAGTTACAAGCAATTACTTACTAGATGTTTGAAAACTATTGTGAAAAGCCAGCACCATTTGCCAAAAGTAATTTACTGAAACTGGGGATAATCGTGCCCTGAACTGAAGTTTTCTGATTTGCCCACATTTAGATGACTCCACAGAAATTCTTTAGCAAATTAATGAATAAAAACACATAGACAAAAATCTCTGTGCATGGAAATGCATGACATTAACACTGAAGGTCACAGATCCTTAATGATTTAAAGTAAGATTTTTCTTGAAAAATAGATAGGAAGTAAGGTAACATATTTTGCTTGATTGAATATAAAATACTGTTACAGAGGAAAATAAGATAATATTAAAGCTTTAGAATCCATTTGCCATTTTGACTAGAATTTGTTAACAATTATAAATTGCAAATGTTGATTAATGGCATTCTTTAACTACTTAAATATGACAGCAATAAAATCAGTTTTTACTAATTTGGATGAGGGAAATTTTAAATTTTCTAAAATTCTAATTTATAAGATAGTTTAAAGAGAAGTTGAATTTCTTTACTTTTTCACACCTAATGGCTACATTGGCCAACTAACTATTACCTTGTCTGTAGGGTCCAATACCTTTTTTGTGAGTTGATGAGAATGGTTTATAATCCATACCTGAATTGTTTGTTGATGCTTGGTTGTACTAGGTTTTCTGAAGTTTAAACATTCCTCTTTACTTTTATCTATTGATATTTTACCAGCTTAGCAATCCTAACCATATGATTTTACTTTCAAATGACTAGTTTTTCAGTAAACACTTATTTATTTAAAATAAATCAAGCAATGCAGAAGTACGACAAAGGGAGAAGTCACCCCAAAGTCCATTACCCAGAGACAAACATTGGTAACGTTAGTGAATATCATTCCATATATTTCTTTATGCAAATATACAAGTGGCTGAACAGCTGGATAGATTCATGAAGTAGTTTTATAAAAATGGGATTATACTGTATTCATTTAAAATTTAAAGTTGTACATTAACACACTACTATGTTTTTAAAAAATAACCAACAAATACCTACTGTATAGCACAGGTAAATCTGCTCAATATTCTTTATTAACCTAAATGGGAAAAGAATTTGAAAAAGAATAGATATATGTACATGTATAACTGAATCATTTTGCTGTATACCTGAAACTAACACAACATTGTTAATCAACTATGCTCCAATATAAAATAAAAATTTATGAGGAGTACATTGAAGTCAACTTGAATTTAGTAGAAGTTAGAGGAAAATTGAAAAAATTGTCAAGGTTAAGCAAATTATATATATATATATATATTCAAGCACTTTTAATTTTTTAAGCTCCATGGGAGATTTTTAGACAGTACTTGTTACTTATTTTTATTTTTTAAAGGCTATTAGCATTTAAATTGACTTCTAAAATCCTAATTCCCATAATGGTTTAGTTTTAATTCTCTATTTAAAAGCATTCAGTGCTTACCATTAGTTTTTTGGCCAAAGCTTTTCTGTCCCTAAGTTCTATATTTGTATTAATCTCTCAGTTGACTGCATTATGAAGTAATTTTTTCAGGTGGGGCTCATGGTGGTCCTTGAATGTGTATATGCTTGAAGCAGCCTTTTACCTTTATACACAAAGGGCAACTTGACTGCTTATAAAATCATATGCCATTTGTCCCCCTTCTCAGGATTGCAGAAATGATTCTACTATCTTCTTGAATTGACTGTTATGCTTCCTTTTACCACAACTTCCCTCACAACATCTGTTGTCTTGTTCAGTTCAAGTCATTTCAGTCACTCATTCATGTCTGAATCTTTATGACCCCATGGACTGCAGCACAGCAGACTTCACTCTCTGTCACCAATTCCTGGAGCTTGCTCAAACTCGTGTCCATCGACTTGGTGATGCCATCCAATCATCTCATCCTCTGTTGTCCCCTTCTCCTGCCTTCAATCTTTCCCAGCATCAGGGTCTTTTCCCATGAGTCAGTTCTTCACATTAGGTGGCCAAAGTATTGGAGCTTCAGCTTCAGCACCAGTCCCTCCAATGAGTCTGCAGGACTGATTTCCTTTAGGATGGACTGGTTGGATCTCCTTGCAGGCCAAGGGACTCTCGAGAGTCTTCTCAAGCACCACAGCTCAAAAGCATCAATTCTTCAGTGCTCAGCTTTCTTTATGGTCCAAATCTCGCATCCATACATGACTACTGGAAAAACCATAGCTTTGACTATATAGACCTTTGTTGGCAAAGTAATGCCTCTGATTTTTAACATGCTATCTAGGTTCATCATAGCTTTTCTTCCAAGGAGCAAGCGAATTTTAATTTCATAGCTGCAGTCACAATCTGCAGTGATTTTGGAGCCCAAGAAAATAAAGTCTGTCACTGTTTCCATTGTTTCCCCATCTATTTGCCATGAAGATGGTACTGTATGCTATGACCTTAGCTTTCTGACTGTTGAGTTTTAAGGCAGTTTTTTCATTCCCCTCTTTCACTATCATCAAGAAGCTATTCAGTTCCTATTCACTTTCTGCCATAAGGGTGGTGTCATCTGCTTATCTGAGGTGATTGATATTTCTCCCAGCAATCTTGATTCCAGTTGTGCTTCATCCAGCCTGGCATTTTGCATGATGTACTCTGCTTATAAGTTAAATAAACAGGGTGACAATATACAGCTTTGACATACTCTTTTCCCAACATGGCACCAGTCTGCTGTTCCATGTCTGCATCTAACTGTTGCTTCTTGACCTGCATACAGATATCTCAGGAGGCAGGTCAGGTGGTTTAGTATTCCATCTCTTTAAGAATTTCCCACAGTTTGTTGTGTTCCACACAATAAAGGCTTTCGCCTAGTCAATAAAGCAGAAGTATATGTTTTTCTGGAACTCTCTTGCTTTCTCTATGATCTAACAGATGTTGGCAATTTGAGCTCTGGTTCCTCTGCCTTTTGTAAATCCAACTTGAACATCTGGAAGTTCTCAGCTCACATACTCTTGAAGCCTCGTTTGGAGTATATTGAGCATTACTTTGCTAGTGTGTGAGATGAGTTCAATTGTGCAGTAGTTTGAACATTTTTTGGCGTTGCTTTTCTTTGGGATTGGAATGAAAATGGATCTTTTCCAATCCTTAGCCAATGCTGAGTTTTCCAAATTTGCTGGCATATTGAGTGCAGCATTTTAACAGCATCATCTTTTAGGATTTGAAATAGTTCAGCTTTAATTCCGTTGCCTCCACTAGCTTTGTTTGTAGTGATGCTTCCTAAGGCCCACTTGACTTCACACTCCAGGATGTCTGGCTCTATAGGTGGGTAATCACACCATCGTGGTTATCTGGGTCATTAAGTTCTTTTTTGTATAGTTCTTTTGTGTATTTCCCCCCCCCTTTTCTTAACATCTTCTGCCTCTGTTAGGTCCATACAATTTCTGTCCTTTATTGTGCCCATCTTTGCATAAAATATTCCCTTGGTTTCTCTCATTTTCTTGAAGAGATCTCTAGTCTTTCCCACTCTTGTTGTTTTCCTCTATTGCTTTGCATTGATCACTTAGGAAGGCTTTCTTATCTCTTGCATTCAAATGGAGATTTCTTTTCTTTTTATTTATTTATTTTAATTGGAGGCTAATTACTTTACAATATTGTAGTGTTTTTTGCCATACATTGATATGAATCAGCCATGGGTGTACATGTGTTCCCCATCCTGAACCCCCCTCCTACCTCCCTCCCCATCCCATCCCTCTGGGTCATCCCAGTGCACCAGCCCTGAGCACCCTGTCTTATGCATTGAACCTGGACTGGCGATCTGTTTCCCATGTGATAATATATATGTTTCGATGCTATCCTCTCAAATCATCCCACCCTCGCCTTTTTCCACAGAGCCCAAAAGTCTGTTCTATACATCTGTGTCTCTTTTTCTGTCTCGCATATAGGGGCATTGTTACCATCTTTCTAAATTCCATATATATGCGTTAGTATACTGTATTGGTATTTTTCTTTCTGACTTACTTCACTCTGTATGATAGGCTCCAGTTTCATCCACCTCGTTAGACCTGACTCAAATGTATTCTTTTTAATGGCTGAGTAATATTCCATTGTGTATATGTACCACAGATTTCTTATCCATTCGTCTGCTGATGGACATCTAGGTTGCTTCCATGTCCTGGCTATTATAAACAGTGCTGTGATGAACATTGGGGTACATGTGTCTCTTTCATTTCTGGTTTCCTCAGTGTGTATGCCCAGCCGTTGTATTGCTGGGTCATATGGCAGTTCTATTTCCAGTTTTTTGAGGAATTTCCACACTGTTCTCCATAGTGGCTGTACTAGTTTGCATTCCCACCAACAGTGTAAGAGGGTTCCCTTTTCTCCACACCCTCTCCAGCATTTATTGTTTGTAGACTTTTTGACAGCAGCCATTCTGACCAGCATGAGATAGTAACTCATTGTGGTTTTGATTTACATTTCTCTGATAATGAGTGATGTTGAGCATCTTTTTATGTGTTTGTTAACCATCTGTATGTCTTCTTTGGAGAAATGTATGTTGAGTTCTTTGGCCCATTTTTGTTTTGGTCATTTATTTTTCTGGAATTGAGCTGCAGGAGTTGCTTGTATATTTTTTAGATTAATTCTTTGTCAGTTGATTTGTTTGCTATTATTTTATCCCATTCTGAAAGCTCTCTTTTCACCTTGCTTATAGTTTGCTTCATTGTGCAAAAGCTTTTATGTTTAATTAGGTCCCATTTGTTTATTTTTGCTTTTATTTCCATTACTCTGGTAGGTGAGTCATAGAGGATCCTGCTGTGATTTATGTTGGAGAGTGTTTTGCCTATGTTTTCCTCTAGGAGTTTTATAGTTTCTGGTCTTATGTTTAGATCCTTAATACATTTTGAGTTTATTTTTTGTGTATGGTATTAGAAAGTGTTCTAGTTTCATCCTTTTACAAGTGGTTGACCAGTTTTCCCAGCACCATTTGTTAAAGAGATTGTCTTTTCTCCATTGTATATTCTTGCTTCCTTTGTCGAAGATGAGGTGTCCATAGGTATGTAGATTTATCTCTGGGCTTTCTATTTTATTCCATTGATCATTGTGCCAGTACCATACTGTCTTGATGACTATGGCTTTGTAGTATAGTCTGAAGTCAGGCAGGTTGATTCCTCCAGTTCCATTCTTCTTTCTCAAGATTGCTTTGGCTATTCGAGGTTTTTTTACATTTCCATACAAATTGTGAAATTATTTGTTCTAGTTCTGTCAAAAATACCATTGGTAGCTTGATAGGGATTGAATTGAATCTATAGATTGCTTTGGGTAGTATACTCATTTTCACTATATTGATTCTTCCGATCCATGAACATGGCATATTTCTCCATCTATTCATGTCCTCTTTAATTTCTTTCATCAGTGTTTTATAGTTTTCTATCTATAGGTCATTTGTTTCTTTAGGTAGGTTTATTCCTCAGTATTTTATTATTTTAGTTTCAATAGTGAATGGTATTGTTTCCTTAATTTCTCTTTCTGTTTTCTCATTGTTAGTGTATAGGAATGCAAGGGATTTCTGTGTGTTAATTTTATATCCTGCAACTTCACTATATTCATTGATTAGCTCTAGTAATTTTCTAGTGGTGTCTTTAGGGTTTTCTATGTAGAGGATCATGTCATCTTGCAAACAGAGTTTTATTTCTTCTTTTCGAATCTGGGTTCCTTTTATTTCTTTTTCTCCGCTAGTTACTGTGGCTAAAACTTCCAAAACTATGTTGAATAGTGGTGAGAATGGGCACCCCTGTCTTGTTCCTGACTTTAGGGGAAATGCTTTCAATTTTGCACCTTTGAGAATAATGATTGCTGTGGGTTTGTCATATATAGCTTTTATTATGTTGAGGTATGTTCCTTCTATGCCTGCTTTCTGGAGGGTTTTTATCATAAATGGATGTTGAATTTTGTCAAAGACTTTCTCTGCATCTGTTGAGATAATCATATGGTTTTTATTTTTCAATTTGTTAATGTCGTGTATTACATTGATTGATTTGTGCATGTTAAAGAATCCTTGCATCCCTGGGATAAAGCCCACTTGGTCATGATATATGATCTTTTTAACATGTGTTGGATTCTGTTTGCTAGGATTTTGTTAAGAGATATCTTTTCTTTTCTCCTTTGCTTTTATCTTCTCTTCTTTTCTCAGCTATTTGTAAGGCCTCCTCAGACAACCATTTTGCCTTTTTGCATTTCTTTTTCTTGGGGTGGTCTTGATCCCTGCCTCCTGTACAGTGTCACAAACCTCCATCCATAGTTCTTCAGGCACTCTATCAAATCTAATCACTTGAATCTATTTGTCACTTTCACTGTATAATCATAAGGGATTTAATTTAGGTCATACGTGAATGGTCTAGTGGTGTTCCGTACTTTCTTCAATATAAGTCTGAAGTTTGCAGTAAGGAGTTCATGATCTCAGCCAATGTCAGCTCCCGGTCTTGTTTTTGCTGACTGTCCAGAGTTTCTCCATCTTCAGCTGCAAAGAATATAATCAGTCTGATTTTGGTATTGACCATCTTGATGATGTCCATATGTAGAGTAGTCTCTTGTGTTGTTGGAAGAGGGTGTTTGCTATGACCAGTGCATTCTCTTGGCAAAACTCGATTAGCCTTTGCCCTGCTTCATTTTGTACTCCATTTTGTACTTTATTTTGTTTGGAAAGATTTCACCACTGAGTCATTTTTATAAGACCCCTTCATATTGTTCACTGCTATAGAGAAATCCAAGGCCAGTCTGATGTATTTCTTTCTCTTTTGTAAGTGCCTTTTCCCCCTTATCTGAATGACTGAAGAATTCCTGAAGTCAGTAAGTAATGGCTTCTGCTCTGAACAGTTCAGTCTTGACTTTCCTCTGTGCTGTCTCTTCATCTTATCAGTCTGATTCTGACCAGATGATAGGTATTAGAAACACTTTTCAAGCTTTGATTAATACCTTTTCCATTAGAAATACCTCTGCATGTAGTGGTTGGGGGTAATTCATTGCTACATCCTCCTAGAATATCAGGATCTTTCCCCCTCCATTGGCCATGACTTTTTGGATGCTTTGGCATAAGGTTATAGCCTTATGTTAATTTGTTTCTGATAAACTCACCACTCTTCCTGTTTTTATTATCTAAAAATAGTGTTGTTTTTCATTGCATAAGAAAATTTTCCTTCATTATTCTTACTTATCAGGAAGTATAAAGTAATATTTTTCTGATTTTTCCATCATTTTATTTAAAATATTTTCCAAACATACAGCAAAGATGAGAGAACTTCACAGTGAACACTTTCATACTCATTTGATCAGTCAGTCAATGCTCAGTCAAGAGGCAGAAACCATATCAAAATTTTGAGTGGGTAAATTAAATGTAAAGTATTGCTGACCAAGTTAAAGCTAGTTAAGTATAGATAGTCATCATTTATCACATTAGTGCAGAACTGTAAAAATGACAGAGCAAGCTGAAACTTTGCAAAACGATCTTAGTAATCAATGGGGGAGAATTGATTGCATTTAAATTTTTTGTCAAAATACTGAAGTATTCTCTTACTGTTTTTAATATATAGGAGACTAAAGAGCAGCAAAAGTTATGTATATTTAGTATAGTTTAACTTAAATGTTAGAAACTTTGAGTGTTATAGTGTTTCATTTCTTTGTAAAGATTTATCAAGAGTTGTTTGAATAGTACTTGCCTTTTTCTTCTTGGCATACAACTTAAGATATGAAATGAGCCTTGGCGAATTGTCATAGTTGTAAGTTTGGGTTAGCTTCCAACATTTCATTCTTTGCACTTTCAATGTTGTAAAATATCTCTAAGATTTCCTTTAATGTGTAAGGTTTTGCTGGAATCTCTTATATTAGGGTATCTTCATCTTTTGAGTCGCAACATTTCTACACTTACATGTCTATAATTTGACCCTCACTATGTTCTTCTGGCTTCATTTCTAGAATCTCTTGCATGGCAACAATGTCAGCATTTCCAGAGTGAGCTATTCTATAACTTCATTTATGCTTGATTTTATTTTCACTTCCAACATCATCACTTTTTGTTCTTTTTGTTTCTTTGCTCCACTTTCATCTTTGTTGGCCAATTCTTTTTCTTTTTTTAAATTAAATTAGTTTATTTAACTGTTTTTTACCTTTACAATATTGTATTTGTTTTGCCACACATTGACATGAATCCACCATGGGTGTACATGTGTTCCCTTTTCAGAACCCCCCTCCCATCTCCCTCCCCATCCCATCCCTCCAGGTCATTCCAGTGCACCAGCCCCGAGCACCCTGTATCATGCATCGAACCATTTTTATAAAATATCACATGGATTTATCACTGGGAAACAAGAATTCAGCACACATACATGCTTTGCTGTCTATGCAGGAACTGAATGTCATGTGAGGTGACCAACCAACAGCAGACTTTGAAAGAAATGACATGATTTGTTACTGATCATGACATGCATCTATTATTTGTATAGTGATTTGTGGACTGAAGAGCAGCCTGAAAATTTTGTGCTTTATGCAATTACTCACAGTTATTATACCCTTGTAACTAAAATTCAAAATGTGTTGTTGGGCAACTGGTAGTTATTTAATCAAATTGTGGTAAGTCACAGACGTATAAAGTAAAAGCTGTCTCTACTCACACAGATTAAAGAGAATTCTAATGTATAGCTGAAATATTAACCAAAAGAAGCTACCACTTTAGGACTGAAGGAAAATGGATCATAAGACCATTGTTTAAGTTCTAAGAGAACTTAAAGTAAGTTCCCCCAAAGGCAGAGATTCAGGTATCTGAGGATTTGTAACTTCGAGAAAGAGCATCATTTCTACTGCTCTGAGTAAAGAAGAGGGCATCCCTAAACCATAAGAGCAGCCTGTCACTGTGGTGGTGAAGAAAGTTGCTGGAGGCCACCAAGAACAGCTTGGCACATAGTGAACACTTACAGACATAAGCTGCATTTGAGATCCTATAGTGTTCCATTCTATGGATATGTCATGAGTGAACACCTTGGCTATTTCCAGTTGGGGCTATTGTGAATAACGCTACTATGAACATTTTTGTATAATTTGCCTTAATTTGCCTCGTTTTTAAAGATAGGTCAAATCTGTGTGTGTGTGTGTGTGCTTTCTTAAAACATTCTGCCTGTGAACGGGAAATGAAAAATGAGGAAATATGTTCTGAAACAGAAAGCATTATTCCTATTCTAAAATTAAAATACAAAATTTTATCTATGCTTACTGATCAGGCTAGAGGAAAGCAGTTGAATAAATCAGTGGTACTTTACTGAATCAATGTTCCCCCTCACAAACTGATGTGTATGTGTATGTTTAGACATTGCCTCAATTCGATGTTACTTCTCATTTGTTTTAATTTCATATTTCTCCTGTTAATAAAACATACAAAACAAGTATTAACGGATGCATACACTGGAAACTTTCTTTTCTTCATTTTTTCTTTTAATGCTTCTAATACTCATTCTCATACAATTGTATACAACATGCACTATATGGGATTTACTCTAAAATATTAATTTTAGTGTTTTTGTATTGAAAAATAATTGATAATGATGGCTTCAAATATTTGAAAATGATGGCTTTAAATTTTTGATTAATATAATAAGTGCTCAAACATTTTTATTTGGCAATTAAATGAAATTAATTGCTAAATTAAATGAAAGTTGGAAATCTTGTCTGTTTTTTTCAATTGTTGGGATGAAACCCATGGTGTTTAATCAAAGTTTATAAAAATAATTTCAGTCATTCACATTTTAAAATAATTTCTCATTTTGTTTCTGGCTTACACTAAGCATGATTTTATGAAATTATTATTGTGATTGTATTACAGTATTTGTTTTTAAAATATGGACTAGCACCACCTTTCAAATATATTGTGTACCAATTATTGAATACCACATACAATGTTTAATGAAGACAGTAATTTTCAATGCAGAACACATTTTCTCAAGAAACTGTGTTGGAAAGGTGCTTTGTCCCTGAATTATATCTTTATTTTTTTTTAATTGGAGGATAATTGCTTTACAATATTGTGATGTTTTTGCCATACACCAACATGAGTCGGCCATAGGTATACATGTGTCGCCTCCCTCTTAATCCCTCTTTCCACCTCGCTACCCACTTCATCCCTCTAGGTTGTCACAGTGCACTGGCTTTGGGTTCTGTGCATCAAACATCAAACTCCCCCTGGTTATCTATTTTGTATAGTGTATGTATTTTGGCCACCTGATGCGAAGAGCCGACTCATTGGAAAAAACCCTGATCCTGGGAAAGACTGAAGGCAAATGAGAAGGGGATGGCAGAGGATGAGATGGTTAGATAGCATCACCGACTCAATGGACATGAGTTTGAGCAAACTCTGGGAGATAGTAAAGGACAGGGAAGCCTGGCGTGCTGTAGTCCATGGGGTCTCAAAGAGTCAGACATGACTTAGCGATTAAACAACAACAAAATATATTTCAATACTATTCTCTCAAATCATCTCACCCTCTCCTTCCCCCACTGTGTCCAAAAGTCTGCTATTTATGTATGTGTCTCATTTGCTGCCCTGCACTTTGGATCATTAGTACTATCTTTTTAGGTTCCATATATATATATGTTTATATACAATATTTGTCTTTCTCTTTCTGATTTACTTCACTCTATATGATAGGCTCTAGGTTCATCCACCTCATTAAAACTGACTCAAGTGCATTCCTTTTTATAGTTGAGTAATATTCCATTGTGTGTATGTACCATAACTTTTTTATCCATTCATGTGTTAATGGACATTGAGTTTGCTTCCATGTCCTAGCTATTTTAAGTAGTGCTGCAATGAACATTGGGGTACATGTGTCTTTTTCTATTATGGTTTCCTCAGGATATATGCCCAGTAGTGGAATTGCTTGGTCTGTAAAAGAGTGAAATTAGAGCACTTCCTAACACCATACACAAAAATAAACTCAAAATGGATTAAAGACCTAAATGTAAGACCAGAAACTATGAAACTCTTAGAGGAAAAGAGGCAGACACTCTCCGAGGTAAATCACAGCAAGATCCTCTATGACCCACCTAAGAGTAATGGAAATAAAAACAAAAATAAACAAAGGAGAACTAATTAAACTTAAAGCTTTTGCGCAATGGAGGAAACTATAAACAAGGTGAAAAGACAGCTCTGAGTGGGAAAAAATAATAGCAAAGGACACAGCTGAAAAAGAATTGATCTCTTGAATCATGTCTTAATTTAGATCTGCATAACATCTCACCTGAGCCATTTACAACAACATTCTGTTTTCCTTACATTCACTATCTGTTCTCTCCAAACAGACTCCTGAGGAGTCTGATGAGTCGTAAATAGCTCCTCCCTACTATCAAGGTCCTAGATCCTTTGCCTTTTGACCTTGTCTACTATTGCAACCCTGTTTTCCATCACACCTCTGCTTCAGGATCCCCTGCTCCAGCCAATCTAAGCTCTTTACTTATAATATCTTCCAGAAACACATTGTACTTTTTTTTACTTCTCTTTCCTTTTGTACATACTTGTTCTCTCTGTCCTAGATGACCTTACCTATTCTATTTTCTAGGCTTCCCTGTGGCCTGGATAAAATATTGCTAAAGACTCCTTTTCCTTTGCTCTTTTTCCAGGTTCACCAAGTGTAGCCCTCTGATTAGAATTTGGCTCCCTAGATAGGTCTGCCTTCAATGAAGAAATATATGGGTCAAAATTTCTGGGCTTTGAAAGCTAAAGACCAGACCCAAGACCATAGTAAATTCACGGTCAGAATCACCTTGGTTTCTTTCACCATCTAGCCATGTTACTTTTATCTGACTTTCCTTTTCCATCTTGTCTTTTAAAAATGTTAGCTCACTTTCTTTTTGTCCCTCTTCCTGGCCGACATTTGTTTGCTTTTTAAGTGTAGAGATAATGCATGTAAACTACTTAGCATAGTGACTGACAAATAGTAAGAGCCCATAAAATGTTGGCTAATAAAAATGAAAACAACAACAATTACAATAGTATCATTGATATTTGTCCTGAAGAGATTAAGAGATTATCAATTAGTAATCACTTTCTAGCTTGCTTTAATGGTAATATCCATATACTCTAGAGATTTCCAAGTATACGGCTATATTGTCTAAAGCCTCAACTCTTTAGAATTGTAGAGACAAGTCAAATGCTTATAACTGATTATTATTATTAGCACTTTATATTGGAGCACTGGGTATCATGTTGTTATCGAAGTTAATCAGTTGCTATGATCATTATGAAAACTTCAACAATTATAATATTCTGCTGTTCTGATAAACCATACTTTAAATAGCATGTCAAGAACCAGAGGACCTAATAAAGAATCGAACCGTATGTCTTAACTAAGTATTCACGTAAAAAAATACTTTTGTTACAACATCGTTTTAAAAAGAGGTTTTCATTGCTGGATTTTCTTCCTAAAGTGTCTAATTCCTGTTGTTAAATGTAGCTAGACTGCACAAGGTTGTTGGCATTTGTCAAATTTTCAAAACAAAAATTTTACTTGAAAAGCTAATGTATAATTTATTTTGTACATATATCTCAGTTTAAAATACTTTAGCAAGAGAACTTGAATAAAATATAACCCTGGGTGTAGAGCATGCATATTTTATTAATGCAAAAATTTAAATATACTTAAAATGTATATTATAAGGAAATGCCTTATTTTAACAAATATGTAAAATATGGTTTAGTTTAGTGTTTTGTATAGATTTGTACTTGAAGAGAACTAAGGAACAGAGGTTTTATACATATTGATATTTGAGTCTGGGACTCTGTTATAAAATATTTGCTTTACTTTTGAGTTTGCAATCAATGATTAGACTTATCCACCATCATCTCTATGCTTAAAGACCTTTATTTTACAGAAGGTGTTGATTATACTACCAATTTGTGCAACTTAAACCTCAGAATTTCCTTGTGCTATGTAAAATATATCTTCAGGGCTTTCTGTGACTGTCTCTGCATACCAATAGACAGCTTTTTGCAGACTATAATGTGCATTCAGTCAGTCCAGAAGAGCTGCCATTATTACCTCCTCAGTGAAAAATATACTGTGGGTACCTGCCAGCCACTTTACCATTTTGATTCCATTAGAGTTTATAAGCATTTATTGAATGCTAAAGCAGAGGTTTTGTTGAGGAACAATTGGTCACAATTGATTCTAGTCATAACTAAGAATGTGCTAGAAATAAACCTAGGAAAAGGCATGTGCTAGAATAAACCTAGGAAAGAGCCACAAGGTGCTGCAGAGGTTTGAGGGAGGGAGCTTTTGCATTAGGGAAAGCTTTGTAATTGAAGTAATCCTTGAAGGGCAGACTGAGCATAGAAAGGCACTTCAGGCAGGGGAAACAACATGAGCAAAGGCACCGAGGAAGAAGAAAGTGATTTGCTATACACTACTGTGGGTCAGGCAGTACACTAAAGCTTTCTATACGCTTGCTCATTTATTCTGTGCAATCAACCTGTAATGTGCATGGTACTATTTCCATCTTATAGATATAAAAGTTCAGAGCTGGTAAAACAAGTGGCAGAGCTGGTATTGAACACAGATCAATACGACACCAAAATCCATGTTCTTTCCTCTCAGAGGCGGGAAAATTCAGTCTGGGAATAAGAAAGAATAGAGTTACTCAGAACATGATGTCCCTGAAATATAGCATAAAGGACAAGATGATCAGTGGAATCCGTAAAGATCTAACTATGTTACACTAGATATTAACAAGTATCTTGGGCAATGTTCAATAGACAAATATGTATGGAAAATGCTGCATGCTATATCCTAGGACGGACATATATAGGTTGTGCATGTGTGCTAAGTCACTTAAGTTGTGTCTGACTCTATGCGACCCTATGGATGGTAGCCCACCAGGCTCCTCTGTCCATGGGATTCTCCAGGCAAGAATACTGGAGTGTCCTCCTCCAGGGGATCTTCCCTACCCAGGCGTCAAACCTGACTCTCTTACATCTCTTGCATTGGCAGTCAGTCTCTTTACCACTAGCACTACCAGAGAAACTGAGCCATGTATGAATTGTATATTGCTTCAGTTAGTGCCATGTAATAAGTTACAATATGAATAGCGACCTCTAGTGTCGTGCAGTGCACAATATGCACAACCATTTGTTACACATCAGCTCTCTTGGAGATTCACAAATCATATTAGCATATGAAAAAGCTTGGGAAGTTCTATAGTAATGATATCCAGTTAACCCTATAACTTTCAAAAGTATTTGACCACGGGGTATCTATGAATACCTCATGGAAGACTAGCATTCTGTGGAACACAATTTGGAAAACACTGGGTTAATCATTCATACTTGATAGATCAGATTAGAATAGATTGACTTAGCCATATAATTCTTGTGTGGAAATTCTGCCAAAGACACTTATGTATTAGTTTAGATGACATTACTTCCATTTTCACATGATACACATTTCCCTTTCCCAATACACAGCTCTGAGAAACAGGTTTCCTTGAGCAGAGCTTATGTGCTGAAAATAGGTTATAGGTATGAGGGCATATTTATTCCCTCAATCTTGGGGTGACCTGATGGGGCCTGAGGCAGTGGAAGTTTCTGGGCTGGTTAACTTCCTGCTCAAGCAGATTTCTCCATTTATCCCAGGGTAAACATTATAATTTTCTTGGTATGCTGTGATGTGGGAATGGCCGGGAAGCACTGATTTTGAAAATAGCCAGGAGTTACTTGCTAAAAAATCAAGTCTTGTTTCAGGAGGTAGAGGGATGTTTTTCCTCAAGCACCAAAAATATTAGTTGGTAAAGCCAATGTTAGAAGAAATCAGCATGATTACAAAATATACTTCAAAAGGAAAGACAAATCAGATATTTGAGAATGATTTTTTGATCACTTTGCTTATCAAGTTGTGAACATCACATTAATCTGTTTACCGCTCATGATTAAAACTTTTTGGGATAACAGCAATTACTCATTTATGTACATGTATCTTGAATACGAACAATGTGAATCTGTAACAGTAAAGAAGGCATTCAGGATGAAGTGGCACAGCTCTTTAAATAGTCATATTTCATTTCGATTGAAAAACTTTGCTCAACTGAAAGAATAACAAAAATGCTATTGTTAAAGAGAGAAAAAAAGAAACTTTGGAAAGTTGTGAATGTCTAAAATTTCCTGCAGTTATTTTTGCAAGGATTGATTCATATTCAGATTAGCTTCCTGCCAGATGGAAGAAACACACAGTAAATCAACTTTTGCAGAAGAGAAATAAAAAAGAAGCACAAGCTGCTATTTAAAGGGTTTTCTTTCTTTTTTTCTGCCATATTAATAGCACATTAACCCATAGGGAGTATTAATGCAAGAAGCTAAACTACGGGGGCTACCATTCTATCCTTTAGAAAGACAATATTTTTTGGTCCAATGGATTGAGAAAAATTAATTCCTTGAATTGCACATCCAACATAATATTTCTGTTTAATGATGGTCAGGCCTCATGCATACCAAAGCAGAAAGAAAAGGGCAAATGTGTGGAAGTTGGAAATAAATTACTCTTCTTGCACCCAGTGAACCACTACTTTATGTGCTTGATCCTGGGAAGAATTAAAGTACACAGTAGATAAGATGGATTGATGTGTTTGGGGGCTCACCAAACCCTGGTTCATGATGTTCTGGGAGGGTGCAAGTGGAGCCGGTATGTACAGTGCCTTAAAGGAGGTCTATTTGTTCTGGCCAGGTCAGCCAATGCGTAAAAGCAAACTCTTGCTACGTGCCCAGTGTTGGAGATGAGATCTTCTCTCTGTACCAGGAGTCATACTCCACATTTAATTAATTCTTGTTTCTCCTGGCTTTGAATCTTCAACTTGTTCTTATCATGATGTTTTTGTGCTGTGCTGTTCTCAGTTGCTCAGTCCTGTCTGACTCTTTGCCACCCCACGAACTGTAGCCTGCCAGACTCCTCTGTCTATGGAATTTTCCAGGCAAGAATACTGAAGTGGGTTGCCATTTCCTTCTTCAGAGGATCACCTTGAGCCAAGGATTGGACCTGAATCTCCTGTCTCCAGCATTGGCAGGGGGATTCTTTACCACTGTACCACCTGATATTTTGGCCTTGCCCATTTAACTCTCCACCTATTTTGTTCTCTTTTTTGCTTATAATCTAGGCTTTCTCCATGATAACACTCTTCTCTCTATTGTAGTTCAATAAAATACTTTGGGCTTTGACTCTTTAGGCTTTATCCATACCCAAGTGCTCTCTCTCATATACTGACTCCATGGAGAGAGCTTTTGAGCTGACCTGTCTCAGCGTTGTTGGACACTCTGATGATAATCATAACAATTTAGCTGTTAACATTTGTTTACTGAGCACCTATCATATGTTAATCCTCTCAACAGCCCCGTGAGAGAAGTAGTATTATTAATTCATTTTCTTATAGCTGATGAAGTAAGGCTCAGGGAGTTGTGGAACCTGTTACAAGATCACAGAGCTAATGTTGTCTTTTTAAAAAATTGTGCTGAAACAAAATGACATCCACATGCAAAAAAATGAATCTAGATAGAGAACGTACACCCTTCACAAAAATTGACTCAAAGTGAGTCGTACACCTAAATGTAAAGCATTAAACTATAAAACTCCTAGAAGACAACAAAGGAGAAAAACTAATTGACCTTGGGTGTGCCAATGACTTTTAATTTGTTTAATTAAAAAATTTCAAGAAATTAAAGTATAGTTGATTTGCAATATTGCATTAGTTTCAGGTGTACAACATAGTGATTCAATATTTTTATATACCACTGTGATGAGTTTTTAGATGCAACACCAAAGGCAAGATCTGTGAAAGAAATCATTTGTAAGCTAAATTTCATTAAAATTAAAAACTTATACTTTTTTATTTTTTTTCTAATTAGTTTATCTATTTTCTAACTTTACAATATTGTATTTGTTTTGCCATACATTGACATGAATCCATCATGGGTGTACATGTTTTCCCCTTCCAGAACCCCCTTCCCACCTCCCTCCCCATGCCATCCCTCCAGGTCATCCTGGTGCACCAGCCCCGAGCAGCCTGTATCATGTACTTTTTAAAAGACAATGTTGACAGAATGAAAAGGCAAGTGACAAAGCGGAAAGAATATTTGCAAAATACATATCTGATAAAGGACTATTATCTGTAATATATATTTAAAAAAAAACCTCTTAAAATACAATTATAAGAAAAGGAACAACTTGTATAAAAAAATTGGAAAAAGACCTAACTGATACCTCACTGAAGAATATATATAGAAGACAAGTAAGCATTGGAAAATATGTTTGACAACATACATTATCCAAGAACTGCAAATTAAAACAGCAATGAGATACCAGTAAACACCTGTTAGAAGGGCTAAAACCCCAAACACTGACAACACCGAATGCTGATGAGGATGTGAAGCTGTACAAACTTTATGCTGATGGGAATGCAAAGTGGCACAGCTACTTTGGAAGACTATTTGGCAGTTTCTTATGAAACTAAACATATTCTTACCATACAACCCAGCAAGCACACTCCTTGGTATTTGCGTCAGTGTTTTGAAAACTAATGTCCACACAAAACCTGCACGCAGATGTTTTTAACAGCTTCACTCAAAATTGACAAAGCTTGAAAGCAATAAAGTTATCCTTCAGTAGTTTAATGGATAAATAAACTGTAGTTGTCCAGACAAAAAATATTATTTAGTTCCATAAAGAAGTGGGCTCTCAAGCCATGAAAAGACATAGAAGACACTTCAATTCATATTACTAGATGAAAAAAATATCTGAAAAGGCTATCTATTCCATCTAAATGACACTCTGGAAAAGACAAAATTATGGAGACAGTATAATGATCAGTGATAGCCAAGGGTTAGGGTGGTGGGCGAGATGAATATGCAGAGTACAAAGGATTTTCAGGGTAGTGAAAACTATTTTGTATGATACTACAGTGGTGCATACAATACATTATATATTTCTCAAAACTCATTGTGTGCATGTGTGTGCATACACACACACATCCACACTCCACTCTTCCTTTATTGTGAATGGATAGCCTACCATTCTTATGATTTGACACTGAGCCCTGGAGACCATAATTTAATTATAATAAAATGTATAAATACCTCATTTGACAGATAGATAATCTCATATTATGAAGTCAATAAAATCATTGTTGAAAAGATTAAAAGATTAAAAACTTCCAAACTAAGCATTTAAAAGATCAGTTTCCTTCTTCAAACTATTTTAGTAATACTTTCATAGATCTGTTCCTTTTTATTACAGAGTGATATATTGTACCCACTCACTTTGTTTTCAGTGTTATTTCAGTGTACCTTATAAGTATGCAAAGCTATATCAGATGCTAAATGCTTGAAGCATGAGGTTCTTTGGATTTTTATTCTTAATTATTGTGCTGAATTTCTTATTTGGGTCTGGATTTCATACGAATAAATTATTCTCCAAATACATAATTTAAAACAATTAATATTCAGTCTACTTTAATACAAATTAGAATCTAAGCCAAATTCATTTATGAATAAGAATGTTAAGTAGTAATGCCGTTCAAAACTCCTAAAAGTTGTAGTCACGCAACATGCAAGTTATTCTGCCATGGATAGATATTTAGGATCAATCTCCCCAAATCCAATTATTATATTCTTTGATGCTGTGGTTCCTGACATTTATAGACAACCCTAATGCCTTCTGATTTTTGTTTGCTCTTGATTGTTAGTATCCTGGAACTGATAGATCACAAAAATAACTTTAGAGCCTGACAAAGTCATTTTGTTGAGTTATTTTTCTTTGAGGCTATAGCACTATTTCCTGCCTCTCTGCTCTATCCAATTCTGTTCATGACTACTGCTTTACTCTCCTTTCTATTATAGTTTATGCTCGTTTCCATATTTTTGTTTATGTTAGATTGCAATCTTCTCAAGAACATGGGACACTTTTAAAAAATATTCATAGTATTTAGTGAAATAATTTTGCTCTAAACAGATGATGAATTAGTAGGTAAGTGATCCATGTTCTGGACAAAGGTAGTCCATCTACTTTGCATAAAGAATAAGTGAGTTGTGAAAGTTTAAGGTTATTTAGAGTCACAGTGAAGGGACTTCCTTGGTGGTCCAGTGGTTAGGAATCCATCCTCCAATGCAGGGGATGGGCCTCTGATCCCTTGTCGGGGAACTAAGATCTCACATGCCTTGGGGACAACCAAGCCAGTGCACTACAACTAGGGAAGGCCCTGCTCACAGCAACAAAGACCCAGAGCAGCCAAAAATAGAATCACAATGAAAAGTGTTTCATACAAACTCAATAGACAGTGTTGGAATCGAAATTTGTTTTCTAGCTCATAAATTATTTCATCAAAGTTGGATTAAAAATGATTAATCTAGCATAAATTGTAAGAAGAGAATAGAAACAGAATTATATGTTTTGTCCATGGGTAATACAAATAAGTACAGGAAAGATTCCTAAAAAGAAAGATTTAAATATAATTCTAAGTTTAGATAGTTCACTTTCTCACTGGTGATAAAAGATCACTTCTTCAACATAACAATCTTAAATGTGTATGTACTTAACAGTAGAGTTTCAAAATACATGAAGCAAAAATTGACAGAACTGAAAAGCCAATTAATCAAAATTTATACTTGCAGATCTCAACATTCCTCTCTTATTAACCAATAACATAAATAGACAGAAAATCAGTAAGCTTATAGAATACCAAGACAACACTTCCAATCAATTTGACACAATGGCATATGTAGAAAACTCCAAACAGAAAAAGAGGAATATACTTTCATTTCTAGTAAGTATGAAATAATCTAATAAAGTAGATGCTAAACTGGGTTATAAAACAAACTGTAAGAACTTACACACATATATATATATATATATATATATATATATATTTAATTATAGGATAGTTACTTTACAATACTGTGATGGTTTTTGCCATACATCAACATGAATCAGCATTAAGTGTACATATGTCCTCTTGATCCATGCCCCCACCTCCCTCCCCATCCCACCCCTCTAGGTTATCACAGAACACCAGCTATGGATTCCCTTCCTCATACATCAAACTCTCACTGGCTATCTATTTTAAATATAGTAATGTATATGTTTCAGTGTTATTCTCTCATATCATCTGACCTTCTCCTTCCCCCACTGTGCCCAAAATGTCTGTGTCTCCTTTCCTGCCCTGCAAGTAGGATTGTCAGTACTATCTTTCTAAATTCCATATATATGTGTTAATATGCGATATCTGTCTTTCTCTTTCTGACTTACTTCACTCTGTATAATAGGCTGTAGGTTCATCCACCTCATTAGAACTGATTCAAATGGGTTCATTTTCATAGCTTAGTAATATTCCATTGTGTATACATACCACAACTTCCTTATTCATTCCTCTGTCGATGAACATATACTTCCATATTGCTTCTATGTGGTAGCTATTGTAAATAGTGCTGCAATGAATATTGAGTATATGTGTTTTTTTTTTTTTTAAATTCTGGTTTCCTCAGGGTATAGGCCCAGTAGTGGGATTTCTGAGTCATGTGGTAGCTTTATTCTTAGCTTTTTAAGGAATCTTCATACTGTTCTCCATAATGGTTGTATCAATTGGCATTCCCACCAACAGTGAAAGGGGATTCCCTTTTTCCTACACCCTCTCTAGCATTTATTGTTTGTAGACTTTTTGATGATTGCCATTCTGACCAGTGTAAGATGATATTTCATTGTAGTTTTGAACTTTGAAGAAAAACAAAAGTATGTTTCTGGATCACAATGTAGTTGAACTAGAAATAAATTAAAGAAAGATATCATGAAAATCTCCAAATATTTTGAAATTAAAAACAAGTGTCTAAATAATCCATGGGTCAAAGAAGAAATCATAGGGGAAATTGGAAAATATTTTTGATCAAAAGGAAGATGGAAATATGTCAAAATTTGAGGGATGCTGCTAAAGCAGAACTTAGAGAGAAATTTATAGCATACTAATAGATGTTAGATTGGTGGCATCAGATATGCAGATGATACCACCCTTATGGCAGAAAGTGAAGTGGAACTAAAGTGCCTCTTGATGAAGGTGAAAGAGGAGAGTGAAAAGGCTGGCTTAAAACTCAACATTCAGAAAACTAAGATCATGGCATCCTTTCCCATCACTTCATGGCAAATAGATGGGTGAACAGTGGAACAGTGAGAAACTTTCTTTCCTTGGGCTCCAAAATCACTGCAGATGGTGACTGCAGTCATGAAATTAAAAGACACTTGCTCCTTGGAAGAAAAGCTATGACCAACCTAGACAACGTATTAAAAAGCAGAGACATTATTTTGCCAGCAAAGATCCATATAGTCAAAACTATGGTTTTTCCAGTAGTCATGTATGGATGTGAGAGTTGGATGGTGAAGAAAGCTGAGTGCAGAAGAATTGATGCTTTTGAACTATGGTGTTGGAGAAGACTCTTGAGACTCTCTTGGAGTACAAGGAGGTCAAACCAGTCAATCCTAAAGGAAATCAACCCCGAATATTTATTGGAGGGACAGATGCTGAAGTTGAAACTCCGATACTTTGGCCACCTGATGTGAATAGCCAACTCATTGGAAAAGACCCTGATGCTGGGAAAGATTGAAGGCAGGAGAAGAGGATGACAGAAGATGAGATGGTTGGATGGCATCAGCGACTCAATGGACATGAATTTGAGCAAGCTCCAGGAGTTTATGATGGACAGGGAGGCCTGGTGTGCTGCAGTCCATGGGGTCACAAAGAGTCGGATACAACTGAGCAACTGAAGAGCAACAACAAATTAGATGCTTATTTTAGAAAAGAGGAAAATTCTCAAATCAATAATCTAAGTTTCTACTTTAGAGAAATTGGAAAAACGAACAAATTAAACTCAAAACAAGTGGAAGAAAGAATGTTAGAAAGGTAAAAGCAGAAATCAAATAAAAGTGAAAAAGTTCAATACAGAAAGTCAATGAAGTGAAATATGGTTCTTTAAAGAAAAATTAATAATAGGGATTAAAGTTTAATCAGACTGACCAAGAAAAGAGGTGATAGGAATTTTAGATTATCAGGAATAAATAATCAGTTACAGACCCTCCAAATATTAAAAATATAATAAAGGGATATTGCATATAGTTCTGCATCCATAATTATAGATACAGTGGGAAAGTTACTCTAAACACAGCAAACTACTAACGCTTAATTTAAAAAACAAATAGCTTGAATATAGATCAATATCTATTAAATACATTGAATTGAGCAATCTTACAACAAATAAAACTCCTGGCATAGATGACACAGGGGCTTCCCTGATAGCTCAGTTGTAAAGATTACCTGCAATTCAGGAGACCGCTGTTCGATTCCTGGTTTGGGAAGATCCACTGGAGAAGGGAAAGGCTACCCAATCCAGTATTCTTGGGCTTCTCTTGTGGCTCAGCTGGTAAAGAATCTGCCTGCGATGTGGGAGACCTGGATTCGATCCCTGGGTCAGGAAGATACCCTGGAGAAGAAAATGGCAACCCACTCCAGTATTCTTGCCTGAAGAATACCATGGACAGAGGACCCTGGCAGGCTACAGTCCGTGGGGTTGCAAAGAGTCAGACATGACTGGGCTACTATCACTCGCTCACTCAATAAGGAATACCTTAAGAAAAGATCTACAACTTACCTATTTGATGGTCAAAGACAGTACTTTCCCCCTAAGATCAGGAACAATGAAAGGATATCCATTGTCATCATGCATAACCATCACCATACAAGACCCATATTCAGCATCTTACTTTGCCAATACAATAAGGCAAGAAAAATGCCTGAAAGGTACATATTTTGGAAAGGTAAAATAATCTAGACTAGAAAAGTCTTTATTCACAGATGACATGTTTATGTAGAAAAATCTCAAATAATATTAAAAAATGCTATAAGAACTGATGACTGAGTTTAGCAAGTTTATAAGATATGAATTTATTATAAAAATACTATTTATATATTAGCAATGAAAATTGGAAATTGAATTTAAAAAGAATATAATTTATAGTAGCATCAAAAACATTAAATTTGTAGGTATAAACCTTATAGTGGAGTCAGTTATTAAAAACCAGAAACACTGATGAAAAAAAATCAAAGAAAATCTAAATTAATAGAACATATTCATGGATTGGAAGACTCATTGTTAGAATTTCAAGTTATTCCCAAATAACAAAGTTGGAGGGCTCCAGATACCTGATTTCCAAACTTACTATAAAGCTAAATATATTTAAACAGTGTAATACTATAAAAGTGATTAGATATATTGAGATAAAGATAGATATATAAATTAATGGAACAGAACAGATAACCCATAAATAGATTCACACAAATATATTCAATTATTGCTTGATAAAGTGCCAAAGGCTTTATGATGGGGAAAGGATAGACTTTTTAGCAAGTGGTGGTGGAACAATTGTATATACTTATGCAAAACAATGAACCTCAGTATGCATACTTTGCACCATACAGAAAATTAATTCAAACGTGCGCATTGTCCTAAATGTACAACCAGGACAATAAATGTCTTAGAAGAAAAAAATAGAAGCATATTTTGTGGCCCTAGGCTAAGCAAAGATTTCTTACATGCTACACTAAAGCATAATACCTACAAAAAATTGATAAATTGGACTTCATAAAATTAAAGCATCTACCCTTAAAAGACACTCTTAAAAAACCAAAGGCTGAGAGAAAATATTTGCAAATCACTTATCTGATAAAGGTCCTGTAGCTAGACTGTATCATGCACTCTCAAAACTTAATAATAAGAATATAAACAACTCATTTTTTTAAATGGACAAAATATTTGAGCAAACACTTCAAAAATGAAAATATATGAATGGCAATTAAGCACAGGAAATACATTCAACATGATTAATCATTAGCAAATTAAAACCATGCTGAGGACCTTTTCACCTCTATTAGAACAACTTAAAAATAAGAAGAAATGTGAGAACACTAAGTACTGGCAAAGATGAGTAATAACTACTGGCAAGAAGGAGAACTCTCATACACTACTGGTCAAATGTAAAATATTATCAGCTAATTATACAAAATAGTTTGTTACAGACACACAGATATAGAAAAATTAGTGGTTACTACTGGGGAGAGGGAAGGTGGGAGGGTCAAGACAGGGGTATGGAATTAAGAGGTACAGACTATTATGTATAAAATAGAAAAGCTACAAGGATGTTTGGTACAGCACAGGGGATTACAGCCATTATTTCATAATAACTTTTAATGGAGTATAATCTATAAAAATATTGAATCACTATGCTGTGCACCTGAAGCCCATACAATATTATAAATCAGCTACATTTCAATAAAAAGTTTGTTAGCTTTTTAAAAAACATAGACATACATTTGCAATATGACTCAATGATCCCACTCCGAGGTATTCACCCAAGTAAAATGAAAGCCTATAGTCAAACAAAGGCTATATGTACTGCTTTGTAGTAGCTTTATGCTTAACCACCAAATGCTGGAAACAAACCAAATATCTCTCAGTTGGTGATTGGATTAACAAACTTTGGTACATCCATACAATTAAATATCATTCAGCAATATAAAGGAAGGAACTAAAGATACATTCAATGATAAGAATGACTCTCAAAATCACATATGACAAACTTAGACAGCATATTATACAGCAGAGACATTACTTTGCTGACAAAGGTCTGTCTAGTCAAGGCTATAGTTTTTCCAGTAGTCATGTATGGATGTGAGAGTTGGACTATAGAGAAAGCTGAGCGCTGAAGAATTGATGCTTTCCAACTGTGGTGTTGGAGAAGAATCTTGAGAGTCCCTTGGACTGCAAGGAGATCAAATCAGTCAATCCTAAGGGAAATCAGCTCCAATACTTTGGCCACCTGATGAGAAGAACTGACTCATTGGAAAAGACCCCAATGCTGGGACGATTGAAGGCAGGAGGAGAAGGGGACGACAGAGGATAAGATGGTTGGATGACATTATCAACTCGATGGACATGAGTTTGAGCAAGCTGCAGGAGTTGGTGATGGACAGGGAAGCCTGGCATGCTGCAGTCCATGGGGTGGCAAAGAGTCAGACATGACTGAGCGACTGAACTGAACTGAACTCAAAATCACCATGTTAAGTGAGTTCAGTTCAGTTCAGTCACTCAGTCGTGCCCGACTCTTTGTGACCCCATGAATTGCAGCACGCCAGGCCTCCCTGTCCATCACCCAACTCCTGGAGTCTACCCAAACTCATGTCCATCGAGTCGATGATGCCATCCAGACATTTCATCCTCTGTCGTCCCCTTCTCCTCCTGCCCCCAATACTTCCCAGCATTAGGGTCTTTTCCAGTGAGTCAACTCTTCGCATGAGGTGGCCAAAGTACTGGAGTTTCAGCTTCAACATCAGTCCTTCCAATGAACACCCAAGACTGATCTCCTTTAGGATGGACTGGTTGGATCTCCTTGCAGTCCAAGGGACTCTCAAGAGTCTTCTCCAACACCACAGTTCAAAAGTGAAGAAAGTCAGAAAAAACCCTACATAATGTACCTTCCATTTTCTTGGCATTCTCAAAAAGGCAAAGTATATTAGAAAATATGAGATCAGTGGTTGCCTGTGGTTAGGGGTAGTAATGGGAATCAATTGCAGACAGGCATGAGGGATCCTTTAAGGATAATGAAAATTCTCTAAAATTGAATTTTGGTGAATGTTGCACAAATTACTGGAAAACATTCAATGCATATACTCTCAATGGGTGAATTTTATGGTATGAAAATATTCCTTAATGAACTTGTTTTTAAAAAGCCACCATAAAAGGAGATATTTGCACTCTCTCTCTTATGTGTAGCTGTCCACTTTTCCCAACATATTTTTTGAAGATACTGCCTTTTCTCCATTAACTCCTTTGTCATAGATTAATTGATTGTAGGTATGTTAGTTTATTTCTAGGTTCTTTGTTTTGTTCCATTGATCTATGTGTCTGTTTTTGTGCCAATACCATGGTGTTTTGATTGCTGTATCTTTGTAGTATAGTCTTCAGTCTGAAAGGGTTTTATCTCCAGCTTCATTCTTTTTTTCTCAGAATTGCATTGGGAGTTTGGGGTCTATTGTGCTTCCGTGTAAATTTTAGAATTATTTGTTCTAGTTGTGTGAAAAATTTCATGGGCATTTTCATGAGGAATACATTAAATCTTAGATTGATTGGGGATGTATGGCCATTTAAACAATATTTAGTCTTCTAATTTAAGAGCAAAAGAATACTTTCCACTTTGAATTGTCTTCAGTTGTCTTTAGTGGTATTTTATAGTTTTCAGCATATAAGTCTTTCCCCTCCTTGGTTAAAAAAACAGGATATCCAAATTGTCAGCAAAGCACATAAGCGAATGAAAAAAGTAAGCACATTAAAAAATGCTCTGCATGATTTGTCATGAGAGAAATGGAAACAAAGTCACAGTGAGATACCACTATATGTATACCAGAATGGCTCAGATGAAAACAAATGATAATGCAAAGTGTTAAAAAGATATAGAGCAACTGGAGGTCTCATCCACTGCTAGTTTGTATGCAAATTGATAGAACCATATTGACAGTCTTTATCAAAGCTGAGTGTACTTATTCTGTAGCTCAGCTATTTCAATTTCATTCCAAATTACTATGAGTATATATGCATACTCAACATATATGTTCAGTTCAGTCACTCAGTCGTGTCTGACTCTTTGCGACTCCATGGACTGCAGCAGGCCAGGCCTCCCTGTCCATCACCAACTCCCAGAGTCCACCCAAACCCATGTCCATTGAATTGGTGATGCCATCCAACCATCTCATCCTCTGTCGTCTCCTTCTTCTCCTGCCCCGAATCTTTCCCAGCATCAGAGTCTTTTCCAATGAGCCAGCTCTTCACATCAGGTGGCCAAAGTATTGGAGTTTCAGCTTCAACATCAGTCCATCCAATGAACACCCAGGACTGAGCTCCTTTAGTATGGACTGGTTGGATCTCCTTGCAGTCCAAGGGACTCTCAAGAGTTCTTCTCCAACACCGCAGTTCAAAAGCATCAATTGTTCGGCACTTAGCTTTCTTTACAGTCCAACTCTCACATCCATACATGACCACTGGAAAAACCATAGCCTTGACTAGACGGACCTTTGTTGGGAAAGTAATGTCTCTGCTTTTTAATATGTTGTCTAGGTTGGCCATAACTTTCCTTCCAAGGAGTAAGCGTCTTTTAATTTCATGGCTGCAATCACCATCTGCAGTGATATTAGAGCCCCCTAAAATAAAGTCAGCCACTGTTTCCCCTGTTTCCCCATCTATTTGCCATGAAGTGATGGGACGGGATGCCATGATCTTAGTTTTCTGAACGTTGAGCTTTAAGCCAACTTTTTCACTCTCCTCTTTCACTTTCATCAAGAGGCTCTTTAGTTCTTCTTCATTTTCTGCCATAAGGGTGGTGTCATCTGCATGTCTGAGGTTATTCATATTTCTCTCAGCAATCTTGATTCCAGCTTGTGCTTCATTCAGCACAGCGTTTCTCATGATGTACTCTGCATATAAATTAAATAAGTAGGGTGACAATATACAGCCTTGACGTACTCCTTTTCCTATTTGGAACCAGTCTGTTGTTCCATGCCCAGTTCTAACTGTTGCTTCCTGACCTGCATACAGGTTTCTCAAGAGGCAGGTCAGGTAGTCTGGTATTCCCATCTCTTTCAGAATTTTCCACAGTTTATTGTGATCCACACAGTCAAAGGCTTTGGCATAGTCAATAAAGCATAAGTAGATGTTTTTCTGGAACTCTCTTGCTTTTTCGATGATCCAGCGGATGTTGGCATTTTGATCTCTGGTTCCTCTGCCTTTTCTAAAACCAGCTTGAACATCTGGAAGTTCATGGTTCATATATTGCCAAAGCCTGGCTTGGAGAATTTTGAGCATTACTTTACTAGCGTGTGAGATGAGTGCAGTTGTGCAGTAGTTGGAGCATTCTTTGGCATTGCCTTTCTTTGGGATAACATATATGTGTACATGTTTATTTAAACACATGGATAAAAATGTTCATAGTAGCACTATTTGCAGTGTCCCCAAACTGGAAACAACTCAAATTCTCATCAATAGTAAAATTGCTGAATACATTGTGGTATATTATTAAAACAGCAATGAAAATTGATGAACTGCTGTTACAGGCATCAATATGGATGAATTTCACAAACATAAATTTAATGGAAAAAATCAAACAGTAAAGTGAACGTACTGGTAAGCTTCATTTATGTGCAATTCAAAATCAGACTAAACTAATGAGAAAGAAGTTAATATAGGAGATGCTGAGATGGCTGTATTGATGGTGGTAGCTAAGTCCTAGATCAACATGTTTGGTTGTTGTTGCTTAGTTGGTAAGCCCTGTCCGACTCTTTTGCCACCCCATGGACTGTGGCCTGCCAGGCTCCCCTATCCATGGGATTTCCCAGGCAAGAATACTAGAGTAGATTGCCGTTTCCTTCTCCAGGGGATTCTCCTGACCCAGGGATTGAACCTGTGTCTGCTGCATTGTCGTGTGGATACTTTACGATTGAGCCACTTGGGAGCCTGCTGGATCAACACAGGGAAGCTATAGCTGAGAGTGAAGTCTCTGAAGCTGGACATGGAGACCTTAAGAAATGATTGAAAAAAAACCACTCTGACCAAGTGCATAGTACTTGTTATTATCTCAGTTCTGCTTGCACCTAAGGAAGCTTTGCCCGGGGATGAGAGCAAATGGAAAAAAATTAAACAAAATTTAAGACAGAAATAGTCGCTGCCAGCCAAGAAATCCTGAAAAGTATCTTGCCGTGGATATAAAGATGAAGAAAACATGAGTATTGCTGAATACTGTTGTGCTTGGTTCTGGATAAATTTGATAATCTGACTGACTTCTCTTACCCTCACACACGAAGAAAAGTTCTTGCTGGAATTGTCATGACAACAGGCACAGATGTGAAAGATCCCAAAGTGATAAGCGTTTATAACAGAAACAAAATGGAATAATGGCAAATTCATGAGTGATTGTGGCCTTGCATTAAATATCTGTCATGCAGAAATTATATTGCAGAGATTTTTGTTTAGATTTCATTAAATACACCTCGAGCTTTACTTAAATAACAGAGATGATTAAAGAAGATCCATCTTTCAGAAACCAGAACAAGGAGGGTTTAAGCCAAAGGAAATCGGGTGAAACTGTATATCAGCTCCTGTGGAGATGCCTGAATTTCTTATCACATAAACCATTACTGGCACAACCATCAGACTTACTCAGTGGCAACTATCTTTATAATATGGCTATTTAATCTCTTTGTTGTTTAGTTTGCTAAGTCATGTTTGACTCTTTGTGACCCCATCGATTGCAGCACACCAGGCTTCTTTAAGATGACTTTATTTTACAGTGTTTAAGTACTTAGAAATAAAGACATGTGGCAGCTGCTCTGTGGCTATCTCAGGGAAGTCAGAGCCATTTTAAAAGGATGAAAGATGATTCTGGCCCTCTCAAGGCCTTCTAAGGCCTTTTCAGTTGAATCCCTCTGCAAGATAAATCTTTACCAGTTGAAACTTTTGCTATTCATAGAAGTTATAGTCTGGACATGGCACCTCCATGTTTTTCTTTTGTTCATGCATATGTATTCATGTTCTGTTTCAGCAGCAGAATCTCATAGATGCCATGAAACTTATGTACTTGTTGACTTTCAAAGATTCACTTTGGGCTGGAACTTGCTGGATGTTCATCCTTCCAAAAGCCACTCAGGATATGTCCTCACAATGATAAGCTACCACCCATAGAGCAAACCCTTAGCAGGTCCTGACAGAACCTTCCTGGGGCTCCTAGGAGGCCATGATGGATATAATTGAAATGTACCCATGGCAGGTAGATGATGTTTCAGTGATATGTTGCATCTACCCTTTACATCTTTATTATTTTTAAAATTTTTTCATCATCAGTGGTTAACAGTAAAGGGGACAAGAGCTTTTGAATTCAAGTGTTTTAACTTCTGAAGTGAAAGTCGTTCAGTCGTGTCCGACTCTTTGCGACCCCATGGACTATACAGTCCATAGGATTCTCCAGGCCAGAATACTGGAGTGGGTAGCCTTTCCCTTCTCCAGGGGATCTTCCCAACCCAGGGATCGAAGCCATGTCTCTAGCATTGTGAGCGGATTCTTTACCAGCTGGGCCACAAGGGAAGCCCTTTAACTTCTGAATGGGCCCTTATTTAAAAAAAAACACAGTTAAAGTATTTTTATACTTTTGAAAGTATCTTTAAATTACCTTATTCAAGTTTGAAACTAAAACCATAATCCTAAACTAAAATACATTTCTTTTGGTGTGTATCTGTGTGTATGGTCTGCCTTGCTTTGTAGTGCTTGGCTACTAGCACATTTTTAATTTGAGAAACGAGAGTATGGATTTTTATTCAAAATCATCTATTAGAGCATATACATAAGCAGAAATGGGGAAAGCAGAAGTTGTCCCAGATCAAAATTTACAGCTCTCTTTAGCCCTTATGACATTTTTTTGAGAAGAACAAAATAGAAAGACATAAAATTTGATGGTTGGTGAGGTTAAATTGTAGCATCAATGTCTGTTGAACTTTAAATGATAGATATGAAAGAAAATGTAAGTATTTTGTTGTAATAGTAACTTAGTATGGAAGCTACCTTTGGAGTGAAAGGGAGGGTAGTAACTGGTAGGGGACAATAGGGAGACTTCTCAGGATATTGCTAGTGTTCTGTTTCTGATCTGAGTGGTAGTTACAGGATAATTTTACTGTGGGGGAAAAAGCATCAATCTGTACAATTACGATATGTGTAATTTTTGAATGTATGTCATTTTTTTCAATTAAACATAAGAATTATGCATATTATTTCATCTCTCTTTACTGTGGAGTGGACTTAGCTTTTCAGTTTAAGAGAAGCTTTATTTCAACAAAGCAAGCTTGAAAGTCATAAAGAACCTGTCTCTGATCCTTTCACTTGACATTGTATGATAGCAATGCTAAGTACTGTGATCTTCATCAAGAAATTCTTAGCATTTACAGCATATAGGCTTAGGCTGGAGTGCAGTTTACAATCTTGGAATTCCTCCTCAGACATCTTCCAGCTCTCTTCTGGGATCTCTGCTGCACATTTCCTCCACAAAATGGAACCAAAGAACTCAAACAATATCATATTTTATTTTCAGATCAAAACAAAAGAGTCTGTTGGATTCTGCATCCTTGTTTCTCTCAGGAAATTTGCCTCTGGCTAACCTTTGCATGCATATTTTGCTGGCTGCAGTGTAGACACTGTGTCTTTGTATCTTTTCTCTTTATCTACCAGAACCGTAAACAGCCCTTTAATTAGCCTGCGTCACATGGATTCAGCAAGACAAAAGCACATGGATTGTGTCTGTTGCTGACATCTGCCAAAAAAAGAGATAAAAGCCTTCAGAGTAAATATCCTCACCATTTTTGGTCATATCTACAAAATGTTTGTTTAATTAGGAAACCCTGTGCTTAGAATTTCAACATGATACAGAAGAAAATACTTGATAACTTCAGTTTGATTTTTAAAAATTGTTGACTAAATATGTGATTGAAAAAAAATAGTTATATTCAACAGTAATACATGAATTGTCTCAAAGTCTTTCCTTAAACTCCAGTATTTGAAAATAGGAAATTAAGGTATTTGTTTGGGTTAGGGAGGTTGTGTAGTTAATGATTAGGACAGTTTAGGAAGCATGACTGGTAAGTTATAAAATACTTCCTTTATCACTACCTGTTTCTATTTCTGATATTAGATAATTTTTCATTTAACAAATATTTATCAAATGCTTACATATACTGGGTGGCTTAAATCATTTTATTCTTTCATAGCTCTGGAGGCCAGAAGTCCAAAATCAAGGTGTCTACGGGGAAATGCTCCCTGCAAAGGCTCTAGAGGAGGATCTATTCCTTGGTTTTCCAGCTTGTGACTGTCTATACTCCTTGCCTTGTGGCAGCATAACTCTGACATCTGCCTCCTCCTTCGTTTCTCCTCCTCTTTGTGACTTCTTTGTGTGTCTCTCTCTGCCTCTCCGATATAAGGACCCCTGTGATAATATTGGGCCCATTTGGATAATCCAGGATAAACTCCTCTTCTCAAAATCGCATCTTTTGCTATAGAAGGTACCACTCACAGGTTTCATGGATTTGACATGTATATATTTACAGGAGGACATTTTTTGGACCACCATAGAAAGGAAACAGTGAAAGACTCAGAACGAGGTCAGAGATGTGGCCAGCTGACAGGTCATCAAGGCCTTGGCTATTTTTTAGAGTAAAATGGGAAATCCAGTAACACTATCCAACTCATTTTATATTTTGTACTGCTTGCTCAGTTGCTTCAATCATGTCTGACTCTCTGCAACCCTATGGACCATGGCCTGCCAGGCTCCTTTGTCCATGGGATTCTCCAGGCAAGAATACTGGAGTGGGTTGCCATTTCCTTTTCCTTGTACTGCTTATGGAAGCCCTTTCAACATAACACTTGTGTAATTTTGATAAGGGAAATCTTGGTCCTTTCTTGGTCACTTGATAGATCTTACTGATCCACATTGTGAAGAGGGGGTTGTCCACCCCTCAGAATGAAGCCTTAGTGATGGTTTAAAATGAAAAACCAGATTCAGAGACAAAACCTGTCTGTGCCTTCTGAGCATACTCAGCTCTTGTAAGTTTTCAAAGAAAACTCAAGGACAATGCACTTGGTAGCAGAAAACATAATTGAGCCTAAACAGCCCAGAAAAAAAGGAGGAGGAAGACAAGAGGGCACCGCAGAGAGCATCCATAATGCAGCTAAAATTTGACCTCACCCCGTCCTGTGTTCACTCTATCACCCTCATCTTTGTCTACATCAATATATCTACACAGAGCCTGTATTTCTGCCTGATCACAGAAATCCTTACCAGCCACATCAAAAAGCTTAGGCTTCACCCTAAGAGCAATGGGAAATCACTGAAGGGTATGTAACTAAGATTTGAGGTGGCGTGGCTTTTGTTTCAGAAAAATCACAAAGGCCATAGTGTTAGGGGTGCATTGGAGAGAAGCGGGAGGGAAGAGGACAGCCCGTTGCCACGGTACTCCAGGCAAGGGACCAGGAGAGCCTGCCCTAGGGACTGGCAGTCACTGCTGTGGGGCACCGTGAAGAGGATGAAAGAAATCTTAACACTCATCACTCTCATAGCAAACACCGCTGAAGGAGAGTGTTATAGTAACAGTGTCATACTATATGATATATGTTAAAGAGGATGGGTATGTCCATCAGTCCATGTTTTCACGTGGTCCAATCCACTTGTAAACTCACTGTTCTGACAAATCAGAACATAGATATATTAGGACCCAGGCATGTCAGTGTCTCTAGGAAGAAACCTGTGGTGTAAGTACCAGCATAGATTGCTGCAGAAAAAAACTATACGTAAAGGTTTAGGTTTCAGGCTATGTTCACAATCTGAAAGTGAAAGTGTTAGTGGCTCAGTTGTGTCTGACTCTTCACAACCCCATGACTGTAGCCTGCCAGCCTCCTCTGTCCATGGAATTCTCCAGGCAAGAATACTAGAGTGGGTAGCCATTCCCTTTTCCATGGGATCTTCCTGACCCAGGGATTGAACCTGGGTCTCCTGCATTGCAGGCAGATTCTTTACCATCTGAGCCACCAGAGAAGCCCTATTCACAATCTTCCTCACCTTAAATGACTGCTGCTGTTTTTGCTTTGATAATTGAGTCCAGATTCCAGAGAACATTTCAAACCAACTATACCATTTTCTGAGCCACGAGGAGAGCTCTCTTATTGTCACCCTGTTTATTTAATTTATATGCACAGTGGTGGTGGATGGTGCTAGTTGCTCCATCATGTCAGACTCTTTGCGACCCAGTGGACTGTAGCCCACCAGGCTCCTCTGTCTATTGGATTTCCCAGGCAAGAACACTGGAATTGGTTTCCATTCCCTTCTCCAGGGGATCTTCCCAACCCAGGCATAGAACCCAGGTCTCCTGCACTGCAGGTGGATTCTTTACCAGCTGAGCCACCAGGGAAACCTGTTTGAGTGTGGGGCTCCTCTGTCCATGGGATTTCCCAGGTGTCCTGTATTTCCCACATTGCAGGCTGATTCTTTACCGTCTGAGCCACCAGGGAAGCCCGTATACAGAGTACATCATGCTAAATGCCAGGCTGGATGAATCACAGGCTGGAGAAAGATCAACAACCTCAGATATGTAGATGATACCACCCTAATGGCAGAAAGCGAAGAGGAACTAAAGGGCCTCTTGATGAAGGTGAAAGAGGAGAGTGAAAAAGCTGGCTTAAAACTCAGTGTTCAAAAAACTAAATCATGGCATCCAGTCCCGTCACTTCACGGCAAATTGTGTGTGTTAGTCGCTCAGTCGTGTCTGACTCTTAGCGATCCCATGGACTGTAGCCCAACAAGCTTCTCTGTCCATGGAATTCTCCAGGCAAGAATACTGGAGTGAATTTCCATTCCCTTCTCCATCATAGCAAATAGATGGGTAAAAAATGGAAACAGTGACAGACTTTAATTTCTAGGGGTCTAAAGTCACTGTGGACAGTGATTACAGCCATGAAATTAAAAGATGCTTGATTCTTTGAAGAAAAGCTATGGCAAACATAGACAGAGAATTAAAAAGAAGAGATATCACTTTGCTGACAAAGTTCTGTAAGATCAATGCTATAGTTTTTCCAGTAGTCATGTACAGATGTGAGAGCTGGACCATAAAGAAGGCTGAGCGCTGAAGAATTGATGCTTTTGAACTGTGGTGTTGGAGAAGACTCTTGAGAGTCCCTTGGACTGAAAGGAGATCAAACCAGTCAATCCTAAAGGAAATCAGTCCTGAATATTCATTGGAAGGATGGATGCTAAAACTGAAGCTCCAATACTTTGGCCACGTGTTGCAAAGAGCTGACTCATTGAAAAAGACGCTGATGCTGGGAAAGATCAAGGGCAGGATTAGAAGGGGATGACAGAGGATGAGATGGTTGGATGGCATCACCAACTCAATGGATATGAGTTTGGGCAAACTCCAGGAGATGGAGAAGGAAGGAAAGCCTGGTGTGCTGCAGTCCACGGGGTTGCAAAGAGTTGGACACAACTTAGCAACTGAACAACGACAGTACCATTTTCTTTCTGCACAAACCTAGAGGGGAAAAATGACCCACTGGAGAGATTAATAAAGTGAGCAGAATTCTAGTCTAAGACAGTTCGTTTTTACAATTCCTGAGGTGATATAAGTATTCACTATCAGACATAGCACACATTTTCATACTTAAAAGTGTCTTTCTTTGGATGAATACTTGCATGATGACTCTTGATGATCAAGATCCAGAAAAAATAAAAATACCCTTATACCTATAAGAAGCATTTTGCAGTTTCATGGATATAACAGAAGCATTAAAAATCTTATGCATGTTTGACTGTCTCCGGGTGGTTCTGTGACCCAGATTAGAGGTAACCCCCATCTCTCTAATTTCACAAAGGAAAAATGCTGATGAGTACAGCCAACATGTCTATTCCAGTGTCTCTGTGTACTACCAATTTTGTTCATATTTAGTGATGAATGATTTTGTTGAAGTTTAGACTTAGATCTACTATGACTGCTAGTGGGACAAGCAGCAGGAGAAACTCAGGACTAATGTACAAAGACCATCTGCTTCAAGGGAGAAGAAAAGGAAATAGATTTAAGGTAGTTTCCAGCTGCTATACAATGCCACATTCCCATGAGAGAAAGAAGCAAGAGGAAGTGGCTAGAACTCTGTAAAACTTACATTCCCATGTAATGGACCAGCTACATAATTTGTAGGGCCCAGTGCTAAATGAAAATGTAGGGCATCTTGTTCACAAAATACTAAAATTTCAAGATGGCAGCAGTAACGTATTCAACAGAATGTGAGGCCGTACTGAGCATTGTGCCCTATGCAACTATTCACCATGTTGGCTCTGCTCATAGCATGCTTGACTGGCTCATATCAAACCAGTTTGCTTCGCAGAACCTCCCTATTCCCTCACTACCACCTTTCCTGCTTCTAAAGTTCACCTTAACCTATGACAAAAATAACAACTAATAGCTTTTGTCACTTGTTTGTCTCCTCTGGCTGATCCTATCATGGGGGCTCTATCCTTATGACCTCATTCAAACACAATGACTTCCCGAAGACCTTGCCTCCAGATGGCATCACTTCAGGGACTAGGGCTTCAATATGTGCTTTCAGGGACACATACTCGGTCTACAGTACCACCTTACTGCACTGAGTTTTAAACTGGATTACCTGGAAATATCTCAGAGACCACTGAGGGCAATCAGGGAAAGAACAACTGAGTGGGCCCAAGAGCCCTAGGTAAATTTGTTTTACTGTTCAAGTTTCCATGTAAGCACCCATCGTGGGAAAAATTGAAGGCTCTGTCCACAAAAAAGCTTAGAAAACAATGGGTTATTTGGTTTGAGATAAGCAGGGCAAATCGTATTTTCCTCATTTCATGAGTGAGGAAAATAGATGAACATGTATTATATTCTGGGTGCCATGCGAAGTGCTTTTGCATGTTATAGCCCTTAATCCTTATAACTCCACAAGGTATGGTGAATTATGCACAATTCGTAAATGAGGACACTGAGAAGCAGATAAGTTAATAGACCCATCCAGCCAATCTATAGCGGAGCTGAGATTTGAACCCCAGCCTAGTAACAAAGCACACGTTGTTTCCATAATACTATCTGTCTCCTCATTCAGGTAAGACTACCATTTGCTTCCCTAGCAGATACTCGGCACATAACTTACCGGGTAGTTTTTGGTCAGACTCTTGGCTGCAAGCCCACTTCTGCAGTTGAAGTAGCAAATAGAAAGCTGGAAAGCTATTGAATGGGAAAGATAGACGCCAGGGCTTACTGTCTTTGAGGCCAGAAGTAAGCCATGGGCAGGGATGGCCTGAGTTATAACTTCAAAGGTATTGCACTATTTGTCCTTTGAGAGCTGGACACTGCGTTAGCTCAGAGCAATACAGTCACTTACAGAAACCACTCCTGCAAATGCAATTTTCAGCATCTAAGAGTCTTAACACATCTTAGAGTCACAGTGTCGCGTTAGTTCTGTGTAATGACTGTAATGTCTAACAGAGGAATGAATCCTGAGGAGTCTCTTATAATATAATTTATTCCATGCTATAATGTTGCTGAATACGCCAAACACTCTATCCAGAGTTTGAAACATAAGTGTAAAACTCCATGGTTGCTTTGGAAAAATCACTTTATAGACTTTAGGACACATAGACAAGATGTACAGTTTGTAATAAACAGCTGTGATCTAGCGAGATCAAAGGGAAGATTTTATGTGACAGTAAGAATGAAGAAACTGATTCCACTGACAGCAGAGGCTGTGCTAAGGCTGGCAGTTTTTAAATAAATAGCTTAAACAGACCTCTCGCTGTTAGCATGTACATTTTCTCACACAGAATAGAGATAAATTGTTTTTCTGACACTTCTTAAAATGGTCAGGATTAAACTGAAGGCAGTTGATCTTATCTTGAGAGTGAAGGTATTGGCATTTTTGATGCAGTCACAAGTGTCTGTAATAGAATGGAGCTGCACCTGGTTCCAAGCACCCAGCTATGGTGGTTCTCATATCTTCTAATGCCACAGAAATAAAAGAAGACTTGCACACTTTCCATCCTCTCAGTCCTCTATTTAAATGAAAAGAACATGAGGATGAAAGCACAGCTTCCTTCCCATTAGTGCCAACAACTGCACTTCTCTCTTTTGAAATTTGCCTCTTAGGAATTCTAGTTTTAATAAGTGCTTGGGCACCAAGCATTTTCACGAAAAGAAAAGCTGTCATTTTTACCGGATATGCAACCTTCGAGTTGAGTTTAATATAGTAGGAGGCAACACAAAAGAACTTAATATACTATATTATTCTATGCAAATTATAGTTTTGGGGCAATACTTAGGTGTTATACATCTTCTGTTCATAGGACAGCTTTTATATATAGACCATCTGAACATGGGGAGAATCTATTTCTTATTAGACAGAAAGTCTATAGCAAGCTAAATAGGATCAGAAAGTGTAAAGGTCCCTACTTCAAAATGACCGTGAGAACTGAATTTTCTGTTCAATACCAGAAAAGCTCCTGTAGAGGCTGCCAAGCTGTACTCACTTGGCTAGCTCTGTGACACTGAAAAGGAGGGAACAGTGCTGTCCTAAAGGCCCCCATCTTCTGACCTCTCCCTGAGTATGACCCTACTGTCATGTCCATGGAAGTAGCCTTATTTTTTTCATCTGGAAATTGGACCCAATTCCTGACTTCCAGGCCTCTTTTAAACATTAGGTTAAATCTTGATGAAAAGTGCCTACCACTCTATAAATTATAGCTTTTGATGTTATTATTATTATTGTTGTTGTTATAAAGAAGACAGGGTAAATGCCACACAGTACAATAAGCAAAAGTATTAGCCCAAGGCATGTTTCCATAATAGCAAAACAGAAAGGACATGATGTCAGAACTACAAAGAAGCCAGAAGATTAAAGACCAATTCTCAACATAGTGATTGAGCAGCTGTGGAACTCTGACCTTCTGAAAACAGCATCCTCAGGCACTATTCCACTATGATAACACAGACTCAAAAATGCTCCTCTAACATTTGAAAATCACTGTATTATACAAGTAAGTTGATAGGCATGCTCATATCTCCATCCCTTTTATTTTCTGCAGTATACATTAACAGGTATCTACCCAATTTTTCTTTCTTTAATGGAGAACTTCACCTTCTATCATTTCATTCTTATTTTGCTACTTGACACATAAATGCTTTTCCTGAAAGCAAAGTACAATTTAGAACATAGAACATTTCTAAATTACAGGTTGTCTGAAACTCAGGTTGCCATTTTAGAAACACAAACTTCAAAACCAAAGAGAAATAGCAGAAAACAACAGTGGTCAGTGCCGCAGAAGCCAAACAAACTGGAGGTGACATTACAGTCCACATTTTAATTTTTTTTCTTGAATAAGTGATCTGTCCCACTAAATCTCTGAAACTCTCTACTTAGCTTGTATGCTGTGAATCTGCCTAGCATTCCTCAGAACATACATCTTTTGATTAAGATCAAGACAGACTTGCATTTTTGCAGGAAGCTGTGCTATCATTCTGGAGCATATATCATAGATAAAGGGCACAGAATGTTTCCAACACTGTCTTCTGTTTATTCCCATGGTGTCCAAGGAACCATCAGACTTAGACAAGAAACTGAAAGACTTGGTAACACAAGCAGTATTTTCTTCCCTCTCTTCTACTGCTTGTTGGAGACTTGGATATTCCCTGGTGGCTCAGACAGTAAAGAATCTGCCTGCAATGCGGAAGACCTAGGATCGATCCCTGGGTTGGGAAGATTCCCTGGAGAAGGGCAGGCATAGCAACCCACTCCAGTATTCTTGTCTGGAGAATCCCCATGGACAGAGGAGCCTGGTGGGCTACAGTCCATGGGGTTGCAAAGAGTCGGATACAACTGAACGACTAATCACACAGAGAGCTGTCAGTCTTGAAGGACTCTCAAGGGAATCAACCTGTATAAAACCAAAAATCAGATTATATTATCTCTTTGATTAAAACTCTCCAGTGGCTTCTCATGAACGTAAATGAAACTCACAACCCTTGCAATGACTGCTATGGGATCCTTATGATCTGGCCTCTGCTGACTTCCTGAAACTCACCGTCTTTCATTTTCCTCCTTGTCTACTCTGCTCATGCTTCACTGTCTTTTTTCCTTTTTCTCAAGCAAGTTCAAACTCATCCCCACCTGAGATCATTTTTACTAGATGATCACTCTCTCTGGAAGACTGTTCTCCCAGAACTTTATATGTATGCATTTCTGAACTGTACCTTTATATACCAAATGGACAGGTTCTTTTTTTGAGTTAGGAATGCACTGCAAAGGCACATGGATAAATATTTTCTTAAACTGAATATGATGAAAAAGGAGAAAATATGCCCATTAAACACATTAAACCAGTTATTAAAGGCAACAGAAGGCAACATTTAAAAAATAAATGTTGGAAGTACTAAAGATTAATATAAAGAAAGAATCCTGAAGAAATTTAGGGCTTCAGATGTATGTATGCCAACGTGCCTGGCATAGATAATAAACAGAAATAACCCGAGTTTATTTATCTTCTTGCCTGGAGAATCCCCATGGACAGAGGAGCCTGGTGGGCTACTGTCCATGGGGTTGCAAAGAATCAGACACGACTGAGTGACTCAGCACAGCACAGCACAACCTGAGTTTATAAAAATAAACTGATAAAGATGGTGTCACAAGTAGTAGCAAATTTTAGTACAATGAGAATCAAGATTAGAATCCACTGATGAAAAGTCTCCCCTATATGCCTGATGTGCTGGAGTACTTGATGGGAAACCATGTGTGAAAAGATAAAATTAAAGAAGAGACATTGCTACATACAGTTTCCCAGGATGTGGAAAAATTACTATTTGTAATATGCAAAATTATTTCAGAATTATGTACACATCCTTCTCTGCCCATAAAGGTCAGGCAGCACAATCCAGGAGTAGTTGTTACTTGACCAGTGCCAGGGTAGTTGGCAGGGCTTAAACGTGGAACATCCATAGCCCTTGGGTTTGGTGTAGGAAAGAAGGAAGAAATAAATGGGTAACTGGAGAGAGTAGTAAGTGCAAATGAGTAAATTGTTGATTGGGTACATACCTCTTCCAATGTGAATGCACCTCTTCCTGATGCCCATCACTGAGTTTTGAGGAGCCCCAGTTTTCAGCCTATTTAAATGTAATTATGGATAAAGTTGGCTTGGGGAAACATTAGGAAAAGCTCTTTTATCTATACTTGCTATGTTTCCTTTAAAATAAATTCCAAATGGGGGAGATTATAAAGAAAATTACTAAATAAATTCAATATTTATGAATAATGGATAATGAGAAGATAGCAAATATAACTGAAAGTGTAAGTCACTCAGTCGTGTTCAACTCTTTGCAACCCCATGGACTACAGAGTCTATGGAATTTTCCAGGCCAGAATATTGGAGTGGGTAGCCTTTCCCTTCTCCAGTGGATCTTCCCAACCCAGGGATTGAACCCAGGTTTCCTGCAATGCAGGTGGATTCTTTACCAGCTGAGCCACAAAAGAAGTCCAAATATAACTGAATGGATTATTAAAAGTATTGTTGTCAGTTTTATTCCCATTTGGCGTCTGAACACAAAAGTCAGACTTGCATTATGCTCTTACAATTTTCCCTCACAGGTATTTCACCTAACACATTTTTTTGCATGTCTAATCCTCCTTTGACTTTTGATTCTCAGAGGACATAAACTAATCTTCATACATCAAATACAAATATATAAATATGGAAAAACTGAAAGCATAGAAATATATATATCATATAAACTCAATTGTTCTCATAGGACATAAACTAATCTTCATACATCAAATACAAATATATAAATATGTAAAAACTGAAAGCATAGAAATATATATATCATATAAACTCAATTGTAAGAAAACTCAAGTGCCTATAGTAATAACAGAGAAATAGACTTCAGGATGATAAAAGCTATTATAGATTAAAAGGGATAGTTCTTGGTGATAAAAGTATTGATTCTTTAAATGGCATAACATTCAAATTCTTATGGACATCAAAATTGTTCAAGTTAAAACAGACAGAGCTTAGAAGCTGACAAATCCATATTAATAGTTGCAGATGTCACAACTTTTACTTCACTAATTTATAGAAGAGAAAGACACAAAATCTGCAAATATATAGAAGACTAAAAAAACACCATCAACCAACTTAGCTTAATTAACATATACAGAACTCTTTACCACCAACAAAGGGCTTACCTAGTGGCTCGGATAGTAAAGAATTTTCCTGCGATGCAGGAGACCACAGTTCAATCCCTGGGTCCTGAGAAACCTGTATGCAGGTCAAGAAGCAACAATTAGAACCGAACATGGAACAATGGACTGGTTAAAGACTAGGAAACAACTATGTCAAGGCTGTATATTGTCACCCTGCTTATTTAACTTTTATGCAAAGTACATCATGTGAAATGGTGGGCTGGATGAATCACAGGCTGATAGCAAGATTGTGGGGAGAAATATCAATGACCTCAGATATGCAGATGACACCACCCTACTGGCAGAAAGCAAAGAGGAACTAAAAGGTCTCTTGATGAAGGTGAGAGGAGAGTGAAAAAGCTGGCTTAAAACTCAACATTCAAAACATTAAGATCATGGCATCCAGCCCCATCACTTCTTGGCAAACAGATGGGGAAACAATGGAAACAGTGACAAACTTTATTTTCTCGGGCTCCAACATCACTGCACAGTGACTATGCAGTGACTGCAGCTATGAAATTGAAAGACACTTGCTCCTTGGAAGAAAACCTATGACAAACTCGGTGAATTAAAAAGCAGAAACATCACTTTGCCAACAAAGGTCTGTATAGTCAAAGCTATGGTTTTTTTCCAGTAGTCATGTATGGATGTGAGAGTTGGACCATAAAGAAGGGTGAACACCGAAGAACTGATGCTTTTGAACTGTGGTGCTGAAGAAGACTTTTGAGAGTCCCTTGGACAACAAAGAGATCAAACCAGTCAGTCTTAAAGGAAATCAACCCTGAATAATTATTGGAAGGACTGATGCTGAAGCTGAAGCTCCAATATTTTGGCCACCTGATGTGAAGAGCTGACTCACTGGAAAAGACCCTGATGCTGGGAAAGATTGAGGGCAGGAGGAGAATGAGATGGTTGGATGGCATCACGGACTCAATGGACATGAGTTTGAGCAAACTCTAGGTGATAGTAAAGGACAGAGAAGTCTGGTGTGCTGCAGTACATGGTGTCATACAGAGTCAGACATGACTGAATGACTGAACAACCACCACCACCAACAAGGCTTCCCAGATGGCTCAGTGGTAAAGAATCCCCCTGCCAAAGCAGGAGACACAGGAGATGTGGGTTCAGTCCTTGGGTTGGGAAGATCCCTTGGAGTAGGAAATGGCAACCCACCACAATATTCTTGCTTGGAAAACTTCATGGACAAAAGAGCCTGGCAGTCTACAGTCCATGGGGTTGCAAAGAGTTGGACATGACTGAGTGACTGAGCATGCATGTACTACCAAAAAATAAGAATATACATTTGTTTAAAAGGCACACTGCAACATTAAACTAGATAAGCCATAAATAAGACTCAGTACCTTTTAAAGGAATAATGTCATAGAGCGTGTGTTGTATGAAAAGAGTAAGATTGAATTAAAAAATGAGTAAGAAAAAGTTATCTGAAAAACCCTCAAATATTTGGAAATTAAATCTGACCACAAAGAAAACTCTGGCTACACTGGTCAATTTTACCAAACATTTGAGGAATAAACAGTGCCAATCCAACACAAGCTCTTATAGTAAGTGAGAAAGGAGGGGGTCACTTCTTAACTAATTTCTGTGGCCAACACTCTCTGAATACCAAATCTCCACAAAAACATTGCCAAAGAAAACTAGACAAGTATCCCCCATGAACATAGATGCAAAAATCTTCACAAAATTTTAGCAAATGTAATTCTGTGATAATAAAAAAAAAGATTACTTGATGACTAAGTAAGATTTGTCCCAAGTGTTTAAGATTGCTTTTGTATTTGAAAATTATTTGGTGTAATTCACCATGTGAATAAGCAAAAATGATCATCTCAACAGATGCACCCCCCTACATCTGACAAAATTTAACATTCATCCATGTTTAAAATTCACAATAAATAAGGAATGGAAATATAGGAAATATAAGAAAATCTATAAAAATCTTACAGATAATAGCATACTCAATGGTAGAAGGATGAATGCCTTCCCTTTAAAATAGATAGTGTATTAAGGCAAGAGAAAAATGGCATATAGATTGGTAAAAACATGTAAAACTGTCTTTATTTGCAGGTAATATGCTCATTGTGTAGAAAATGGTAAGGACTAATAATCAAGTATAGTAAGGTTTCAGGATGCAAGGTCCACATATGTAAATAAATTTTATTTTTATATAGTAACAAAAATTATAATGAAGGGAATTCATTTAAATGAATTTAAATGAAAATATTAGTAAACAGTAGCATCAAAAATATGAACTACTTAGAGATATATTTAACAAATGAATAAAATTGTACACTAAAAAAACACAAGACATGGCTAAGAAAAAGTAAAGAATATCTAAATACAAGAAACTGTGTAACAGGTTCATGGTTTGAAAGTTGAAAAGTCCACTATTTCCTAATTGATCTATACAGTTAATGCAATCTCTATTGAAATTCCAGAAGACACTTTGAAGAAATTGACAGACTATTTATTAAATTTGTATGACGACTGAAAGAACCTGGAGTAGCTATAATTTTGAAAAATGAGAACAAAATTGGAACATTTACATAGCTTGATTATAACACTGATCATCAGTACAGAGAAATATTTGTACAAATATAGATCTGTATTATTACATAGATCAGTGGAGCAGAATGAAGTACATAAGGAGACCCAATCATTTTTTTTGTTTTGAGAAAAATGGCAAGATAGAGATAGTCTTTTCAAGAAGGGGTGCTAGAAAATTTGACTATATGCAAAAAGAGAAAAAGGGAATTTAAAGCCATTATTAATCACTTCCACTAGTGGAATGTATCATCTATTTTGAGTTAATTTTTACATATCATCATCTATGGAAAATCAACACCTACCATGATTAATGGTGAAAAACTGAATAATTTCTCTTAAAGATTGGAGACAAATTAAGTATATCATCTCTTACCGTATTTAATCACATTTTTCTTGGCTATTCTTGCCAATGAATAAGGTAAGAGATGTCATTCAAATAGGCAAATAAGAGGTACAATTCCCTTTATTTGAAGATTGCATGCTCATGTACAAAGAAAATTCCAATAAATCCAGAAAAATACTAGAAATAATAATCAAATTTAGCAAGGTTGCAGTATCCAAAGTCAATATAAAAATTCACTTGCTTTTGTATATACTAGCAATGAAAAATTAGAAAAGGAAATTGAAAATTATTACCTATGATAGCATTAAATATATGAAGCATTTAGAAATGAATTTACAAAAATGTATGTAAGAATTGTGCACTCACAAATATAATACATACCTGAAAGAAATAAAAGTAGACCTAAAAAAAAGAGAGATAGGCTATGTTGATAGATTAAAAGACTGAATATTGTTGAGATGTTCATTTTCCCAAACTGATTCAATGCAATCACAATCAAAATGACAAAAGGCTTATTTTGTAGAAATGACAAGCTGATACTAAAAGTTTTATTGAAAATGAAAAGACTTGGTATAGTAAAAAATTTTTGAAAAAGAGAAGCAAAGTGTGAAGACAGATAATACTGAAATGTTGCTGCTATGAGCCATGAACGACGCCGGGATTCTTGGCATCTAGAGGAGAGGAATTTGATCTGGGGCCAGTGACGAGGTTTTATTGCTCAGAGATTTTGTGTAATAAAGTTTTATTAAAGTATAAAAGAGATAGAGAAAGCTTCTGACATAGACAGCAGAATGGGGCATGGACAGAGGAGCCTGGCCGGAAAATCCCATGGATAGAGGAGCCTGGCATGCGGTCACAAAGAGTTGGAAATGAATAAGTGACTTCACTTCTATATACCTATTAGTAAGCTGCTAATTAGAGAAAGGAAATGTCTCAAAACAGAGTGGCACCAGGCCCCTCACCCACAGCATGCATTTTGAGATAGCATTGGCACAAAGTGAGTCATTCTGGGCCATAAAACAATTGACATGAATCTTGAAGAAAGGCAGATTCTAAGGTAAATACATAGTTCATTAACATAGCTTAAGAAAAACATTTCCATAAGAAAAAACGCATTGGTTAGGTCAAAGTTCCAGAAAAGTTAAGTTTAGGTAGAACAAGGTATCACCATGGCAACACAGAGTTTTAAAAGAAACCTCCTTTTAATTTTGTATAGAGTAGGAAAAAATGTCTGACACTTGCAGCCTATTTTCTCTGCTCGGGGACCCCTAGCCTTCCTGCCTGTTACCCTCTCAATATTTGAGTTCAAGAGACATTGTGATACTTATGCTAGGAGAGATATATAGATAAATTGAAAAGAAACGAGAGTCAAGATATGATCATTAACTTTTGACAAAAGTGCCAAAGTGATTCAATGGGAGGAAAGGATCGCTCTTTCCTCAGATGTCACTGAAACAACATGATATGAATATGGAAAAAAATAGACCTCAACTCTTCACTCACTGTATAAAATTTAACTCAATATATCATACACCTGAATGTAGAACTTAAACTCTGAGACTTCTAGAGTATCTTGGGATATTAAATATTTTTATGTTACACAGTGAAGAACCTTAAAGAAAATTCATAAATTGTACTTCACCTAATTAAAAAAAATTGCTGTTAAACATATTAACAATAAAAATATTGTTAAGAAAATTAAAATACAAGATTCAGAGAGAAAATTTCTTACTAATAATCTCTGCAAAAGAACTTGTGTCTAGAATATATACAGAAAAATACAATAATGAGACAAACAACCCAATCAGTCAGTCAATCAGTTCAGTTGCTCAGTCGTGTATGACTCTTTGTGACCCCATGGACTGCATACAACCCAATTAAATTGTGCATAAGATTTGGACACTTCACAAAAATTGATAGGTGAATGGCCCTCAACTACTTGAAAGCACGGTAAAACAATTAGTTACTAGGGAAGTACAAAATGAAACCATAATGAGATAACACTATATACCTCTTGTATAAAGACTAACAGTATCAACTGTTGGCAAATATGGTCAGCAGTGGAAACTCTCATACATTGCTTGTGGGAATCTAAAATGTAACAACTACTTTGGAAAATAGTATAATTATTTCTTTAAAGCTGAACTTGAACTTATACTCTGAGCCAGTAAGTTCACTTTAAGGTATTTACCCAATGAGAAATGAAAATACATGCCTTCACAAAAGACTGGCATACAAACATTCATAGCAGCTGTATGAATAGGAGCCCCAAACGGGAAACAGGGCAAATATTCAACAGCAGATAATAGATGAACAAATTGAAATATATTTATACAATGGAAGAATACTCAGCAATAAAATGAATAAACAACTTATACATGCAAAAACATGGATGAATCTCAAAAACATTACTCTGAGCAAAATAAGCCAGAAACAGAACACTTACTGTGAGATCCCATTTTATATGAAATTCTTGAACAAACAGAAAGGGATCATTTTGACACAAAGTAGATCAGTGCTTGCCTGGAACTAGGTTGGGTGTGCCTGTAAAAGTGAGGGTTATGTGAAAGCTCAAGCTTCAGTGGTTTCACAGTAAATCTGCCACTGATAGTGGATAATAAATAAAATTTTAAAAGACATAAAAGACAGCAGCAAAGTGTTGGCTAAGTAGGCACAGTTATATCAGGGCCTGAGTTTCCCTTTTTCAGAAAGTTAGTAGTTCTCCTTGAATTCATTATTCTTTTTAAAAATAATTTATTTAATTGGAGGATAATTGCTTTACAATATTGTGATGGTTTTTGCCATACATCAGCATGAATCCGCCATGGATATACATGTGTCCCTGCCATTGTGAACCCCCCCCACCCTATTTTTTTATTCTTGAGCAGCTGTCTGCCCAGCTAGTGACCACATTCCTCACCTTGTGTAACACATGATAAGAATGCAAGAAATATTTGTTGAATCATTGGCTTTGCTGTTCATTTCTGATACGGCACTTATTTATTCTCCTCAATCAAGTAAGTAGGAAAGTATAAAGAAATCATCCCTCTGCAAAAGCAAATCAAAGCCAGAAACATTTGTGGAAAACTGTGTTGGACAAAAAACATTATTAAAGCCAATTCTGGACTCCTGTTTCCTATTTTAACTACCTGACAGTTTCATTGGATGCATGGCCATAAAATCCTTTTCCAACTCCAACCAAAATGTAAGAATGAGAGTAGAAGAAAAGATGGTTAGTGCTAACCCATATCTACAGAGGAATAACCTCAGAAATTATATCTCCTTCTAATGAGAGACAGTGCTTCTTGTTCCACTTAAGCTGGCATCTAAAAGATGCTAATTGATAACATGTGAGTGTCACAGACTGGTAAGTTCCACCGACCAAGAAAGATATTCATGATGGCTCATTGTCACAAGAGACCATCCTGTGGGCAGAACTCCTTTGTGTGAAAAGACAGAAAAGCTGCTGTATGACCTAAATGACTTATTTTCGGTTGCAGTATTTTGGTATCTGAGTGATGCTCCCTTATCCATCCTCAGGGAAATATCCAATGCAGGATATGTGTGTAAAGGACAGAGATAGAGCTGTAAGTTCAGTGATCCAGAGAATTGAAAGTTAAAATGCTCTTGGAAAATGGAAAGGACTTCCGATACTGACCAAAATAGAGTAAGCCCATGATAGACTACTCTCCCATTGATGATAGCTAAAAATTGTGGCAAGAATACATGAGGGAACTGCCTGAGGACTCTTAAAAGTAAATAACAACAGGAAGATTAGAAAGAGAAGTCAAAACTTGAAGAATGACTAAAATGGTGCTGAATTTCTTGATTTTATTTTTCTCCTTTGTAATGGGTTTTGACCCAAGGCTGGAACATGTCACAGAGGTACACAGTGAAAATGAATACTAAAAAATTTTAGAGAATTTTTCTCTGCCTTAAGGGAAGCCCTAACTGCAAGAGAGCCTTAAGGGGACTAAAACTCGAAGAGAAGCCTAACATTGTGGCCAAAAGAAACAGAAATAAGGGCCCCTGAGAGCCATCAAGTATGGGTGCAACCCTGGAGAGGAGAACACTAGAGAAAAGGACCTCCTAAATCAGTGTATGAACCAATACATATCTTGGGCTTGCTCCTGAGCAGCACACACGTGAAATAGAAACAAGAAGCCTTGTTTGAGAACTGAACTGTAACATAAATCACCACCTAAGTCTAACCCCTGAGTGGCACATAACCTGGGGCAGACCCAGACACCATAGCGAAGATTTTGAAACCTGAACTGATACTGTAACCAGTGCTCACAAAAGGTGAGGCACAATTTGTGATTTGAACCTAATCGTGTCAATTGGCTCCTAAATCAAATAAACAAAAAATCTACACACTACAGAGGATTTTAACAGGTCACAGAGTCTTACAACATAATATTCACAATGTTCAGAATATGGTCTAAAATTACTCAAAATGCAAATAGGTGGGAAAATCATACCAATTCTCCAAGAAAAATACAATCGCTATGTGACAACATTGAGAAGACACAGATGTTAGAATGAACGAATATTTTAAAGCAGTTGTTAAAGACATGTTATATGAGGTAAAGTGAATTCTTTTAGAATTAATGGAAAGATAGAAGTTCTTGGAAGAGAAAGAAACTGAAAAGGAACCTAATGGAAATTTTAGAAACAAAATATAAAGTGCCTGAAGTAAAAACAAACAAACAAAACCTCATTAGTGTACTTAGAAGCAGAGTGAAGGTGACAGAGAAAGGATTCAGTTAACTTGGAGAGCTATCAATAGGAATCATTCAATCTGAAGAGCAGAGTGGGAAAAAAGAAAATGTGGGACAATCTCATTAGAGGTAGTAGTCATGTGATTAGAGTCTCAAAAAATATAAGAAAAAGATATTGATACCCAAAATTTTGAAGAAATAATTGCTAATAATTTACCAAATTGTTCAGAGACATAAATTTACACATTCAAGAAACTCAGCAAAATAAAAGTTAGATGAACTTAAAGAAAACCAAAATTAGATTCATCATAAACAAAGCATTGAAAACCAAAGATAAATTTAAAAAATTCTTGAAAGCAGCTAAATAAAAATGACACATTACCTAAACAGAAACAGCAGTTCAAATGACTGAATATTTTCCCTCAGAAACCCTGATGATCAGAAGACATGAAACATCTTTAAAGTGCTCTAAGAAAAAAAAAAAGAAGACGAAAACTGCCAGGCTAGGGTTCCATATCCAGTGAAAATTTTCTTTAAGAATGACAGCAAATTAAAGACATTCCTAGTTGAAGAAAATGAAGAGAATTCATTGCTACCAGACCTTCTCTAAAAATATGTTAAATTAAGTTGTTTACATTAAAGGGGAATGATACAAGGCAAAAATTTGGAACTTCAGGAATGAAGGAAAAACAAAAGAAATGGCCACTATCTGCATAAATATAGCAGACTATTTTTGTCCTCTTAAAATTCTTTAACATGTATATCTCTGTTGAAAGCCAAAAGGATAATATTATCTGGTGAAGTTTTCAGTATATGAAGGTGCCATATGCATGACAACTATAACATGAAGGTGAAGAAGGAATTCATGGGGCCTGGACTCCATCTTAGGCCGGTTCATGCTGATCATGTTCGGCCACCTCCCTAATGGACTCTGAACTCTGCGCTTAGTGCCTGTGGAAACGACAATAGAAGGATAAGACCCCTGCCGGACAGGGGAATCTTGAAGATTGTATCCAGGTTACTCATCACCTAAGAGAAAACATACACTGATTCCCCTACCTCTGGACAGGTCATACATTTTTTATGTAACCTTGGGCTTATTGATTATTGGCTGTTTGGAATGTAACCTCTGGCTTATTGATTATTGACTGTTTGAACACATAACACATGAATGATGGGGTTATTGTGATTGTATTTACCTTTTCTTTGTTTATGTAAGTCACAAGGCAATTGGGGTGGTGGGTTCAGACATGCACACATGGGGTATAAAAGATTTTCACAAATGCTGGTTGGGGTCCTTGGCTAAGAGGATGCTCTGCCTTGGGCCCGCCTGTGTAATAAACTGCACTTCACTATCTGCATCATCCTTCTGAGTGAGCTTGTTTCCCAGAACGTGTGGCTATAACAAAGGTAGTAAGACAAATAAATTCTTGTAGCTCCCTATCACTTAAATAAAACCCTAATAGATTCAAAAGACTGATTAGAATTTAGCTTCAACACTTAGTAACATCAAATAAAAATATTAAAAATATATTTAATAAGACTAGGATAGATATGGTAATTGGAAATAGGACTGACATTGATAAATTAGTTATTTGTCAGTTTCATAAAAGTATTTACAGCAAGGTATGATTTGGCGGGATAAAAACCTCTGTGTTGATAAGAAGACCTGTACAAAATGCTTGACAGTAATACATATACCATATGACTATTTCACTGTTCAGGACAAATATGTGAGGGAGGGAAATGATCATTTATTGACTGTCACTACAAATCAGGTGCTTCCTACGCATTTTCTCATTCAACTTATCATTTCTATTAGGTAGAACTTATGGTCCCTTTCCTCTGATGAAAAGAGAAGATAATTCAAAGAAGTTAGGTAAGTTACCCAATGTTATAAAGATAGGATTTGAACCTGGATTTGGTTTCAATTTCACACTGTCACTTAAAGTATGTACTGTAAATACCTTAGTCCTATAGCTGTCAACACAAGTGATGATAAAACAAAGGGGAAACTAGCCAGACATTGTTATTTTAGTGTTATTTTTATATGTAAGGGATAGATTTTGACAGAGGAGGAACAAGAAGGAAGAAAGAGCAAATAGTTAAAAGTTTAAAAATTTTAATCAAGTACATTTTTTGTTTTGGTGCTCCTAGTTTCTTGCATGATTTATAAAAATAAATTTGTTTCAGACTTTTTTTTTTGCCCAATGATCACATAACTTAGAGAAAATTTTAATTAAAACCATGATTCAGTTTTTAAAATATTGTTTAAGGCAACTGCACTTACAAGAATATGTTCCTTGTTCCCATAACATTTTTTGCATTTGATACACTGTGGTATGGTTTTAGTTTTTCTTTAAACTCATACTCTATTCTTATTTTCATTCTATTCTGGCTCTCTCAAGACTCACTCACTTTACCAATTCTTGTTACAAGAGTTGTTAGGCTAAAAATATGCACGTATGTTCCTGAGATTTTTGTCTTCCTTCCATTTCAACCTCAACTTCGCAATGCAAAGTTCAGCATTTTTTAATAACAAGGACTGAAACCCAGCTATTAGCAAGACTGAAACCTACCAAGCCTACTCCTTGATGATAATCAGTAGAAAAATACCTGTTTTTCAGGATATTCACATCAACCTCAAAAGTTAGAAACAAATTTCTAAAAGTTCATCTCACTGTGCATGTTTGTCTTCATATACATAAAATATATGTTTAAAAAAGTTGGTCTCATTATAATAGTTTTCATCATGGCAAAACTAGAGGGATAACAGATGGTTTGCCTTAGTGTGTGAACTGCATTTGTAAAGGACAAGAGGTATGTAAATGTTCTGGGAAATTTCCCTTCTTCCCAAAAAAGAAAATTATATTTAGAATATTTGAATAAACTAATTTTATAGCTGTTGATTTTTTCTAAATAAAAATCAATAATGTATGACCCATATGATTATGAATTAACTTTTATTTCAGATCCTAAATATAGTCCCCCAAAGTCTCCTGGATAAATCTAATTTTAAGATATTTGACTTATTACTGCATTATCATACTGGAGAACCCAATGTCAACTGATGTTGGAGGATTAAAGGATACTTTAAAAACAATTGATCTTGAGATTTTAAGTTCTTGCTATAAATTCTATTGAGACAATCGTTTCAAGTAAAAGAATTAAGAAAGGTCACCACTGAATGTATTGATTGCAGTGGTCTCAATTTAGTCACACAGACGGGCTCATTCCTTGCTTAATAGTGTCATCTCAAATGAACAGGCTCAATTCAATTGATTCTGATAGAAAAAAAAAAGAAAAAAATAAGAAAAAAATTGGTTATTCTTGGTAAATAGATTTTTGTGAAGCAAGTAAATCAGTTTTCATGACTATCAATTCTAACCCAGGAATAAAGAACAAAAAGTTTTATAAAACAAAGTATTCCCCAAATTATGGAAAAATGACTTCCTTATTGCTTTTCCTTTCTTATCTGATATCTTTTTTCATTTTATTTAAGAGTCAAATAAAACATTAGTTATATCAGTTCTGTTGAATAAAAGTCAGCATAAGTATCATAATGGCAAGGAAACTATTTTTTATAAACATTATAACTTTTACCATGCTTTAAGTTATAGTACAGTTCTTCCCTAAAATAACAGTGTGATAGAAAACTAAGCTTAACATATAATTCAAGAAGCTTCTCTTCAACAAAAGACTGCTAGGAGAGTATTGGATTATTTATGAGTGAATTTGCAATTTAATGTATCTGATTTTCTTTCCAAGTCTTTCTATGTGCATCTTTTGTACTGCAACTGCAATGTCTATATTTTGATCTCCTTGAATATCACGTGTAAATTATAGCTCTATCCCCGCATGTATTGGGGCTAAGACTGATAAAAATAGATGTCAAATATAAAAATAAACAGCCAATGCAAACGTCCTAGAATGCAACAAGTTTGGTATATTTGAGAAAAAAATATGCTGTGGCCAAACAACAGCAGGCATGGGGTGGAAGATGAGATAAAAGAGGTCGCCAGAGGCCAGGTCTTACAGTCTTGTAGGGAAGGAGTCTAGATTTTATCTTAAGGTTAATGGAAAGCCATGGGAGCATTTTGCACATGAGAACGACATAGTCTGACCAACTTCTGAAAGGATTATTCTGTCTCTTGGGTGGCAAATAAGCTGAAAAGGACAAAGGAGAGGAGCAGGGAGATCAATTCAGAGGCTACTACAAGAGTACAGGAGACAGCCAATGAGAGTGATTTGAATTAGGTTTGTATTAATAGTATACCACAGAAAGAAGTGGTTGAATTCTGGACATATTTTAGAGTCTATTGGGCTTGCTGATGGATTGGCTGTGGGGAATGAGGAAGATAGAAAAGAGGAAGGGTGACTCCTGGTTGTTTGATCCAGGGAGCTGAATGGATGGTACTGTAAAGAAAAAGGCTGTGGAAGATCAGATTGATTGTGTAGCAGCCATAGATCAAGTGTTTTGTTTGCAGCATTTTAGGTTTGAGGTTCCTATTAAATGTCTTAAGTAGAGAAGACAATTAGGTAGTCATATGTTAGTACAAAACTGAAAGTGGAGGTCAGTGCTTGGGGTACTATGTAGAGTCATAGACAGATTTGAAATTGCTCAGGGAATAATGTAGGTGGGTAGAAGAATAGTGGAAATATTGCAAATACTTCAGTATTTTTAGCTTATGCAGAGAAGAAGCAAGTACGATAATCAAAGGTGACTGAGACAGAGTGCCTCGTATTATAGGAAATAAACAGGACAATGTGTCATATTGGAAGCAAAGAGAAAGAAAAACGTTTTTTAAAAAGAAATAAACCTTCTAAAAGGGGGTTGAAAGATTTAAGGATGAAAAGATACATCTTATAAGAAGTACTGCTTTTTAAGAAAAGGAAGAGAGAAATGGGGCTGTAGCTGGAAGATGATGTGCTGTGCTTAGTCACTCAGTCGTGTCCAGCTCTTTGTGACCCCATAGACTGTAGGCCGCCAGGTTCCTCTGTCTATGGGGATTCTCCAGGCAAGAATACTGGTGTGGGTTGCCATGTCATCCTCCAGGGGAGCTTCCCAACCCAGGGATTGAACCCAGGTCTCCCATATTGCAGGTGGATTCTTTACTGTCTGAGCCACCCAGGAAGCCCAGAAGGTGATGTAGGGTAAGAAAAATATTTATTTTTGTTTTTAACGTAAGAGACACTAGAGATATTAAAGATTTTTTTTAATGTTTGATATAGGAGAGAGAAGGGAACAGTCATTGCTGGAGTGATGACCTCAAGAAGGTGAGAAGGGTATAGATGAGGTGGATACAGACACAGTGCGGGTAGGGGTCTAGGTTTGGAAAGAGGTAAAAATTTGTGATTTAGCTGCACCAAGAAAATGGATTTAGGGGTATGGAAGATAATTGTAATTATTTCTACAAATTCAAGCATTCCCTGTTCTTGACCCTCATGGTTGTAACTCCGTACTAATCATCCCAGTGCTGCCTGTACTCCTGCACAGTTTATTCTTCATAACCTTCCAAATATGGGTTAATCAAGGAAGGTACTAGGGGAATCAAGTCAGAAAGATGACTTGTCCTAATTTCACAAGCTAATTTCACAAAAGCGATTCCAAATTCTCTGAATTTTACTTTTAGTGTGGAGGCTAAAAAATTGTTTGCTTCAGAGGCATAACTCCCTCCATTCTTGGTGAAGTTGAAGGCAGAATCAATGTTGTTTGATCCTGACCAGTCAAGGGTTTAGTGGACTGTAGAGCTCCAAGACCACTTAGCGAAGCAACCTGGAAGCTTTGTTCACCTCATCACTTCCCTTCTGTAAGAACTCTCTCTAGGGGCTTCCTCCAGTGTTGCTTTACCCTCTTTTGTCACATCCTGAGCAATCTGTCAATGTCATATTTTGGAAATAAAGAGGTTTTTTTTTTTTCCAAAATATGTCACCCCATATTATATTCAGTTATTTTCAGTAAGCAGACACTACCTGTAGAGCACAGTGGAAAGTTTTATTGGGGAGGCAGGGTCTCCAGTCTGTACTTTGGGCATTCATTAGAGACCCTGAGGATCGTGACATGATGCAATATACCAGAAAGCAAGAGCTGTTATTCCAATGGTTCAGTCACCAGCTCTGGTCCTACCTATCCTCTAATGCCAAAACCAAACAATTCTTTTTGTGTTTCACATTAACATAGCATTTTCGGAATCCAGAACTCCTAGCGATTACTTAGTTCAGCAACTTTACTGTTTATATTAGGTAAAGTGAGACCTACATTAACCTAGAGATTTGCCAAAGTTAACCCAGCATGTTAGTGGTACAATCTAGACTTACTGATTCCTTATGTGTCACTCTCTTCACCATGCTACCATGCTGCTTCCCTCTCTCCAGGAATCACTTCAGTGTAGCAACAGTTTTCTCAGAGAGACAAAGTAGCCAGGTTGACTCCTGACATCACATGCACTGCAAACTGTAAAGCAACTATCCCAAGGACCATAGCAAAACCCTTTCAAGGTGAAGAAGCAAGAACTATAAAATAATAAGGCAGAGGAAGCAGAAAAGTAATAACAAGAGGAGAAACATAAAGATAAAATGTCCTGAGAAAACAGGAGAAAAGAATGTAGCATAAAGAAAAATGAAGAACATCTGGCATGAGGAAAAATAAAGATGCATCTATAAATTGTTTGAAATAGAGGGGCAGAAAGGAAGCTGAGTTATGCAGCACTCTCTGCTAGACTGATGGGGACGAGTCAACCCAGCTGCCCTGACTCTTCCAAAGGCCACTCTATTTCTTGCTGGTGATTCATCTTACCCTGACAGAGATAGGCTTCCTGCCTAGCTGTTCTTTTCCTGATTGCCTACTTTGCCTAGATTTGGTATTGCAAAATGACTTTACTGTTGGTATCATCTTTTCGTTTGGGATCTTGTGGCCTTAGAGCTAAAGATTTCGTTACAAGTATAAAACACTTAAAAGTTTACAAGATGCTTATTCATACTTATCTCTTTGGCCCTCACAGTAAACTCATGAGACATATACTGAGACCCTCCATGAAGGCTGTGGATAGGTACAGAGGGGCAGGAGGCCACGAAGGTTCATAAAGCCAAATAGCCTCTGGAAGCACACCAAGTCAAGGAGGACATTCCAGAGGGGACCAGGAGAAAGTCAAGGCCACAAGCCAGGAGAGGCTAAATCACATGTCCAGGTGCTGAGGTGACAGAGGAGGATAAGGAGAATACAGAGGAAGGAAAAAGACACTGGATTAATGAGTAAGGATGAGAAGTGGATGGGGCTATATGATTCAGAAGTGTTGGCATCTATAAATATTAACCATGCTTTAGAATGCTCCAGTCAGATCCGCTGACTCTTTGCTATACTTGCATACTCTATTAAGCACCCATTTTCTTTAAGTCTTTGACCTTTCTATTCTGCCTGGAATGCTCTCCCAGCCCACCCCCTTTCTACAAGTCTTGTCTTACTCCCTCACCTTATGAGATCTCTATTAATATATCACCTTACTAGTGAGGTTTCCCCAAACCTTTCCTATATCACCCAACACACCCTCTCCCTCTCTGCTACTTTATAGTTATCCACAGCATATACCACCATCTGAGTATAGACATATATGTAAATATACACATACAGATCTATCTATATCTATATCTATCTATGAAGGATATGTCTACACACACATACATACACACATAGATTTGTCATCAGCCTATCCCAATTTTAATATGCTCAAGAGGACAGAGATTTCTGTCTCTCTTCTTTATTCTGTCTCCCCAGCTCTAGGAAAATTGTCTAGCCTGAAGAAAGCACTCAATAAATATTTGTTGGACAAATGAATAATTTCCCCATCTCTGCAGGTAGATTGCAAATGTCTCAAAAGGCAAAAACCATGTCCGTTTTCATCATTATATCTCCAGTGTTTTGCAAGGGACTTGGGACACTATGAATGCTCACAAGGGATTGGTGGAGTGAGAAATGGACAATCTCACATTCCTATGAATCAAGCTGCAGTATAACCTTGAATTCTTTGTCACACCACAACTGCTTTGTTATTCTGAGGGCATCCATTCTCCTTGTATGATCATTTTCTGAAAACTAATGTAAAATGAACATGGCTGTTCTCTGAGGACTCAGTTTGTTCTGGTTTGTCTGTATCTGCTGAGGTTTTTGCTCTTGATGAGATATTTGTTAATTAGCTTACAAGTGGGGAGGAATAATTTCATACATGTGAGCAATATCACATTAAAGTATCTTGAAATGTTATTTGAAGCAACTCGATTTTTAAATAGAAAGATATAAATACCCGCTAAGTATGACTAGCTAAATGAGTTACCTAATCAAGATGTCACAAATGATTACATAAATGAATACATTCTGTAGTTGAATTAGTGGATTTCCTTTTTTAGAGTATAAAATCCTTAATATCCAGATCATGCTTTCAGTGTGTTCTTTATGCAGCCTAACACATTTTGACTGCTCAATAAATAACAATCAAATTAAAACCATGACAACTCTAGCATTAATACATCAAATACAGTTGTGCTTGGGGCTTCCCTGGTGGCTCAGTGGTAAAGAATCTGCCTGCCAATGCAGGAGACACAGGTTCAATCCCTGGGTCAGGAAGATCCCCTGGAGAAATAAATGGCAACCAAGTATTCTTGCCTGGCAAATCCCATGGACAGAGGAGCCTGGTGGGCTACAGTCCGTGGGGTCTCAAAGAGTCAGACAAGACTTGGCAACTAAACAAGAACAACGGTTGTGCTTGCAGGTGCCTTTCTCTTTCATTAGTGAGTGCTTGCCAAAGGGTTTGCATAACAAATGCAGTACAACCTTAGTCATTGACATTTTGTCCTTTATTTTACAAAAAGATTTAGAAATAGTTATACTCTATAAACAGTTGAAGTAAGATATAGATAAAAACAGTAGCAAAAGTTACTGGAGTTCAGCTCAAAATGGTAAAGTAATAGATTAGAATTATAAGAAGCCACCGACTTTCAAATATTCTTGAGAACAAATTATAGGGAACACCTTGACTTATAGGAATAGACAAGCAAGACCATCAAATGGCTCCTTTCACAGATGATTTTCTCTTCTGCTATCAGTCTGTCTGCCATAGTCACTGTCAGTATGATCTAACAATGAGATTTGGATAGGGACAAGTGGACACTCTCTCCATACACTCTCTTCTCTAATGAGTAGGTTATTGTTGGCTAACAACAAAAGGGCACTGTGGTTATGCTTTTGTATTCTTGAGACTTTCCACAGATTAGTTTATAATAGCACATACACTCTAACATACATGTATAAACTCATTAGTGTTTCATAATCTATTATAGTATGTGGGTTTCACTCTTCTCTGTTTAATTTCCTGTGATCTTTGTAAAGCTGAGAGGAAGATTAACTTTAGTAAATTTGTATTCTGTTGTATATTGGGCAGTTCAGTTCAGTTCAGTTGCTCAGTCATGTCTGACTCTTTGCGACCCCATGGACTGCAGCACGCCAGGCTTCCCTGTCTATCACCAACTCCTGAAGCTTGCTCAAACTCATGTCCATCGAGTCGGTGATGCCATCCAACCATCTCATCCTCTGTCGTCCCCTTCTCCTCCTGCCTTCCGTCTTTCCCAGCATCAGGGTCTTTTCTTATGAGTCAGTTCTTCGCATCTGTTGCCCAAAGTATTGGAGTTTCAGCTTCAGCATCAGTCCTTCCAATGAATATTCAGGGCTGATTTCCTTTAGGATGGACTGGCTGGATCTCCTTTCAGTCCAAGGGACTCTCAAGAGACTTCTCCAACACCACAGTTCAAAAGCATCCATTCTTTGACACTTTATGGTCCAATTCTCACATCCATATATGACTAATGGAAAAACAATAGCTTTGACTCCTTTGTCAGCAAAGTAATGTCTGTCTCTCCTTTTTAATATGCTGTCTAGGCACCAGTGTTAAATAAAATTGTAATATTATTTTAATCTTCACAATAACTATCTGAGGTAAGTGGTTAATAATATGCCCATTGAAAAGAATGAAAGTAAGAATCAGAAAGGTTAATTTACTTGCACAATATTTTACGATCATGAATTGCCCAAGCCATGATTTAAAACCTAATAAACCTGACTCCAAAGCCCATATTCTTTCCAGAGTAGCAGGGCTCCTTTAAGTACTGTAAAAGGGTATCTGACCTGGAGGTCCCTGCAATGGGTACAGTCACTGCCCTGGTGCTCAATTGACTTTATCTATTTTGGATGTGAGACCCTGTACACTTTCATATACAGTATTCAGTATAAACTTCGGTGCATTATTACTTCTGTTTCTAAGATGAAACATCTAAAACCTGACAGGTTCAGGCAACTTTCTCAGAGTCACACAGCAAGTGGCAGATTCAAATATCAAATTTAACTCCTCCCACTGAAAATTCTATGTTTTGCCACTGATTATCATGCATTGTTTTGCTATCTAACTCCATGTATGTGTGTTAATACATGTGTGTGCACATACACACACACCTGTTTTATTTCCTTTGGACTGTAACCTATTGTAAGTATTATATTTTATATTAATTTATATGTTGCATTCTTCCTAGTACCTGATTCTTAAGAAATGGAACTATGTTTTTATTGGCAGTATAAAAATGATTTAATAGAAATGTCAAATAAAAATGTATTTGTAATAATATCTGGAGAAAAGTAAGCTGTTCACAGTGCATCAAGTGTTTTCAGTATACTCTTTTATTTCAAGATAGGAATCAAGAAAGAAACACCACCAAAAATATATTTTCTCCAAAGTCAGAGAACTTTGCTGAAAGCTGCAGTGCAGTGTAAACTTAATGTTTTATTACATTTTAATTGACATTTAAGAATACGAGAGTAATTTAAAGGAGAAAGTGGTGACAGGATGAGATGTTTTCAACTTTTGTGATAAGTATAAGGTTAGCTACTTTGTTGTTGTTTAGTTGCTAACTCATGTCAGATTCTTTGCAACCCCATGAAATGCAGCACGCCAGGCCTCCCTGTCCATCATGAACTCCCAGAGTTTACCGAAACACATGTCCATTGAGTGGGTGATGGCTGCCAGCCATCTCATCCTCTGTTGTCCCCTTCTCCTCCCACTTCAATCTTTCCCATCATCAGGATCTTTTTTTTTTTTTTTATTTTTTTTTTTTTTTTTTTTTTTTTGTGTTTTTCTTTTTTTTTTTTTTTTTTCATTTTTTTTTTTCTTTTTCGTTTTATTATGTTTTGGTTTTGTTTTTTTATTGTTTGATTATTTTTTTTTTTTTTTTTTTTTTTATGCTTTGTTTAAGCTGTTAGATGCTGTTTTTTTTATGTTTTCTCTGTGTTCTTTGGTTGTCTTTATTTATTTTTTTTTTTTTTTTGTAGAATTTTTTTTTTTTATGTTCTTTTGTCTAGAATATTGATTTTTTATTTTATTATTTAAATGAATGTTTTTATGTATTTATGTTTGTTTATTACTTTTTTTTTACTAATATATTTGTTATCTGTGTTGTTTTTTTTTATTTATTTCTTCTATCTTATTTTTTTTTTTATTTTTGCTTATGTATAATTTATTTTTTTTTGTTATTTTATTCAATTCGCTTTATTTATTTTATAAGTCTATTTTTATTTATTTTTATATTTTTATAATTTTTTTTATTTTTTATTTTATAATTAGTTTATATATTCTTATTTTTTTTTATTTAAATTATTTTATTTTTTTTTATTTTTATTTTAATATAATTTTTTATGGAATTTATGTTATAATTTGTGTATATATTTATTTTAAAATTATTTTTAGACTTGTATATTTTTTAAATTAATATATTTAATTTTTTTATTTAGCAATTAAAAAGTATATTTTTTATAAACAAAAAAATTTAAAAAATAGTTGTATTAAAAAAAAAATAAAAAAAAATTTTATTAGTAATAAAAATTTTTTATTTTATTTAGCTGTTGTTTCTTAAAATTGCCAGTTTATTAAAAAAAAAATTATAAAAATGTAATATTTAATAAATTTTATTTTAAATAATAAATATAAAAAATTGAAAAATTATAAATAAGATAATTTAAATTATTGAAAAAAAAAAATTAAATAAAAAGAAAAATTTATTTTATGTAAATAAAAATAAAATAAAAAAAAAAATTTTAATTTTTAAATTTAATAAAATAAATTTTTTATAGTTTAATTTTTAAAAAATTTAAAATAATTAAATATAAAATTAAATTAAATTATAGTATTATATGAAAATATATAAGTTTTATATTTTTATATAATAATTAAAAAAAAAATATATTTTAATAATAAAAAAAATATTTTTTAATAAATAAATTGTTTATATTATTTATATATAAAATAATTTTTTTTTTAAAAAGAAACTTTAAATTTTATTTTTATTTTTATAATAAAAAATTATTTTAAAAATAATATAAAATTTATAATTTTATAAATAATTATAAAATATTATAATATTTAAAAAAAAACGAATTAATTTTTTTAAATTTTATTATATTATATTTTTTTAAATATAAAATTAAATAAAGATATATGAAAAAAGTTAAAATAATAAAAATTTAGAATATTTTAACTTATAAAAAATATTATTTATTAATTTTTATATTTTATTTTTATTTTTACATTTATTATTTAAAAATTTTTAAATAAATATTTTAAATAATTTTTATATAGAGTTTTATATTTTGGAATTTACAAAAAATTAATTTAATTTTATTAAAAACATAATAAAAATTATAAATTTTTTTTTTATATATTATATATAAAAATTTTTTGTTAAATTTATAATATTAATTTTTATATTTTTATTTTAATTTTTTAATTATTTATATTAAAGTATTAGATTATTATTTAAAAATTAATTAAAATTTAAAAAATATATTAATTTTATATAATATTTTTTAATAAATTATGTTAAAATTATATAAGTTTTTATAATATAATTTATTAGTATAATTTAATTTATTGATTATTATTTATATTATTTTATTTAAATTTATTTTAATATTATATTATTAAAATTTTTAAATATATTATAAAATAATTAATTAATTATAAAAATAAAAAATAACCAAATAAATATTTTCATAATTAAAAATATTTAATATTAAAAATTTAATATATATCAATTAAAATATAAATTAAAAAAAAAATTTATATAAAAAAAATAAATTTTTTATTATAATTTTTATTTAAAAAAATATATTATAAAATTTTTAATATTTTTTTTAATATTTATTTTTATTATATATTTTAAATGATTTAATTTTTTAAATAATTTATATAATTTTTTTTTATATTATTATATCTATTATATTTATTATATTATTAATAATTATAAATATATATAATATTTAATATAAAAAAATATTTAAAATATAATTTTAAAATATTAAATATATTTAAATAAATAAATTATTATTTTTTATAAAAATAAAAAAAAAATTTTTATAATTATAAATATTAAAAATTTTTTATATTATATTTATTTTAAATTTTTTTTTATTTATAAATAAATTTTAATTTAAATATTTAAATTAATTAATTTTAATATATAAAAAATTTTTATAAAAAAAAATAAAAAAAAAAAAAAATTAAAAAAAAATAAATATTAATATATATAATAATTTATTTTTTTAAAAAAAAAATAAAATTTTTTTTAAAATTTTTTTTATTTTTAAAAAAAAAAAAATAATTTTTTTTTAAAATAATAAATAAAAAAAAATATATAAAAAAAAAAAAATTTTATAAATTTAAATTTATAAAAAAATTTAAATAAAAAAAAAAATAAAAAAAAAAAATATAAAAAAAAAAAAAAAATTTTATTATAAAAATATTATAAAAATAAAAAATATTTATTTTTAAAAAAAATTTTTATAAAAAAAAATTAAAAAAAAAAAATAAAAAATTTTTTTAAAATAAAAAAATAAAAAAAAATAAAAATTTAAATTTTTAAAAAATATAAAAAATAATAATTTTTTTAAATTTAAAAAATTTAAAAAAAATAATAT
>CM044305.1:107739707-107777207 GCA_024291935.2 Okapia johnstoni
AAACCCAGGGGACAGAGGAGCGGCAGGCTACAGTTTTGGGGGTGCAAACAGTCGGACACGAGTTCTAGTCCTGTGTCAGGAAGATCCCCTGGAGAAGGGAATGGCTACCCACTCTAGCATTCTTGCCTGGGAAATCCCAAGGACAGAAGGAGCCTGGCAGGCTACAGTCCATGGGATCTCAAGAGAGTTGGACATGACTTAGCAACTAAAACAACAAATATCAATAATATATAACTTTAAGAAACAATGAGACAAAGGATCCCAAAACTGATAGAAAGATGTGTAGCACATAAACTGAAAATTTATAAGACAGGCATAGAACTGACTCTTAACTGCCTGAAATAATGGTTAATCTCACTAAACAGAAATTCACATTAAAACAATGCTGAGATATGGAGATGAACTCAGAACTGACACAAGAATTTTAGTTAATGGCCAGGACATTTAAACAGTTACTCTAACTATATTCCATATGTTCAAAATGTTAAGTACAAACCTGGAAGACATAAAAGGGTCATAAAGAAGTTTAAGAGAAGGAAACTACAGTACTTGAGATGATATAGTCACTGGATGGGATTAATGGCAAATGAGACATTACAGTAAGAAAGGTTTCTGTGTGACATATCAAATGAAGCTATTTGGAGTAAGACAGGGAGAATGAACTAATATGTAAAATGGATAATGTACTATGGCCAGTTAGGGTTTCCCCAAGGAATGTAGTCTTGATTAAATATTCAAATATCATCTATACCTGAAACTAACATGATATTGTAAATCAACTATACATCAATAAAAAACAAATATAGGACATATTAACAAATTTTAAAAACATAATTTTATGTCAATCATATTCAACAAACACAGAAAACATATTTGACCAAATACAACAATTTTTCATGTTAAAAACACATAGAAAACCAATAATAGAAGGCAACTTTCTCAATCTGATAAAGGGCATCTATAAAAAACTGGTAGTTAACAGTATAAATTATAAGACTGAATTTTTTCCCTCTTGATATTAAGACAAGGATTTCTACTTTCTTCACTTCTGGTCAACATTGTACTGACAAGTCTATCCAGTGGAAAAAGTCAATAAAAAATAATTAACATTTACTTTGGAAAAGAAATAAAACTGTCTTTATTCACAGATGACATGATTATCTATGTAGAAAATCCAATGGAACCACCAAAAAGATACCAGAACTAATATGTTAGTTGAGCAAGTTTGCAGAATATAATGTGAATATCCAAAAATCAGTTATATTTCTATATGCCACTGAAGAATAATTGGAAACTAAATATACAATACCATTTACCAGAGCATCAAAATTATGAAAATATCTAATGAGAAATATGACAAAGATGTAAGATCCTGTACCACACAGAACTATCCTACGCCGCTGGGATCTTATGCGAGGAGTAGAGTGGCCCAAATAAATGGGAGAGCATATCATAAGTCAGCTAACATGTCAGTTCTCCCCACACTGATCTATAGACTCAATGCAATCACATTCCAAATACCAGAGGGCTTTATTGTAGAAATTAACAAACTGATTCTAGAATTTATGTGGAAGTTTAAAGAACCAGAGCAACTTTGAAAAAGAGGAATATAGAAGAAAGATTGTCATAAACTGGCTTCAAATTTTAGTATAAAGGTGCAGTATTCAAGAAAGTGTGGTGCTGGTGTAAATAGTAGAAAAATAGATCAATGAAACAATCTAGTTTCCAGAAATAGACCCACACATATGGCCACATAATTTTTGACAAAGTGACAAAAGAAATTCAGTACAGATATGACGGAGGGCAGCAGTAGGAAAGAAGGATTCAAAAAGGACACAAACTTCGGTAGATGATGGGTATGTTCACTCTCTTGATTGTGGTGATAGTTTTATATATGTCAACTTACAAAAGTATATAACTTTAATACATGTGGTATGTTTTGTATCAATTATACTTCAATAAAACTTTCCATTTCATTTTAATACATAGTGTTTAAGAGATATTTCTTTACTCAAATCGTGTTTTTGTCTTAACTATCTCTGGTGAAGTGAATATATCTAATCCTTTATCTTCGTTTCTAAAATGGGAGTGATTACATTACCTACTCACAAAGTTCATTAAATTATTAACTGAAATAATACATGCAAATCACATAGCAAATGCTCAACAAATGGCAAATAATTGCAGTGTCTACATCATCTTGTTTAATATTGTATAAAATCACATTTTAAATGTGTATCAAAATGTCTTTAACTCACCCTGATTATTAGCTTCAAATTCTTCAGCATTAAATACAACAATGACCATCCTTACATCTCCTTTGTCCACATGCATGATTATCCACTTACAATAAATATCTGCAAGGGAAATCTTCATTTCAAATCAAAAAGCATGCACATTTTAAATGTCTGATACATGTTGCCAAGTTTACTTCCAGAAAGCTTTGTGTTAGTTTGCATTCCCAGAAGCTCTATGTAAAAGTGTTGCTTTCTTTTTCCCCCTTCATATCCTAGCTGGCACCGAGTATTTTTTTTTTTTATTTAATCTTATCTGATACATGAAAAAAAAAGAACTTATTTTTAAAATCTTTTACAAAGTCCTTTAAATTTTTAAGAGAAGACTGAAGATATTTTTACAAAAATGCAGACACTACTGAGAAGCAATGGAGATCATTTCATAAAGGGATAGGGACCAATTAGCTTCAGATTTTGCTAGGTACTGTTGATCATCTACCCCAACCTGTTCATCATCTCTTCTTCTTACTGATAGAACTTACTTTGCTTCAGCCCTTTGACCTAAGGGGCAATCAAACAAAGGTGGAAGATGAGAACAGCCCAAATAAATATGAAAGTTTATAAGAATCTGCCCCACACAGCTTATTGAGGATCCACAGAGCTCAATTTCTTCCTCCAAAGAAACATCCCAGCGAGAGGTGAGTAAACCTGACCTGGAAATTTCACAAATTAGCCCCAAATTCAGAGTTTGGCTGAAGGGGAAAAATCATAAGCAAATCTGTTCAAAGATGCAGACAGTATTTTTACTGAAAAACCCAAATCCCTAACCTCTCTTCCTCTAACCACAATCTGGAAACGCTGCTAGAATTTGCTATGATTCTCAATTTCCTGCTGGGAGGAGAGCTGAAGAGGAAAACAAGGATCATAAAAACCCAGAACTCATTAGCATCAGCAATGAACAGAAAGTTAGTCAAACAGAAGACCAAGAAGAAAAGAAACAAAACCTGGAGGAGTGGGAGATGTGAGAAATGAAATTTGAAAGCACTGACTATCTCCTCCCAATGCAATGAGTCCTTATTACACAGCAGCCTTCTTCTTGGCCTCTTATCTTCTTCTTGAGAGAGTGAAGTACTGCTTGAGAGGGTAAAAATGCTCCTTGTGAGAAAAACAGCAAAAGGGAAACTAAACCTGGCTGACTAACTTTGACACAGTTAAGACTTAATGTTCCACCATTGACAGGGTAACCTATCTGATATGCTAAGGTCTCTCTCTCTGGAAAATCTCAGGAAAAGTTCCAGGACATTTACCAAGATCTTAGAAGACAAGACAAAGCCCAAGTATGGCAACAAATTCTGCTTACAGACCCAACTGATGCCTTTTTTTTTTTTTTACCATATTTACTCCTGTAGTCTGGAGGAAACTCAGCTCTCAAATTATGCCTAAGAAGGAAAATAATTTCCCAACAAGGTGAAATGAGAGTCAAGAGAAATTCATTCAAAATATATCAAAAGAAACAATTGTGCTGGTTAGAACTGTGTATTTTTAGTATAATTAAGATATTTTTTTCAATTTTTTGGCCATGCCATCCAGTATGTGGGATCTTATTCCCCTGACCAGGGATCAAACTCATGCCCCCTGCAGTAGAAGAGTGAAGCCTTCCCCACTGGACCACAATGGAAGTTCCAATAATTAAAGATTTTTTTAAATTATTAAAAAAAAGAGCCAAGAACATACAATGGAAAAAGACAGTCTTTTTGATAAGCAGTACTGGGAAAAGTGGGCAACTACATGTAAAAGAATGAAATTAGAACATTCTCTAATACCATACACAAAAAATAAACTTGAAATGGATTAAAGACCTAAATGTAAGGCCAGATACTATAAAACTCTTAGAAGAAAACAGGCAGAACACTCTTTGATATAAATTGCAGCAACATCTTTTTTGACCCACCTCCTAGAGTAATGAAAGTAAATAATGGTACCTAATTAAACTTAAAAGCTTTTGTAAAGGAAACCATAAAGAAAACAAACAAACAAATCAACCCTCAGAATGGGAGAAAATGTTTGCAAATGAAGTGACCAATGAAAAATTAATCTGCAAAATATACAAAGAGCTCATACAGGTTAGTATCAAATTGGAAAAAAAAAGCAATCAAAATACAGGCAGATCTAAATAGACATTTCTCCAAAGAAGACATACAAATGGCCAAAAAGCACATGAAAAGATGCTCAACATCAGTAATTATTAGAGAAATGCAAATCAAAACTGCAGTGAGGTATCACCTCACACTAGTTAGAATGGACAGCATCAAAAAATCTACAAATAATAAATGCTGGAGATGGTGTAATAGAACCTTCCTACACTGTTAGTGGGAATTTAAATTGGTACAACCATTATGGAGAATATGGAAGTTTCTTTTTTAAAATTTATTTATTTATTTATTTTAGTTGGGGGCTAATTACTTTACAATATTGTAGTGGGTTTTGCCATACACTGACATGAACCAGCCATGGGTTTACATGTGTTCCCCATTGGAGGTTTCTTAAAAAACTAAAAATACAATTACCATAAGATCCATCAATCTCATTCCTAGGCATATATTAGGGGAAAAAAACTATAATTCAAAAAGGTACATGTACCCCAATATATATTGCAGCACTATTGACAATATGCAGAACATGGAAGCAACCTAAATGTCCATCTACAGAGGAACAGATGAAGATGCGGCACATATATACAATGGAATACTACTCAGCAATAAAAAGAACAAAATAATGCCATTTGCAGCAATTGGATGGACATAGAGACTATCATGAATGAAGTCGGTCCGTCAGAAAAAGACAAATATCATATCTAATGATATGGAATCTAAAAATATGGTACAAATAAACTTATAATACAGAGTCACAGATGTAGAAAAAAATAGTTAACAAGATGGTAAGGGGGGGGATAGATAAATTAGGAGATTAGGATTGACACATACACACTATATGTGAGTGAAGTTGCTCAGTCGTGTCCGGCTCTTTGCGACCCTATGGACTGTAGCCTACCAGGCTTCTCTGTCCATGGGATTCTCCAGGTGAGAATACTGGAGTGGGTTGCCACTTCTTTCTCCAGGGGCTCTTCCCCACCCAGGGATCGAACCCAGGTCTCCTTCACTGCAGGCAGACGCTTTACCCTCTGAGCCACCAGGGAAGCCCCACACTATATGTATAAAATAGATAATAAGGACCTACTGCACAGCACAGGGAACCCTACTCAATACTCTGTAACGACCTACATGGGAAAAGAGTCTAAAAAAGAGTGGATAGATGTATATAACTGATTCACCTTGCAGTATACCTGGCACAACATTGTAACTCAGCTATACTTCAATGAAAGTTATAAAAGACAAAACAAAACAAAAAAATGTTAAGGCATCTTTGTAAAGAGTCTACAGAAGACGATGGAGGAAGACTGACAAATAGCAAGCAAAACAGTTATACAGATTTTATTCAAAAGGAAATATAAAGGACAATCTCTTCAGAAAATACTGCTTAAATAGGAGGTAACTTAGTAAGAGCTCAAAATGAGATGATAAAACATCCAAATGAAACTTAAAAGGAATGGTACAAAGCCAAGGAAATTGAGGACTAAAGCATCATCATTGAACTAATATACAGTGTAGAAATAGCAAGTAGTTGAGTAGTCACTGATGAAAACCAAATATAACCAGTATCCTTGAGACAAAATTTCTAACTAGAAATGGAAGCATAATCAAAGATATAATTAAAATAAAATCAGAACCTGAAGATCAAAATGTCATGCTCCACTTAAAATATGGGTACAAAATTATCACCATTCCATTATTATGGTTATACTATTTAATTTCAAGGGCTAAAAGATAAGTTTTTAGTCTTCTAGGCAGAAACAGTAAGGGAAGGAGGATAAGACAGACCTCAAAATTCTCCCCAGCAACATTTGTCTGATAAAAAAGTATTATCTACAAAACATCAAAACATTCTAAAAATAGTATAACCCTGAAACATGAGGTTGGTGCAAAAGTAACTGCAGTTTTTGCATTGTTGACATTTGCCTTTGATATTGGCATACATTCGCAAATAAATGTGGTTATGTTAAACATTATTTAAATGCACATTTTTTGCTTTTTTTTTTTTTGGCAATGACATTACTTGTATTTATTTTATGTGTATTTTAGACTATGGAACTGATGTTAGACAAAAAGCAAATTCAAGTGATTTTCTTATTAAAGTTCAAAATGGGTCATAAAGCAGCAGAGACAACTCGCAACATCAACAACGCATTTGGCTCAGGAACTGCTAAGGAACGTACAGTGCAGTGGTGGTTCAAGAAGTTTTGCAAAGGAGATGAGAGCCTTGAAGACGAGGAGTGCGGTAGCTGGCCATTGGAAGTTGACAACAATCAAATGAGAGGACTCATTGAAGCTGATTCTCTTACAACTACACGAGAAGTTGCAAAAGAACTCACCATCAATCTTTCTGTGATCATTCGGCATTTAAAGCAAATTGGAAAGGTGAAAAAGCTCAATAAGTGGGTGCCTCGCGAGCTGATTGCAAATTTTAAAAAAAGTCATTTTGAAGTGTCATCTTCTTATTCTATGCAACAATAATGAGCAATGTTTTGTTTGGATTTGATGTGCAATGAAAAGTTGATTTTATATGACAACCTGCGATGACCAGCTCAGTGGTTGGACCGAAAAGAAGCTCCAAAGCATTTCCCAAAGCCAAACTTGAACCAAAAAAAAGGTCATAGTCACTGTCTGATGGTATCCTGCCCATATGATCCACTTCAGCTTTCTGAATCCTGGCAAAACCATTACATCTGAGAAGTATGCTCAGCAAATCAATGAGATGCACCGAAAACTGCAATGCCTGCAGCCTGCACTGATCAACAGACAGGGTCCAATTCTTCTCCACAACAACACCCAACTGCATGTCGCACAACCAATGATTCAAAATTTGAACAAATTGGGTTACAAAGTTTTGCCTCATCTGCCATATTCACCTGACCTCTCACCAACTGACTATCACTTCTTCAATCATCTCGGCAACTTTTTGCAGGGAAATAATTCCACAACTAACAGGAGGCAGAAAATGCTTTCCAAGAATTCATTGAAACCCAAGGCTCGGATTTTTATGCTACAGGAATAAACAAACTTATTTATTATTGGCAAAAATGTCTTGATTGCAACGGTTACTATTTTGATTAATACAGATGTGTTTGAGCCTAGTTATAATGATTTAATATTTATAGTCTGAAACCACAATTAAGTTTACACAAATGTAATATTTATTTAACTTGATGTAAAGATGGCTAGTTTTCCATGAATACATATTCTGCCCCTCTTATAACTGAATTTCGAGTTGAGCATATGAGCATAAAACTAAACAATAGAATTTCACCCTTCTCTTTTACAGATGAGTGTGACTTTAAAACTAAGATTAAATAGTGACCAAATGGATGTGAGCAAAGTGTTATGTTTCATTCTTTACTTTGTTCTTCAAGGCACTGAACATGCCCTATATAATTTTTTTCCTTTATCAGTGGCTTAGATGTGGTCATGATGTTGGAATCACATTTTGGGTTCAACTGTGACACTCCAAAATGTACGTCTTTAGAAGGAAACAGGAAACAGACATAAATCATTATAGCACTGGATTTGGCCATGGATTCTTATATGTGACACAAAAACCATGAGCAATACAAGGAAAATAGATTAACTTGATGTCATCAAAAAGAAAAACTTTGTACAAAGGACATTATCAAGAAAGTGAAAATACAATCTACAACATGAAAGAAAATTAACTGTAAAGCATATCTGATAAGTTTAAGTATCCATATTATACAAAGAACTTGTATCTAAACAACAAAAGGACAAACAACTAAATATTTTCAATGGGCAAGATATAAACAGACATTTATCCATGGAAGATACACAAAATGCCAAGAAGATATATGTAAAGATGCTCAATATCATGCCAAAGTAATTATGGAAATGCAAATCAAAACAATGAAGTATTATTTCATTGAGTCAGACACGGCTGAGTGACTGAACTGAACTGATCCTCTTAAAAAATGATCCAGTGATGTCTGGGTAGTAGCCTTTTTTCCCCCTCATCATAGATAAGACGGTAACATTGTATTGCATTTTGAACAGTTGCTGCAAGCTTTGTATCCTGTTCTATGTTCAGGTCCTGTGCCTCAAAAACTAACAGTGTCTTCCCAAATAGACCTAAGCTATGTGACTGGACAAGTGAATTCACATTCACCTCTTTAAAAGTTCACCACTTGAAGGCTTGTATGTAGGGGACTTACTGTACATCTGTACAATGGATATTATCCAGCCATCAAAAGTATTGACATATTCTCTAATATAGATGAACCTTGAAAACATGCTAAGTGAAAGAATCCAAATGCAAAAGATCACATGTTTTGTGATTCCACTTACATGCAATATTCAAAACAGATAAATCCATAGAAACAGAATACAGATTGGTAGTTGCCAGGGGCTAGGAGAAATTGGGAGAAACTGCTGAATGGTAAGGGGCTCTACTTTGGAGTGACAGAATTGTTTTTGAACTAGACAGAGATGGTGGTTGTCCACTGTGAATATACTAAATGTTACTGTATTGTCCAAGTGGTTAATTTTACATTATGTGAAATACACCTCAGTAAAATATTTAAGTTTCAAAAGAAATATTTAAGTTCTAACCCCTGGTGCCTGCTAATGTGACTTTATTTGGAAATAGGGTCTTTAGAGACCTAACTAAGTAAAATGAGGTCATGGTAGCTTGTGTGAGCTGTAACCAATGGCTAGTGTCCTTATAAAAGGAGAGACATTTGGATACAGACCCAAGAATAAGGCCATGTTACAACTGGGGCAGAAATCAGAGTAGCTGAAGCAGCAAGCCAAGAATGCCAAGAATTGCTGGGTAACCACCAGAAGCTGGGAAGAGGGTAAAAAAAGGATTCTTCCCTAGAGCCTTCAGAGGAAGGGCAGTGATGCAAAACACCTTGATTTCAGGTTTCTAGCCTCTAGAACTCTGAAAGGATAAATTTACATTGTGTCAGCCACCTAGTAGTCCTAAGAGATGAAAATAGACATAGAACAGTGATCATGACCCATAAGGGATAAGCCTCATGTTGAGAACTGCAGAATAATAAGCTGTAGGGAGCCTGGGAATAAGCATTTTCTATGCAAATAAAGTAAATCTGTGTCCAAAAAATATAACTTAAGACGTCTTCATGTATCGAATCTGGACTGGCTTTCTGTTTCACATATGATAATATACATGTTTCAATGCTATTCTCTCAGATCGTCCCACTCTCACCTTCTCCCACAGAGTCCAAAAGACTGTTCTATGCATCTGTGTCTCTTGGCTGGTGCAATGGGATGACCCAGAGGGATGGGATAGGGAGGGAGGTGGGAGGGGGGTTCAGGATGGGGAACACATGTAAACTCATGGCTGATTCATGCCGATGTATGGCAAAAACCACTACAATATTGTAAAGTAATTAGGCTCCAACTAAAATAAAGAAATAAATTAATAATAATAATAATAAAAGACATCTTCAGAAAACAAACCATTGCAAGACATAAGGCTGGTGTACAGAAAAGATGTGTGATGGAAGATTTAGTGAACTGGAAAAAGGGACTGCAATTTTTTTTTAAATGCAACTGAAATAAGTAACACCATTGTGAAAGGCTGTTAAGTGAAAAAATAAAATCACAGGCATCAAAATATACAGATGGCAAGTTTACAAAGGAGTGCCTATCAAGCATAGCAGAAATTATGTGTCTTCAACAAAAATAAGCTATTGCAAATTTCAGTTTCACCAGTAACACTGCTGCTCAGCATGTTAAATAACATAACTGAGAGCTTATAGGATAGGTATATGAAATTTTAAATGATGCGTGAAGTTTTCCAGTTTCATACATAAATGTGGATGTGAAGACAAATGCTTTTAATTCGTTAATTTCAAACTCCATGAAAATAGATTTATATTAATCAGTTTTATATTTTCAGTTCATATTAATAATATGAATCAGGTACACATAGGTTGTTGAAATACATTATAATACTATCCTATAAATTAAAAAGATTCCCTGGTGGCTCAGATGGCAAAGAGTCTGCCTGCAATGCAGGAGACTCAGGTTCGATCCCTGGGTCAGGAAGATCCCCTGGAGGAGGGCATGGCAACCCACTCCAGTATTCTTGCCTGGAGAATCCCATGGACAGAGGAGCCTGATGGGCTATAGTCCATGGGGTAACAAAGAGTTGGACATGACTGAGTGGCTAACACTTAACAAATTAAAAAGATAATTAGAATAGACAAAGTCTACAAATATCTCAACTAATAACCCTAAGTATAAAAAATACTACTCTATTTTATAGAATTAAATGCAGATTCTATCCACATTTGGAAGAACTTATGCATTTATAAATGAATGAGCTCAACATCACCACGCTGAGTCTGTGACTTCCTCTGAGGTAAAACACTCCAGCCTCTAGACAACTGTTAATGGGCTCCAAAATTTGCCTACTTTCCAGTTCTTCTTTTATATCACCTCAATGCAAGGACTTCTGCTAGAGCAGAGTTTCTTTACCTGCTACTTATGAATTTAGATAGGAACAATTTCATATTTCCTTTCATTAAACTTTAACTGAAATTCCACCTTCCCTTACACTATGAATGGAGACCAACCACATTAGGAGTAGCTGTGACTCTGTCACTAAGAGGAACCACAGATATTTAAGATCACATTACTGTTGTTGAAAATTGCTTCAAATGTTTACCAGATTTAGACAAGCTGTTAGACCTTGTTATACAATTCACAGGGGGAAAAGTACATTTATAGTACTCTATCAAGCATTGGTTTGCTCTTAGATAGTTCAGGGCTGAGGACTCCACAGATTTCCTCATCAGCTATTTCACTCACGATGAGAGTGGAGAAAAAAAGTCTTTTTATATTCAAATAGCATCTTTACATATGTTGCATAAAAATTGACATTACCTTGAATATAGTAGTACAATATCAATAATATGGTCATCATTATATGAGAGACAATACTCATACAGACAATACAGACTGAAAAACTTCTACAGTGAAAAATGACACTGCTTGAACAAATTTTCCGTCAGAGCTACATAATCAGTAACACTGAGATGTCTTACAGGCTAGCTGTGATAACTAAATGGGATAACATACACCCAGGATGTTATTCGGCATACAGGACAATACAGCACCTATATTAAGAGGATTGTTATATCATACATGCAGTGCAAATTAACAGTAGTTTCTAACTTCTTCTCCTTAAATATATCCATGTTTTTTTAATTTACCAGTCCGAAGTGAATTTCTAAAACATGAAGGCCATATCTCTTATATTTCAATTTAGTTCATAATTAAACTACCAATATTTTGAAAGCCAAAGTACAAAAAGATTTGATAAGGACAATATTCAAGACCCAGATAACCATAATGATGTGACCACTCACCTAGAGCCAGACATCCTGGAAGTGGGCCTTTGGCAGCATCGCTACGAACAAAGCTAGTGGAGGTGATGGAATTCCAGTGGAGCTATTTCAAATCCTAAAAAATGATGCTGTGAAAGTGCTGCACTCAATATGCCAGCAAATTTGGAAAACTCATCAGTGGTCACAGGAATGGAAAGGGTGTTTTCATTCCAATCCCAAAGAAAGGCAATGCCGAAGAATGTTCAAACTACCACACAATTGCACTCATCTCACATTCTAGCAAAGTAATGCCCAAAATTCTCCAAGTCAAGCTTTGACAGTATGTGAACTGTGAACTTCTAGATGTTCAAGCTGGATTTAGAAAAGGCGGAGGAATCAGAGATCAAATTGACAACATCCTTCAGATCATCAAAAAGGCAAGAGAGTTCCAGAAAAACATCTATTTCTGCTTTATCGACTATGCCAAAGCCTTTGACTGTGTGGATCACAACAGACTGTGGAAAATTCTTAAAGAGATGGCAGTATCAGACCACCTCACCTGCCTCCTGAGAAATCTGAATGCAGGTCAGAAAGGTTAGAACTGGACATGGAACAACAGACTGGTTCTAAATCGGGAAAGGAGTACGTTAAGGCTATATATTGTCACCCTGCTTATTTCACTTATATGCAGAGTACATCATGAGAAATGCTGGGCTGCATGAAGCACAAGCTGGAATCAAGATTGCTGGGAGAAATATCAATAACCTCAGATATGCAGATGACACCACCCTTATGGCAGAAAGTGAAGAGGAACTAAAGAGCCTCTTGATGAAAGTGAAAAAGGAAAGTGAAAAAGTTAACTTAAAACTGAACATTCAGAAAACTAAGATCATGGCATCCAATCCCATCACTTCATGGCAAATAGATGGGGAAACCATGGAAACAGTGAGAGACTTAATTTTGGGGGGCTCCAAAATCACTGCAGGTGGTGACTGCAGCCATGAAATTAAAAGACACTTGCTCCTTGGGATAAAAGCTTTGACCAAACCAGACAGCATATTAAAAAGCAGAGACATTACTTTGCCAAAAAAGGTCTGTCTAGTCAAAGCTATTGTTTTTCCAGTAGTCATGTATGGATGTGAGAGTTGAACTATAAAAAAGGCTGAGTGCTAAAGAATTGATGCTTTTGAACTGTGGTGCTGGAGACTTTTGAGAGTCCCCTGGACTGCAAAGAGATCAAACCAGCCAATCCTAAAGGAAATCAGTCCTGAATATTCACTGGAAGGACTGATGTTGAAGCTGAAACTCCAATACTTAGGCCACCTGATGTAAAGAACTGACTCCTCGGAAAAGACCCTGATGCTGGAAAAGATTGAAGGCAGGAGGGGAAGGGGATGACAAAGGATGAGACTGTTGGATGGCATCACCGACTTGATGGACATGAGTTTGAGCAAACTTCGGATGTTGGTGATGGACAGGGAAGCCTGGCATGATGCAGTCCATGAGGTTGCAAAGAATCAGACATGACTGAGTGACTGAACTAAACTGATACTTGGATAGAGACACATTTTGGTTTATAATAACAAATTCTGGGCCTCTAAATTTGTATTACTTTCCAGTTGAAGACACGCCTACAATCTTGCTTGAGAAAGAAAAATTGTTCTGAAACTTTCAAGTACATTTTCAGTATTTTCATGGTTGTATACGATTTTGTTGAGTAAGAACTTTTAGGTGAATCTGGAAAAGTAAGGTTTTGGTGACGTCAATTGTGAAAAATAAATTCTGGCTTCCACAGACAATATTGGAAAGGAATTTTTGTAAACTTTCACAAGACCCAGTCCCCATTGGCAGGGATCCAACTTAATCACCTTTGTATTCTCAGCACATACAGTGATATATGGCCCAGGGTGCTTAATACATGTGCACTGAACAAACACTGCTGATTGCTAGAGAACAGGGAAAGTTATTGTGAATTCCTTCACAAAAATAATATTTAAAATACACAGATACAACTAAATGGGTAATTTCAGAGAATTCTGGACATGGAAAGAGTTTACCAAAAGAAAATGTATTTCAGTTCAGATATATTATACCCTCGTTGCATTCTCTTACCACATCAGCCTGGAAATGAAGAGGCAGGGAAGAAGAGGAGGCACTGAGGCACTGCTAGATGGCCAGTGAAGGAAGGAAGAGTGGTGAAAAGAAAGAAAACCAGTAGTTTTGAGTTCTTTCTTTGCAAAAGGCACTACACTTTGGATGCTTTTATAATTTGCAAAGCAGTTTAATATTATATATCCCAATTTTATTATTCTCATTATATCTAAAAAACAAAAAAAGAGAGAGACCACATTGATGCTGCCTTATGGACTCTTCAAGCAACTCAGTTGACACAAAAAAAGAAAAAATGTGGGTGGGAAGGGAATGGAGAAGCAAACTCTGGACCTGGCAAAGGAGCATATTATGTGTATCCTTTGTTGTGGAATTTGCCAGCCCCACCTGGGCAGCTCTTAAGTCTCTGCAAAACCAAGGAGAGCCTTCTCCTTTTTGATATGTTAAACTATGAAACAGCTGTTTTACGACAACCACAGAAGGGTGAAATACAGACTATATTTTGAGTTCCCAAGTTATGATAAGGAGCACAGATAAAGCCTTTGATCAAGAGCTGTGACTGCTATTATCTATACAACTCAATCTCTGTGGCTTAATTACTTGGATTCTAGGCAATGGCACCCCACTCCAGTACTCTTGCCTGGAAAATCCCATGGACGGAGGAGCCTGGTAGGGTACAGCCCATGGGGTCGCTAAGAGTCAGACATGACTGAGCAACTTCACTTTCACTTTTCCCTTTCATGCACTGGAGAAGGAAATGGCAACCCACTCCAGTGTTCTTGCCTGGAGAATCCCAGGGACGGGGGAGCCTGGTGGGCTGCCGTCTATGGGGTCGCACAGAGTCGGACATGACTGAAGCGACTTAGCAGCAGAACCTTCTGAGTTCTTAGGTAACCTGACAGCTACGTTTCTGTTTCTTTTCAGGTTTCACCTCAAATATACTGCAATTTCCTGGGAACCACATGGGGTCTCTTTAGCAGTTACTGCTATGCTACTTTTACCTATTGTGTTAATTTCATGCATTAACTTCAATGGACCGTAGAATGTTCAGATTTTTGGTCAAATATTATTTGTGTGTGTCTATGAGGGTAGTTTTTGGATGAAATTAGCATTTAAGTTGATAAACTGAGTAAAGAAGATTGGCCTCCCTAATGTGAGTGAGCATCACCCAATCACCTGAAGGCATGAATATAGAACAAAAAGGCTAACCTTCCCCCAAGTAAGTGAGAATTCTTCCTATGTGACTTCCATTGAACTAGAACATCTACTTTTTCCTGCTTTGGATTCAAAATTAAATACTGGTGCATCTTGGTTCTCAAGCCTGCCAATCTGATTGGAACTACACCATTGGCTTTTCTGGTTCTCAGGCATTTGGACTCGGAATGGATCTACATCACTGGTTTCTAGGGTCTCCAGCTTGCCAACTCACTCTGCAGATGTCAGAACTTCTAAGCCTCCATAATCGTGTGAGCCATGATAAATATATATTCATAATATACACACACACACACATAATACATATCTCGTTTCGGTTCTTTTTCTCTGGAAAACTGGCTAACATACCTGTCTTCACACTTTGTCAGTGAGTGTGTTGGCCTACAAATAACTTGGCCTTCTCCTTAGGTTTCCTCAGACTGTACTCTTCCCATCCCTGGGGGCTTTCAATGTCAGCAATCTGACATAAATTGTCTGAATAAAATAGTAGCATTTCAATGTAAAGAAATCTTGCATGTCCTTCCTTCCTTCAACAAAGTTGGGTTTTTCAGCTTCAGCTTCTGTGTCACTATCTTTTTCCTACACTTGCCCTGAAACAGTAGGGGTCACATTATTGTGAAAAAGAAAATTAGAATTCAATGTTAAAGCAGTGAGTGAGCAAATCTGTTAATCAAAAGATAGAAATCATGAATCTTTACACAGTTGAATTTAATTGCACTGAAATATATAAAATTATATCAAAAACATGAAAAATTGTCAAAAACTTAACTATGGTATAAGACTTTAACATATTTATCTCATTTCTGACCAATTAGGCAAAAAATAAAATTACAGAAGATGCAAACAAAAAAGTTAATATGGTTAATTTAATAGCTGCATAGAATACTACATGCGAAGTAAATAGAAAATATAGCTTCTTTCCCCAACCCTCATGGATCATTCACAAAAACAGATCAGTATTAAGCTAGAAAAAATATCTCAATACAATGGAGAAAAGACAGTCTCTTTAATCAAGTGGTGCTGGGAAAACTGGTCAAACACTTGTAAAAGAATGAAACTAGAACACTTTCTAACACCATACACAAAAATAAACTCAAAATGGATTAAAGATCTAACATAAGACCAGAAACTATAAAACTCCTAGAGGAAAACATAGGCAAAACACTCTCCAACATAAATCACAGCAGGTTTCCTGACCCACCTCCTAGAATATTGGAAATAAAAGCAAAAATTAACAAATGGGACCTAATTAAATTTAAAAGCTTTTGCACAACAAAGGAAACTATAAGCAAGGTGAAAAGACAGCCTTCAGAATGGGAGAAAATAATAGCAAACGAAGCAACAGACAAACAATTAATCTCAAAAATATACAAGCAACTCCTGCAGCTGAATTCCAGAAAAATAAACGACCCAATCAAAAAATGGGCCAAAGAACTAAACAGACATTTCTCCAAAGAAGACATACAGATGGCTAACAAACACATGAAAAGATGCTCAACATCACTCATTATTAGAGAAATGCAAATCAAAACCACAATGAGGTACCATTTCACACCTGTCAGAATGGCTGCTATCAAAAGTCTACAAGATATAATAGCTTGGAGAGGGTGTGGAGAAAAGGGAACCCTTTACACTGTTGGTGGGAATGCAAACTAGTACAGCCACTATGGAGAACAGTGTGGAGATTCCTTAAAAAACTGGATCATAGGAACGCATACAACCCTCAATCCCACTTGCTGGGCATACACACTGAGGAAACCAGAATTGAAAGAGACACATGTACCCAGTGTTCATTGCAGCACTGTTTATAATAGCCAGGACATGGAAGCAACCTAGATGTCCATCAACAGATGAATGGATAAGGAAGCTGTGGTACATATACACAATGGAATATTACTCAGCCATTTAAAAAAAGGAATTACATTTGAATCAGTTCTATTGAGATGGATGAAAACTGGGAGCCATTTTTATTACAGTGTAAAGTAAAGCCAGAAAAAAAAAAAACACCAATACAGTATACTAATGCATATATATGGAATTTAGAAAGATGGTAATTATGACCCTTTATGCGAGACAGCAAAAGAGACACAGATGTAAAGAAGAGACTTTTGGACTCTGTGGGAGAAGGCGAGGGTGGGTTGGTTTGAGAGAATAGCATTGAAACATGTATATTATCATATATGAAATAGATTGCCAGTCCAGGTTCAATGCATGAGACTGGTTCTCAAGGTTGGTGCACTGGGATGACCCTGAGGGATGGGATGGGGCGGGAGGTGGGAAGGGGGTTCAGGATGGGGAACACATGTAAACCCATGGCTGATTCATGTCAATGTACAGCAAAAACCACTACAATATTGTAAAGTAATTAGCCTCCAATCAAAATAAATACATTATTTTTTTAATGTTTTTATTGTGCCGAGTTACCAGGCTAACTGTATTCTAATGTGTGAAAGGCTTGATCTCAAGGCACCCTTGAGATAGAGTATTGATTTCCCAAAACAGATCAGACATGGATATAGTGATGTGTGGTATTGAATTTCACAGGATTAATCATTTGTACATTTTGAGCCATTTAGTTTGTGAGGTTGCATAATCATAAATGCCAGGGAATACCTATCCATCTAGGTTCTTATATTATTTTGGGGTTGGACTTAAGATTGCCCATGACACCATGTAGAATTTTTACCTCTGTGGTCTACTTTTCCAATGGCATTCTCCCTAACCACAGAGAAGCAGCAGAGAGGAGCTAATGGCAACACTGCTGAACTTATAAAGCAGTTGGAGACAGAATAAGCCCCCAACATGGAAGCAGACAGACTTTCTCTAAGTGTGGTGTCTGCTTAGTGTCAGAACTCTCTATTTCAGTGCTTCTCAAACTCTAATATGTATATGAATATCTTGGGGATCTAGTTACTTATACAGATTCAGACTCATTAAGTCTGGGTTGGAACCTGACAGCCTGCATTACTGCAAGCTCCCAGGTGATGCTGGTGTTACTGGTCAGTGGGTCACACCTAGGATTGTAAAGATCTCACTTCCCTAATATCTTCTAGCTTACAATCTATCCCTGAACTCTGTATGGGCCTCTAAATTTCTGTAGCAGATCAAGTTTTCATTCTCAACTCCTTTCCTCCTGAGTACGGGCTGCACAATGCCTAACAGCCACCTATAAGTGTTTTATAAATGACCCACTTTTTTAAAAGTAAAAGAGTTACTTTTTTTTAAATAAATGTATTTATTTTAGTTGGGGGCTAAATTACTTTACAATATTGTAGTAGTTTCTTTTATTGAGCACTTACGTTGTGCCAGTGGTAAATGTGTTGATACAATTTCTTATTTAGTGTTCCAGTATGTACTACTCTGAGATAAACAGTCTTATTTCCCACATTTGGTAGGAAAAGAGAGGAAGGTTCTGGGAGATAAAATGACTTGCCTAGGGTTCAACAATTACCTGTGCCACTGAGCTTAAAACTTTACCCTGCAATAATCCAGAGCCTAGGTTATGACCCCTGTATCATACTGTCTCTAAGTGGGAATTTCATTTTTCTATCTATAGAAAGCCCCAAATAAACCCTCCTTTCAAGTCTGCAAATGTACTGTGGAAGAAAAGCAAGGATGCCATTAGCTTATTAGAAAAAGTTACTCTTTCCTCAAGCAAAATATTCAAGTTGTTTTTTCTTATTTATTGTTCTAATGTCTCATTTTTAATAGAAATGGTCACTACTGTGATTTATGTTTCTTATGATGTTATAATACTTAAATCAGTTTTAGGAAATTTAAGTTTTGAGAGATTATCTTCTCTTCTGTCTACTAATATTGGTTTAGTTAAATATACCCACAGTGATAAGTGTTTGGAAATATACCTGGTAAATTATTGCTGCAAAAATGTTGTGACACATTAATAGGAGCAACACTGAGTTTTAGGAAAGTTGTCATTGACACATACATCAATGCCCAATCAATATTCTATTGTTACTATGCACAGTCTATTTTAATTGTAAACTTTTATATAGTTCCAGAGGTTCGGTTATTATGACTTTTCAAATTATATATGTCATTTAGAGCACTGAAAAGGCTATGTTAAAATTTTGTCATAAACTTCATTTAAATATTAAATTGCTGTATCTTCAATAATCTATAAGGGAAAAGAATCTGGAAAAGATATGTGTGTGTATATTTACATCATGTATAACTGAATCACTTTGCTGTACAACCTGAAACTAACACAACATTGTAAACCAACTATACTTCAATTAAAGAATTTTTATAATAAAAAATAAAGATTATACTGATATACGAATATGAAAAAATAAATATTAAAAACAGCTTAAGAACATATAGGGGCCAATTGTGATGTTTAGAATCAAATTGACTTCCTTCATTTCCTAGAATTTTCTACAATGGAAAAGTTAGGGTTGATTATCAAAAGACTGTAAATTCTTAGCATCAATCATGTATTTTCATGAATACCATAGGCTATCTTTTCTTCAAATAACTTTAAAAACCCTTTAGTGCATTTCGTAAAATTATGTATGTAGATTTTTCCTTGTATTTGTCCTTATGACATTAATTTTTAAAAAGACTAATAAATTAATACTGAATAAATAAATTTAAAATTAGATACTTTTAAAAGGATACTTTTGGTTTGCAATCTGCAATGTATATCACTATTAATAGAATGAAAAGTGTCTAAAAAACCACTACATATAGCCTCCAGTTGAAACTTTAATGACACGAATATCTGACCATTGAGTATTTGACAAAAGCTTCAGATTTGTGATTAAATGTTTTTCAATACACTCCCAAATCTCATTGAAACTAAGATGTCATCTGATTTTTGTTCTACATTCTAAAAATCAGTGGTGTCAAAAGGTATTTTATGTATTATTTACTCTAAATAGAAAGTACATAACAAGGAATATAGAAAGCTTTAAAATCTAAATTTTGCCCATAGTATATTGCAACCCCTTGCTTCCTATACACAGTTGAAAAATTATTGAATGCTACCTCCCCACAATAGAGTTTATCTGGATTTAGTCTTTGTAAGTAGTCCTAAAACATGTGTATTATCTTTCTACAGATGTGTCATTCCCTGGGCCAAAAAGAATTCCAAATATCTACAGATATAGAAATATGTGCTGTTGGGAAATTCACAAATGTAACAAAAATGTTATCTGCTAAATATGAATTGAAATAATGCATTACATACAAAAATAATGAAATAATTTCTAAAATTTATATTATTATTCTGTATTACTTAAGATGTCAAGGTTTTGAAAACTTAAAGACCTGGAAAGAAATGGAAAAGTATAACTCTCACACAGAAAAACAAATCAAGGCAACAGAAAATACTCTTTGGGAAGGTCCTGAAGTCAAATTTAACAAAGACTAAAAAGCAGTCATTATCATTATGTTTAAAGAACCAAAGTAAAACATGTTTAAAGAAGGAAATAAAGCGACATCAGTACTATGGTTGTGTACAATACTCATTCTTTTATCCCTCATTTTTAACAACAAATTAGACATCCATTCACAAACACGAGTGCCTCTGTTGGAGTTGGGGATTTCAGCACCATATGCCAAAGGACCCAGGAAATGGACAGACCTAGGTTTGGGCTGCAGAATCAGCACAGCCAGCTAACTTGCCACAACCTCTTTTGCCATGGTTAGGAAAAATCATGGAGTGTGCTGACCTGGGAAGATACCACAGAAAGAGAATTTTCAGAATTCCAGCCTTCTCGAGGGGAAAGTCTATTGGAATCCACGTCACTGAAGCAAAACATATATATAATTTGAAAGATTTTGGATGCAAAACATACAGAAAAAGAACTTTGCCAAAACCACCCCTCCACAACTCAACTCTGCATAGGACTGAACTATCCAGCAATGGCACCTCTCCCACTGGGGAAAAGGAAAGCAAAGAGTGAGTGTCAGGCTATCCCAGCTGCATGGGACATGCCAGGAGAAAACCATTTCTCTCCAGCAGTACCCACAGTATTAACATGGGGACCTCCATGACTGGAGGGGCTTCCCTTGTGGCTCAGCTGGTAAAGAATCTGCTTGCAATGAGGGAGACCTGGGCTCAATCCCTCGGTTGGGAAGATCCCCTGAAGAAGGGAAAGGCTACCGACTCCAGTATTCTGGCCTGGAGAATTCCATGGACCATATAGTTCACGGGGTTGCAAAGAGTTGGACACGACTGAGTGACTTTCACTTTCCCTTTCCATGACTGGGAAAAGGGCCATCAGGAAAGAGGTAAAAAAAATATCAAAGGGGATTAAAAGAACATCGTTCTGCTGACTGTGCTCACGACTTCAGCAAGAAGCCTGCTCATAAGCCTCTGCAAGGACCTCACTGTAAGGTTTCTAGAACAAGGTCCACAGGAAACCCCCTCGAACAAGGTCTATGGGAAACCCCAATGCCACCAGTACTAAATTCATATCTCCTCCCACTCTGCAGCTTATTTATAATAACCGAGATACAGAAACATGAGTGTTGTCAATAGATGAATGTATTAAAAAAAGTTGTGATGTACACACACGTATTAGATTATCATTCACCCATGAGAAAGAAGGAAATCCTGCCATTTGTGAGAACAAAGACTGATGTGGAGGGCATTATGCTAACGGAGATAAGTCATACAGAGAAAGACAAACACAGCATGATGTCACTTAATAGGTGGAAACTAAAAAAGCTTAACTTATATACACAGAGAGTAGAATGATGGTTATCAGGGGCTGAGGGATAGAGGAAAGGGGAACTGTTGGTCAAAGATGGTCAAACTAGGAGATGATTAATTTCTCGGGATCCAATGCACAATATGGCAATCAGCGTTAACACTATATTGGATACTTGAAAGTCACTAAGAGAATAGATCCTAATTGTCCTCACCACCACCACCCCCCAAAAAAAAACAGATGATAATTATGTGATACAGGTGTTAGCTAATACTGTGGTGGGAATCATACTGCAATATATTAATGTATGTATCAAATCAACACATGGTACATGTTAAACTTACACAGTGTTATTATATGTCAATTGTAACTCAGTAAGATTTTAAGACCTCTTTAGCTTTTAAAATAATATAGCAGTATTTTCATGTATAATAATTCTTTAGATGCTATTGAAGAGTGGAGTATTTTTTTGCGTGTGCCATTAAGTCACCCATTACTATTTCTGAGGTTTAATTTTTAAAGACTGTTCATTGCTTCCTCAGGATCTACTGTCACTTTTTGATCCTATTTTAATTTCTTGCCTCAGATTTTCTCCTTTACATTAGACACAGCTGGCTATAGTAGGTCCACTAATGTGTGATAGTCTTTGTGACACTTACATTCTTCTGGATTCATTATAGTTGTATATATGCTGAGAATGTCAAAATACATACTCAGTATTTCTAATGTGATATAGATAGTACTCTATGCATTTATCTATTCTCAAGCTATTTCTTTAACTATTCATCTTTTAAAATGTATTTGTTTAATTGTAGTTATATTAAATGTATGTATTTATTGATTGCCTTGTTTTTATATCTTTTCAATTAGATTAAACATGTTACTGATGTTTAATATAAAATATTAATATTTAATATTAACATGATAAAATATTTGTAAAAATGTAAAGGAAGTTATGATGAGAAGGACTCATTCAATAGAGAATAAATTGACAAATTATGAAAAAGAGCCAAATGAATTTCTGGATTTTAATTAAAACAACTAAAATGAAAAAAATTCAGTAGAGAGTTCAACAGATTTGAACTAGCAGAAGAAAGACTCAAAGCTGTAGACTGATCAAAAGAATGTATATAGTTTGAACATCATACACACAAAAATGAAGATAATGTAACAGAGCCTGAGAGAAATGTGCAACACCATTAAGTGGAAACTGTGGCAAGACGCTTGCTCCTGAGGAGAAAAACAGTAGTCTTGTACACAAGTGAGAGATTGGACCAAAAAAGGGAAGGCAACATAGTGCTAGTGAATTGATAACTTTCAAAAATTGTGTTCGCGGTGAGGACAACACTATTCCGAGTAGGTCCCTTTCTGATTCAAGGAGATTAAAAACCAGTTCAGTCTAAAAAGTGGGAAATTACGTTTCGGAAATATTTTCCTATTCGGACTGGACTTCGATGCTGAAACTTTCAATTTCTACAGTTGGGCCACTGATGTGAAGAGCTGACTCATGGACAAAAGATCCTGTTATGTGGGAAATCGATTGGGAAAAAAAGAGTGTGAAGAGATCGCGGATGAGAATGGTTGAAAAAATTTTGGATCGATATGGAACTCAATGGACAGGGTTATTATTGAGCTCATATGCTCTCTCAGAGAGAGAAACGTGAAGGACAGGGAAGCCTGGTGATGCATGCATTCCATGGTGGTAGCAAAAGAGACATGGGACTTGACTTAGCACGATTGAACAATCCATTAACACTGCACAACATACATGGACTGGCCATTCACAGTGTAATTGTACAAAAATAAAAAAAATACACAAAAAATAAAATTGAGAAAAATTAATGTAAGCAGAAATCTTCCGTATTTGAAAAAAATAGCTGGAAAAACTCAAATTCACACATTTTGACCTTTTATAAAAGAATTATATTTATATCTCCTTACAATACAAAATAAAGTTAACTAAAACTCCAACTTAGACAAACATAAAATTAATAGCATAAAAAGAAATTACACCCAGATATATCATGATAAAAAAAAATCTAAAAGCATGAAAAGAGAGATTACGATAATCGCTCATTATCTGTGTCGAAATATAATGACGAGCAGCAAGAATGAGAATATATTACTTAACACGTAAAAAAGGGATACTACCATGTTAGATTTAGATCCTCTAGCTATGTTATTCTATTCAGAACTATGATGTAGGTTGGGATAGGGACAGGGAGACTGTTTCGTGTATTTGCTTTTTAATTTTGATGAAAGAAAATAGAACTAAAGGACCAGAATTTATTCGCAGAAAAAGGCCTATGCTTTACAAAAAAATGTAAGGTGTGAAAATGTTAAACACATTTCGAATATTTTTTCATGAAAATAAAAAATATGTCGTTTACTATTGAATTCACTCTAACCTCTTATCAAATAGGATAGAGCTTATCTGTATTGGAAGTTCGTGTAGCTGTGCTTTTGAAAGTGATACAGATGTATAAATATCTCAACAAATATATAGGAAAATGATAAACCCCTCAAATGTAGTCAGTGTGAAATTATGAATTATTTATAACACATGTGATAAATGCCTATCTGTGTTTCCATCCCTCTCCGCTAACCTTAACTCGAGTGTTTGTTAAAAATATATTAAACGCAGTACTCATTATACTACACATATTATTATATGTATTATATGGATTGGCAATATGTACTTGTTGACCTGCATTCTTTTGACATAATAACCAGTAGAGGATAGTATATATTATCTTCAATACGTGAATATAAGAGGTTTAGGAAGCAACGACGTCAAGGAAGTGATGCCAAGGATAACATGATTAACAAGAAAGCACTACATGCGGGAGATTTTTTAGTAGAATAATGATTCAATTTTATCAACAGAAATTGAGTAGGAAGAAATTAGATTATAAAAAGAGGACGTGAATTAGTACAAAAACTTCTATAAAGAATAGATGTTCTTTTTGTTTGTATCAACGCTTTATGCCAAAAGATGAGCAAAATATTTTTAATACTGTTGTTCTCTTGTAGAATATATACAGATATATTCTTGTAAATAATAGCAAGAAAAAAGGAGGGGACAAGTGAATTATAGCTCTAGTAGAATCTAGAGAGAATAGGGGAGAGTACGATGTTTTCTACATCACTGGTGCGCTCTTGCTGCTGCGTGCGGCTGGCTAAAGTTGTGTTTTCCGACTCAGTCTTGTGTTGTGCTGACTACTGTGCTGACCGTCTACCATAGACTTGGTCTGACCCAACCAGGCTCTTGTCAGACCCTGGGATTTCTCTCCAGCTAGGTAAAGTAAATATGGATGGTGGGTTGTCCATTCCTTCTCCTGTTGGTCCAGGTTGGAACAATAGGGGAGAATATAGCTGAAGTTATTGGGATTGATGGTTCGACTCAGTCCTCTATTTGACTGCTTAAGCGATCCCATGGAGTGTAGCTACCAGGCTCTTCCTCCGTCCATGGGAATTTATCCAACGGGGCAGAGAGTTCCTGTGAGTGGCGGTTTGCCATAGCCTTCTCTGATATACATCAATGGAATTAGTTAATAATAATTTCGTGAAGATATAAAGATTACTGATAATAAGACATTAATACTCTGTAGAGAAGTATGGAGTCGTCTGGCTTATATAGACCTAATGGACTTAAAAATTTTGCCAACAGTGGATAAAAACGATTTAAGAAAAATTCTATTACACTAGAAAGAAAACATTCACCTAGATAAAATAGGAAGAAAGCAGTAAACTAGTGGAATAGAGGGGTGAAATGCGGTTAGCAAAAGAGGACCAAAGCATCAAAAAAGTTTAGTTAACAATGTGGCACCCCCCCCCCCCCCCATAACCAAGAAAGGACAGTCCCCATATAAGCCTCAATACCATATCAAAGACGAGTTACACAGGCCACACAGACGTATCATAGATAATAATATATAAATTAATGTGAATAAAAAATGTTTTTGAATACAAAAAAATACAGAGAGAGATAGTGGTTTCAGATAGAGGATCCGAAACATAAAACACAAAAAAATATTAAAAAAAAAAGATAAAAAAAAAAAAATCAAAAAATAAACAAACATCCATAAGCACCGATGATACAATCTAATTTATTTTTTTGTATGCGCTAATCCAAGCAAGACAGTGTTCTTTTAAATTTATCGTCTTTGAAAAACCACACAGGTCTCAAACTGTGAGAAAGACTAGGTTTTGAAGAGAACGTGAAAATGAATGTACATAAAGGCTTATAGATATCATGTATAACAGCTAACTTAGTGAAGTGACTGAAACCACAACTGATAAGTCATCTCATTCTTCCAGAGTGAAAGCATACGGCTTTGAAATGAATTTTGTTACAGATGGTGTAGGCAAATATAAGAGTGTATTTATACTCTAAGTAATACTCAAATGTATAAATTATTCTTATCATTAAGATAAGCAAATTGAAGATTTGAATGTTTATCTAACAGCGGGAGGCCAAGAATATAAAGGATAACTGATACAAGAACAAAAGTATGTTGAAATTAATACATATCACACCAAATAAATGTTGATAAGTCTATTCTAAACAGTCTGAATCTAGTTCAGTAAAGGATGGTAAATAAACTAGGGCAGAAAGAAAAATCAATCAGGAAAATGCAAATATCTTTAAACAACATCATAAGATCCAATAGGCTTGAGACAGGCATTTTAAAAGAATCCATCCCTCATCCTCCAAAACGGAGTGGGAAATGGCATTCGGCTCAATACCCACTCCCGTGTTGCCGCTGCATGGAGAATCCAGGGAACAAGGGGAAGTTCCCTGGTTGGTTTTGCTTTACCGGTTATATTTTTGGGGGGTTTGGAACGGAAGTCGGACGCCCGACTGATGAGGTGATTTGAGTCAGCACCAGCGGAGCCACTCCCAAACGCTTGAAATACACATCCTATTTGGTAGTTTTGCACCTTGGATTTTATTCTCAGGCTAAGAATCATAAACCATCATTGATTAGCCCTATCAAAAAAGACGCCCTTAGTAAATTTAAAAAGGATCTAAACATGGTTTTTACAAAGTCATCTTGATTTCCCAAATGTTTTACTAACTTACGGCATTTGATAAGTATACGATCTCGGATGGTTTTAACGCAAGCCAGGAGTAAATAACAGGTCTGGTTTAATTTGCAAGTATCTGCGAATTTGAAGGACAGTATTTTAAGTACGATAGTCTAAGTGAGTCACAAATAAAGAATCAAACAAATTAGTCAATATATTAAGACAATATATTAAAATGGGAAAACTTTTTTTAGTTTACAAGACGCAACAAATATATACAATAACTTATAGGACAGCAGCTAGAATTAGTGCTATAAGGAATGCTTGTCTTAGGGAAGCTTGTATATGTTCAATTATAGAAAAGAAATGTACATATAGTATAACAGTGGTCAAACATTTAACTATAATCACTGGAACAACAAAGATTATTAACCCTAACAGCAGAGGAAAAGGACATGAAAGTATAGAGAGTTCGTTGAGTAGAAATAATAAATTGAAATAGAACAAAGCAAAGTGCATTAAAGAAAAAAAAAACATCGCCGCCAACAGGAATTCAAAAAATATTTTAAGATGAGTGGTTTTACAGATTTAAAAATTTTAAAAAAATGAAGATTCAAATTCATGCAAATGCAACTAAGCCATTAGCTTAGATAGAAGAAAATTTATAGTTACAAATGCTTACATTGTGACTAAAAATTCCGTAACTCTTCAACTTGAAGAACACCTTAGCTTTTAACCTTAGACGACTGTTTTAATAATATAGTAACTATAATCCCACTAAAGAGCAAGCACAGGGCATAAATAAGAAATAAAATATTAGATTAAATAATAAAAACGGATCAGGATAGAAACACAAACAGAAAAAAATATGTTTAAAAGAATGGATGTCTTGTGAAAAAAGATCATAGGATTATAAAAATTGACAATACGCTTTAGGTGAAACTAGAACGCAGCGCGCAAAAAGAAAATAAAAAGAATACCTAAGAATCAGATAATAACGGAGGACCCATTAAATTAATAATGATTGTACAGAAATAAAGGATTGGAGTGGTGGAAATTGACTATTACCAAATACATAGAAATACAATTTATTAAATAAACATATTGATGGAAAAAACAGGCAAAAAATTATTCGTAGTAAAGGGGACACAACAGTCAGTACTAGAAATACTGATCCAAAAGAGGACAATATAATAGAGACTAAAATTAGACACCTTATGAAATAGAGTATATATACGGGTGGGAGCTGTATATGTAGTAATTTAAAGATTTTCCAACAACCAGAAGCTTGCAGGACTCCCCCCAGCTCAAGGTTCACAGGTGAACTTTGTTAGTCATAGTAAATAATTAAAGAGAGAATTAATTAGTAATAACAATATTCATTCACAGGACCCAAGATTCATCCAAAGAGATAGTGTATATACATAGTGGATGTTGGACCAGTTATTTATAAACCTGAATTCATTTAATCCTGACAACTGTTCTAGGATTTTGGGAAGAATCTGTATTCCAAGTTTTTGTAAATGTAATTTGGACTAAAAAAAATAGAAGGGTTAGAGTAACACTGTTGGAATGGGTCGAATTCCTGATATGTAACTAAGCATTGGATCAATTGTCTTTTAATTCCATATTGTCTCATGTCTAACCGTTCATTCTAGTGGTCTAAAGTAAGGATTTTAGGTTATAATACGTCTATCTTTTCGCCGCAATTTTAGTTGATGTATGGGGCTATTGGAGGCACACGCAGCCACGTCTCACCTGCTCGACCAATGTAGATCGCAGATCGGTATTGAAGCCCAGCATGAGTTAGATTCTTTTAAGTGTGTGTGCGTCAGTTCCTGAGCGAATCTGACTGCATTAATGTCGGTCAAACTGTCTGTAGACTGCACTTGATTTACGAGAGCAAAGTCGATGCGATAGGTTTTATATGAGTGTTATCCAAATACCTTTAAGATTCCACATATCTCTCCATGCGCATTTTACTTCTAGTGAATACCTAGTGCCTTAGCTACATAGAGACAGATCGTAAGTTTTGCACTACTAATCACACCCTACCCAATGTTTCATGGCACCTTCTTTTTATTTACAGTATGGTTTCCTGGTATCCACAGGCTAGCCATTCTTTTGCTCCTATCCCTCTCCCTGGCCCACCCTGCGCTTATCGCTATTCTTAAATTACCCCATTGAGACTATGAAACAATATTAGAAGAATAAACTCTGAAGGTAATAAATGGTATGTTTGGGGATGAAAATTGCAAATGTCATGATGGGGTCTGTGCCCCTCGAAACACTCCGGATGAAGCATGCTCTTCATAGGCTATCCCCTAGAGGAAGTTTAATTTTTTCATTTGACATGGTCTAAGCGGCCGAGAATAGTAAAATATGGAAGTATTTATGCTATCACCGAACAACTTTGTTGCACATGCAGTAGGCTGACCCTTTTAGAGGATATCTAGACATCTCGTGAAATTGTGAGTTTTGCCGTGAAAAGGTGTATTTAAGAGTTACAAATTTTTCCGGACTCCCATTTGATTGTTATTTATCAAGATTTTTGATCTTGAGGTTATTCTGAGTCTCCTTGATCACTGCGCTTCAAAGTTTACGTTTCACTCGGCTACCCGTAATTATTCCCATGTCTTTCCATTCTAAAATAAAAAAAAGGTAAGGATTCATTGGGATATACATGCTGGGCCTTAAAAATGTTGTAGTATACAAATATTGATGGGCAATTCATTGCAAGACATAGTATTGCTCTAGAAAAGATAATGGGTTAGAAACACCGCCTCATAGAAGCACTACAATCTTAGGTTTATGGTGATATGTGTTATTTTACCAAATTAATGAAAAACTGCTATGGGTAGAAAGTATGACCATATGTTTTCCTGAAAACAGGTACTAGATAGACAGTAACTTCAAGGGGAGCGTTGGGGATAAAGAAATGGATCAAAGCGCTGGACTTCCTTTGCCCTACTAGCCGAGCCGATGAATAGGAGTTTGGATAAGTATGCTCGCTTGGACACATTGTATTCAGGTGCCTAAAGTAGAATACTAGGGAATCTTGATGGTAATTGAAAGAGTTGTCGTGGAGGAAATAACAAAGAGCCATTATCCCTGATGATCATAAGGCAGTGTGAGGCAAATGATAGAATTTAAGATTAAGCCGGTTGTGTCATATTTCAAATCATCATCAACAACTAAAGTTTGTTCATGTCACTGGCGTTTTAAGTCTTGTACGAGAGCTCGTGGCTCTACGAAAAGAGCATTGTCATATACAATGATTGACTTGCTAATGACTTAAATTAGTGGAACAAAGGGAATCTTCACGCAATGGACTTATTTGCAAGACTAGCTTAGGCTTGTATTTGAATTTGAAAGATACTCAATTAGAAAAACGTAGTGTTCGTACACCCAGACCTAACCCAGTTTGCCTTTTGTTAAAATGCGGGCCAATTCCACAGTAACGCAGGATGTAAGGGTGAAGAAGTATCCTCTGGTCTGACTCATGCGTGCTTGCGTTCACCGACTCTTGCGGCCACATGGAAAGGGATTGGGCACTTGGTTTTTTTTTTCTAGTAATCCCTAGCTTGGTGAGCGAGTGCAGTTTCATCGTTAGAGATGGAGGAAAAGTACTGCAAGCGCCATCTGTTATGTCGTGATATTGGCTCACGCTGCTTGCAAATATAAAAATAGAGATCTGGCTGACTAGATATGATTAACTTAAATCGGCAGATTGCATTGCTCAGGCAGCGGAAAATAGGGATTAGTCTGTTTCCCCCTTTAATTATTGTTCCCTCCTTTACTATGTTGAAATGGTCTGTAAACGTTAAAATTTTAGCCCAGCACACATACAAACTCCTCCATAAAAAAAAAGATTTAATATTATTATTTTTTCCTTGAACGTAGGTGTGTTTTAAAATACTCGATTTCTAGTTTCTATTTTTAGATCTCCGGTATACCTGTTTCAACAACACACTCTCTTTATCTTATTCTTGTTCTGTTTTACATTTTTAGGGGATAAGATATAGTGCTTTACTAACGATTGTGTTATGCTTCTGCGCTACATACAGCAGATATGAGGCAGGGGAGTGTACTTACATTAGAGCCAGCCCATCATATCTCGTTTTCATAATTTATTTTTACTATATTTTTTGGTCACTGCATGCTTGGGGGAGTAATCTCATGCTAACAAGGAACTTTTCTCTAGTTTATGGTGATGAGGGGGTCTACTCCTCTAGTTCTTGGGGCTCCAGTGCTTCTCCATTGCAGTGATTTCGATTTTTGTTGGCTCTCTCTTTGTTGTGGAGCACGGCTCTAGGCAACAGTTCAGGCTTCTCAGTGGGTAAGTTAGTGTAGCCAAGATCACGCATGAGGTGTCTCTATGAGCGTTCATGGCTCATTCGCAGTCTCTTAATGTGGCTCATCAGGCTTTAGTTGCTACAGGCATGTCAGTGGAAGGATAGAAGATCCAACCTTTTGGTAGGAGATATGGGGGCTTCCCTTGTAGGTCAGTCGCGTGGAGATCAATCCCACAAAAAACGAGTCTGCTGCAGAGTTAGAGGAGACGTCAGGGTCGCGGTGCGGTTCGATGTCCTAGTCTCAGGACGATTCCTCTAGGGAGTAACGGAATAAATGAACCCGCACTCCCGTATAATTGCCTCTGGAGAATTCTCATGGACGAGGAGCTCAAGGTGGGGGATACACATGTAATTGCTGGGCTTCAAACTACTCCTGAATTTACTCCACCAGAGAACCTAGGGTCAAGATGGGTAGGGAGGTATTCCTATCATACTTTCCACATCGGGATGTCAGGCAGGGATGGAGGGGTGGGGAGGTGGGGATGGGGGGGGGGGGGTGGGGGGAGGGGGGGGGGGGGGGTTGGAGAGGGGAGGGGGGGGGGTGTGGGGAGGAGCGAGGGAAACAAGTCCCTAGATCTATCACTCTCTGTGGGGATTTTCCGTTTCCCTTTCTAGGTCTATCTTCAGAACACTGAGTTTTCCCGGTAGCGTGTCTAGAGTAGGTTCTAATTTTAATCTATTTTGTACCTCATAGTGGTATAGATATGGCTCATACCACACTTTCCAATTCATCCCTACCCTCTCTTCCTCCCCCAGACTAGCGACTCAAGAGGTATGGACTATGAATTACAGATTGAAGTTTAAGTTGTTCAGAAAGAAAACACAAAAGTTTGTATAAATATTGCTGTAGGTGCCGCATCTAGAAAAGTTAGATACAGGGTTGAACTGTAGTCTGGTTATGGTCATAACTGTTCTTAACTGCTATCTTCATATTCTAAATCATGTATTCTTTTGGAGATTAATTAGGCATGCAACATGTTGTGTGTCTGTGATTTATATTCTACATCATACAAATTAAGCTTCCTGTTTTTTGTTTTTATAAAAAGAGAAAATTGACATTCTGTAGCCCCCAGGAGTGGTTATTTATATTTAACATTAAGTCATCTTTATGCTTGGAAGCATTGAGAATTTGTAGTTGGACTTATCTAGGGTTAATTTTAGAAAGTATGAATATTATTTATTCTCTGATTATTCAAACACTTGTGTAGGGCCCTGTTCTGTAGACAGCTCACTTTGCATGTACTTATAGATTCCTCTAATCCTTTTAAAAGGCAAACCACTGTGAGGTATTGTTGAGTACTATTAATTTATGGAAAGTGAATTTTCTCATCAAGTGGGTGGAAATTTGTGAGCACGCTGTGAGATCTAGCTCACAATTTGTCGCCCCTTTGGACTAGACTTTGAAGGTCAGTCAACCTCGGCACGCAGATGGGAAACAGACCAATGTAGCTATATTGAGTCAATCAATACAGTGCAGGGAAGGCAGGCTGTGTGCTGAATAGAGCCCACGCATTTTCTCAAACACGATCATTCGGTTACTTTTCTTCTTCTGTGTGGAATAATGATTTTCAAGAACACTTGATATATATTTTCACATCTAAAATAATAAAATAACAACTTCACGCCAATACAGCCGATTCATTTTTCTGTATTAGGTTTGATTACATATCCGGCCCAACATAGACTAAGAAAGATGATAGTGAAATGGTCTTGCCTCCATGTGGATTGCGAGGCATTCTATTAAATTCACCAACTACTAGGGCTAAAATACTCTAGTGGAGGCAAATGGGAAATTCTCCCTCAGTACTGGATCCGTATTTAAACAATCCTAATAAGGGCAAAACGAATGTTGTTAAAAGTATTACAGACAATATGCCAGCAAATATTGGGGGAAACTCAGCAGTGACCATCAGGACTAGGAAGATTAAGGTCCAGTTCTGTGTGCAATTCAATCCACATAAAAGAGAAAGGCACAGCAAAAGCAATTGAATTTCAAAGCTGCGTGTACAACTTGTTGCGTCCATTTCATATGCATTTAGCCAATAGGTCTGATTCTCAAATAGGTCCTCTCAAGCTAGGCTTCATAGCAATCTATGACAACCAAGAAATTCCAAGATGTACAAGCTGGATTTAGGAAAAGGCAGAGGAACCAGGAGATCTAAAGTGTTTTGCCAAATGTGCTGTGGCGGGGCCTGGATCACAGAAAAACAGCAATGGGAATGGTTCCAGAATAGACATTCTACTTTATTACTTCACTGTACTACATTTTAAGCTACTTTGGACTCTGGATGGATAACTAATTATATATTTTGGATACAGATTTGCTCACAAGAGTTGGGAATACCAGACCAAAATTTACTGCCTTTGCCTCCTGTGGACTGAATACTCCAGTTGCAGAGAACAAGATGTATGTATGCGAGCACCATCTTGACAACCCAGCATTGTTTAAAAATAACTGGTTCAAAAATTGGAAAAGGACGGTCCGTGACCAGAAGGTCATGTTATATTTATCACCTGGCTATAACTTATAATCGCTTATATATGCAGGAGAGTTAGCTAACTATCATGTTGAGTAGAAATGATATGGTTAGGGGACTCTGGAAGTACTTACGACTAAAGCGTGGTAATTGCAGGGAGTGCCAGGCGGAAATGAGTCATTCAGATCTCTCAGATATGCAGACAGATACCACCGCTAATGAACAGACAAGTGATGAGAAGACGAACTAAGGCGGCTCTTGGATGCTGGTTTATTGGGTTTCTTGTCATTTGACGAAGAATAAGTGGCTTAAGTAACAACTTAACATTAAAAAAAACTCAAGCAGCATCAATGGGTCAATCTGGTCATTAGACATTCTAGTGGGAGATAAAATAGAAATGGGGCATAATGATAAACAAATTTGAACGAAATTTTCTTCTTTTGGTCCAATAAACCAAACTGTTTTTGTGGGGGGAAGTATGATTTGGATGATTATTGACCATAATAGATTCGTATATAAGACATCCTTGCTTCTTTGATAAGAAGGAAACATAGTACGAACAACGCTGGAACAGTATTTAACAAGTAGGGACTATCACATCTCTTTACCTCAGCCAAATCGGGTCGTGTGATAGTCAAAGCTACTGGTGTTTACGCAGTGAGTCATTTATGTCCCATGTAAGGGTTATTGTTGAGGAGTTGGACCATGCAACTATAGAGGGCAGTTTCCCCAGAAGTTATGATGCTTTGCCAATTGTGGTATATGTGTGGTGATGAAAAGCCTCTTGAGATATAGTCCCTCTGGACGGCTAAGGGGATCAAACCTCGTCATTCTAAGGATGTAGTCAGAGTAGTCCTGAGATATTTAATGGAAGGCACTGAGATTCGGGTGACAAGTAAGCTTGAACGCGCGGCTACTTTTCCAAAGATTGGTACTGTGGAAACAGGTGTGAAAGAGCCGATTTCATTGGAGAATAAAAAAGAAATAAAGGCAAGGACTCTGCATGTGGGGAAAAGATTTGGAGGCATAGGGCCGGAGGGATACAGGGAGAGAGAGAAGAAAGGAGGGGTGGAGTCGGATCTGACGGAATGAGCTATGGGGAATGCGGTGTAGTGAGGAGTATTGGTCATCTGCATTTCGACTCAATGGGAATGAGTTATTTTAGAGCAAATCAAGAGAGGGACAGTTGTGAAGGACCCGAGAAGCTTTGTTTTGATGCCAATGGTTCTATGGGGTATTCACAAATTTGCTGGACCTCGCACAACACTTAGCAGACTGCTGATACAATCAAGTAACAAGGGTAATTGAAGCCCCTATATCGGATAGACAGAATCACCTGCCATGTAAAGCTCAGAATTATAGAGGTTGTTGCACTGTATTCACACGCGAGGATAAACATGGGGAACATTTTGCCATATTGAAGGCTCAATTCATTCACATTTTAACTGAATCAAAAGGTAGGACAATAGGGGATCCGTGGTGGGTTACAGTGAGGTTGGGAGTTTGCCCATTGCAGAATGGTAGATGCAGCTGAGAGATGGTATATTGTGGACTAGTAAAGCTGGTCTAGGCAAACTTGGATTCCCATGGCTGTGTTTAAACAAAAGCTAAGCGTTTGTACATTGCCAAGCTCTTGGTAATTGAAGCAATGGTCAATTGCCGAGGGCCTTGGAAAAAAAAGAAAAGGAGAAAAAGAAGAAGCCCATGGACTTACAGTGATCAGAGGAGTTAAGTTCTCACATTTAAGATGCAGCAGAGGGATTCCGTGTACATGCCATAAGTAAGTATTCATACACAGCCTAAATTTAATATTTTTTGTAAAAACTCAGGAGAGGGTGTGGAGGAGGGTAGGTAGTACTGCATATAGTGTTTTGTCTTAGTCATCTATTCCTATCAAAATAAATTATTCTTTTATATGTATTTATTTTTTGGGCTAGCGAAAGGATCTTAGTTCTTGCAGCTTTGTGGGATCTAGTTCCTGGTACCCAGGGTATTAGGATGGTATAGGAGAACATGGGGCCTCCCTGCTATTGGGAGCACAGTATAAAATCGTCCTTACGATAGCCACTGGTCCACCAGGAAAATTCCCCCGTCCACCATATTCTGTAAGTTGGTGTCTCCCCAAAATAAATCTTCATTTACGCACAATACATTTATATGTTGATGCAATATGTTTTTATAAGGTGCCTTATAATCAGAACTGTAATATACGGATCCTGGACATTGACTAACTTATATAATATTAGATAATATTTCTTGTTGGTTGTTGATTGATGAGAACATGTTGCAATGACTTTATGGGCATTTGTTTTACGAGTAAACCCTATAATCTATTTTCTTAAGATAGTTGGAGGCAGAGGTGAGGATCTCAAGGGCAAACCGAATGGCTGTGATTCAGGAATCTAAGCTGTAGATATACTGGCTGGAGCACAGTTTTATATTACCCAGAGTTAACCTGACTGGCGCCTCAGTTGCCTTGTCTTATTAAAAAAGCAAGCTGGCTGTGAATGAATGCAGTACCACCTGTGGGTGGAGATGGTAACGAGTTTAGTTACTTTTCATGGGAAAATTAAAATGTTGTTAGATGATTTCATATGGAATCTATTTGGCACCATTGCCTGTAAATAATAACTACTGATTAAATGTTTTTATTACTGTAATATAAAACATTAAATGCTTGGATCATATTAAATCATCTGAGCAGAATAGTACCTCACTACCTGTCAAAGAAGAAAACTTGGAAATGAGCTGGGTTGCTCCAGGCATGGTGGTATACAGGTACACACACTTTAAGAACATGGAAATAAAAGTTCTGTTCCTTTTGCTAGTACACTCATTTTGAAGCCGGGAAGGAACGGAACGGTATGCATGTACGAAACAGAGGAAACAGGAGCAGACAAGCGTACAGTTAAAACTTTTTTAAGGAGGTGGTCAGGCTTCTTCTTATAAAATGAAGGATTGAAGGTTTTCCCGCCCCCGCCCTCAGCCCCCCCTTCTTTATTGCAGTTATTAATGGGATATACAAATAGGGGGCTATGTAGAGTGTGCCGAGCTGGAGAAATTGCAAAATTAAGAAATATATAAACTTGTGCTTTTGTGTTTTTCTAGAGTGAATAAATGACTCATGTGGGGGGGGGGAGATTGCCAAGGGAAATATATCGTAAAAAAAAAAGGGGAGGAGAGCGATCAAGTAGCAAGTTTTTTTTTGCAAGAAAATGGTGCGCATTTTTTTATTAAGAGCTGATGGATAGAACTTGTCCTTGAACGCCTTCCTGGAAAATTTGGTAACCAGCTGTCTTACAACAAACACGCAAGTTTGAGATAATATTGTGTGTAATGTGCATTTCTTGGTTCCTTATGAAAGAAGTTATTGGGGGAAGGGCTGAATACTCTTCACCATTCTAGGATGATTTTGTTCACATTTCATTAGGGGACAAACTAGCATCCCATTCATTAGGACAATGACTCACAATCCCAAGCTTGATTATATAATGTCAGTGTAGAGAGAATATGAATTCTCAAAGCACAGTTTTTGGGGGTGACACAAACGGAAACGGTCACCATGGTAGTTATGATATGGACTTATTCAGTGAGAGTGAGTTTTGGGGACTGTTTATATCAGAAACTTCGGAATTGGAACAAAGGTGTTTATAAGCTTGTTTTACATACTGTACAAACAAGGCCTTGTGATGTTGGTTTATTTTAGAGTGTTTTTTAGTTTCTTGTATTGAGGTACGACCGTATATGTTGAAAGAAAATAAAATAAAGACGCTTGAAACAATTCGGCCAAAAAGTTGTTGTATTTGACATTTATTAATGGTGAGTCCCTTGCCACAATAGACGTTATGTTTAAAGTTTGAGGAAAGTATGACAGTCAGGGAAATTTTTAAAACCAGATGTAGAGCGGTGTGCTTAGTTGAG